>JAEOAD010001848.1:0-420019 GCA_036365145.1 Orientallactaga sibirica
GTTGTTCGTGCTTCCAAATTAATTTTAAGGTGTGTGTGTGTGTGTGTGACAAATGGTGTTCGGGTCTTGGTGGGGATTGCATTGACTGTGTAGATTGCTTTTTTTTTTTTTTTTTTTTTTTTTGAGATAGGGTCTTGCTCTAGCTCAGGCTGACCAGGAATTCACTTGGTAGTCTCAGGGTGGCCTCAAACTCACAGCGATCCTCCTACCTCTGCCTCCTGAGTGCTGGGATTCATCTCTCTGTCTACCTCATCTATCTATTTGTGGCAATTGTGAATGGGATTGTTTCCCTGGTTTCATCCTCAGCATGTTTGCTATTGGCTTTACATGGGTACTGGGGAATCCAACTAGTGCCAGCAGGCTTTGCAAGCAAACACCTTTCGCCTCTGAGCCATCTCCACAGCCCATATTAGATATTGGTGTATAGGAAGGGTACTTAGTATTTTTTTTGTTGAAAACTTAAAAAATAATTTATGTGTTTATTTGGGGGGAGAGAGAGAACAAATGAATGAACATGAGCAAGCCAGGACCTCCAAGTCACCAGGCATTACAAGCAAGCATCTTTGACCACAGAGAAATCTCCAGCCCTTTTAAAAACTTTTCATTGAGGCTGCAGCAATGGCTTAGCAATTAAGACGCTTGCCTGTGAAGCCTAAGGACCCAGGTTTGATTCCCCAGGACCCAACTAAGCCAAATGCACAAGGTGGAACATGTGTCTGGAGTTTGTTTGCAGTGGCTGAGGCCCTGGCATGCCCATTCTTTCTCTCTCTCCCTCTTTCTCCTTCTCTTAAATAACTGCATAAAACATTTAAGTACCTTTATTGACAATATCCATAAATGAAGACAATATACCATGATCATAACCCTCTCCCACCACCCTCCCTTCCCCCACCACGATCTTCCTCCATTGAATCTCTTCTTTCTAACTAGTTTCTCTTCAATGTTGATGTCTTGATGTTTTTCCCTCCTATCATTCAGGCCTTGTGGAGGTAACATTAACCACCTTAAAAATCATGAATATCATAGACACTTTGTGTGATAATTTTTTTAGCTTAATTTTATTTATTGGCAACTTTTGTACATGTGTATAATGTATTTTGACCATAATCATCTCCCACTACTTTCTTTTCTTTGTCCCACTGAACTCTTCCTCCTTCCCACCTAGTAGTCCCTCTTCTACGTGGTTGTCTTTGTGACTGTGTGTGAATGTTTGAGTTACACAGTCTAATGAGAGTTGCTTACACAAGCATGGTGGTGTCCATTTTCTAGAGTTCATGCAACCTTCCACTGTCTGCAACATTGAATAAAATGTCTCCCCTTTCCCCAGCAGCCACTATGTTTTAAAATATTAGTCCCTTTTATTTCTTTTCATAGCCCATTTGTAATTGGGTCATTTGTCTTCTTGATGTGTAGATTTTGGAGATCATTACATATCCTAGACATTAATACCCTGTCAGATGTGTCACTTAGAAAGAATTTCTTCATTCTGTGTTCTGGGAAGATGGGTTCATTGTGGTCTATATTTCCAAGAGGGTAGTCTGGCATAGTGCAGAAACACATTGGCAGAATTGTGAAGCACCTGTTCACATCATATCACACCCCGTCAGCAAGCAGAGAGGGGACAGGAAGTGAAGCTGAGCTGTAAGACCTCAAGCCTGTCCTCTAATGACTGACCTCTTGTCCCTTCTCCTGAAGGCTCCAAAGCCCTCCAGTGCAGCCCCAACATTTGAGACATTCAGACAGCAGCATGACCCTTATAACTTAACCATCAGACTACCTAAGCCTGCCTGGGGTCCCAAAGAAGTGTTGCAGTCAAATGATAAATGATAGGCTGTGTGACGGCACTGCCCACGCTTGAGAATGTGCTTTGCCAGAACTGTGTGATCTCCAGCAAGTTATTTTTGTTTTTATACCTCAACTTCTCTCATTCGTGTCATATGACCAGTAAATGGACCTTTTTCATAAGTCGAGTTCTTTGTGTTCAAGTCTTTTAATTATTTATGTTTGCATGTCTTTTATTTTTCTTCCTCCTTGCACAAGGACATCAAATGTAACATATTTTATATTAAATCCCTGATATCTCCTCACATGAGTTAGTTATCTTTCCCCTCAATCAGATGTACCACCTTGTATTCACTTTCTTTTTAAAAGCTTGGGGTCCACCTTAGCTGATCCCTAGTTAAGCCTTACCTCTGTTCTTTCACCCAGTCTGGACTAGTTCTGAGTCCATTTCCATCTCCACAACTGGCATCTTTTACCCAAACTTTTGACTACCCTCTTTCCACTATTCCAGTCATAGTCCCCTCCCACTCTACCCTCCACTCTGACACATAAGGAGCCGCTCAAGTTGAGACTTCAGTGAACCTTGGCGAGCATTCATCTCCCGACTTTGGTTCAGTTTCTGGGCTGAGCAAATGTCAGTACTGATGAAATGCTCCATGACACTGAATTTTATTTATTAGCTGAATACCTGTTTCCTGTGTGTCCAGCACTTGCCAGGTTGTGGAAAGACATTCCAGTTTCATGGGAGTCAGAGTGTGCAGTATCAGGATGGACACTTCCAGATGACAGCCATCACTCCACGGGACAATGAAGAGGTTTAACTCTTTCCAGGGATCGAGAAAACTATCTGAGAAGTACATTTAAAACAGAGGTCCAAAGCACAGGGAGTCATTATCCTGGTGAACGTGTCAATGAGGGAAGTGGTAGGGGGAGGTTTTGACACAGGATATAGTTTGTTCAAAGGCAAGAAGAACAGTGGTCTATTCCAGGAATCAACATTTTAGTATAGCTGAATAGAAGCCAGAGTTAAAGATCAACAGTAGCAGGAGACCAAATGGAAAAGAAGGCAGGGACTTCTTTTGCCACCGATTTCAGTGATCATAGACCTTGAGCACCATAGCAGTTGGGCTCATGTCAGACAGATCTTTGAATTTATTCTCCATGGCCATAGGCATATAATTGAATGTCTTTACGCCTGTGTTCTAGTCAGAAGAGGAAGAATGGGTACCTTGGACTTAATTTTTACTTGCGGTCTTTATCCGCCGTTTTGGACATTAGTATATTGGGCACTTCTCTGTGTTTGAGGCACTGGGACAGAACCCAGAGCCTCCTGTGTGCTTGACAAGTGCTCTACGTTGAGCTATCCCCCCAGTTCTCTCCATCAGACTCTCTGCTTTTTACCATTTAATATTCACATTATGGAATAGCTTTTCTTTTCCAGACCTCCTTATTATAGCCTGACTTTCTTTGCCACATGCCTATAAGACAACAAGTGTGCTGACCGTCTTGGGTCAGGTGCGTGTGGAGGTGCACATGGTGGTTCTGGCAGCTGTACTTTCCTCTGCAGTTCCTCATTGGCATTTGGGTCTGTATCCATCTTGCAAGCATAGTTAATGGGAAGTGTTCTGGGAGCTCGATCATTGGTTATGTGCTGTTTCATTGGAGTTATGATCTTTCAAGGCTGAAGGCCAAAAGCACATGGAAAACTCACTAAAAGAAAGTTACTATGAGGACTTGCTTCAAAACATTCAGCTCACATTCCCCAAGGTTCTTTGTGCCTTGCTCCACTGTGGCTGTGAGTGAGTTTGTTTTTATGCTGACATGTTTATAGTCTAAGTTTCAGCTTTGGAGATCAGCATCATAACAAGCATCAGGGTGGTGACTACAGAGTTCATATTCTCTAGTAGGACTGATGTGGGAACTGAACAGACAGTAACAGCATTCAGACATATCTGAAATCCATGGTTTTGTGCTCTCTGTTCGTTCATTGCCACTAGCAGGAAATTAGGCACTTTACAGTTACCTACAGAAATGGCTTTCAAAAGACAATTTCACAAATGTCCAAAACATCCAGTTTCACTTTTGAGTGTCTGATACTGAATTAAGAAAAGGAAAACTACTTTTTTTTTTTTTTTTTTCGCAGTGGACCTATACTAGGGCAGCCCCTTGAAATGGCATCATGTGATCACCTTAAGTGCTCCGGTGATGAGGTATGCTCCTTTGTTACCTGAGGGTAGGGGTAATGAGTATAACTACAGAGGCTTGGAGAACCTGGTCATGCCTTAAGAAACCTGAAATAGCTGTGCCAATAGCACCATCTAGTAAGTGAAGTAGGTCACTGCAGAGTCTACTTTTGTCAGAAAAAAAGAGAAAATGGGCTTTCAAACTTCTTGTAAAAAAGAGGATTTCTGAAGCATAGACTTTTGGAAAAGGGATTAAATGGAAGGCAATTTAATCCTTCTTGTCCATTCACATACTGTGACTATAGAGTCTAAAGAGGTGTAGTGATTGATCTCATATTGTGGCTAGTTAGTAGCAAAACATCTGGCTCTTGTTTTCCTGGTTAGCATTTTGCATCTTCATTACAGCAAACTATGCTTGTATTTTACAGGGATTACTGTCTTAGGTTTGTGGCTTAGTCATTTAAGGCAAACACAGTAGGTAAGGAGAATGTAAAGAAACTTTCAAAATGTGCATGTTATGGGTAACATGCTCTTTTGAACCTGATTTCATCACCCAGAGAAATGCGTATTTATTTTATGAAAGAGAAAGGGAGGGAAGGAGGAGGAACAAAGAGAATTGGCATGCCAAGGCCTCTAACCACTGTAATCAAACTCCAGATGCATGTGCCACATTGTACACATGTGTGACCTTGTGCGCATGCATCTCCTTGTGTGTCTTGCTTATGTGGGTTCTGCTGAGTTGAATCTGGATCCTTAGGCTTCACAGGCAATTATATTAAATGCTAAGCCATCTCTCCAGCCCTGAGCATTAGTTTGTAGTTGCCATGATTGAGTTAAGACTGTTGAGCCTCATGTTTAAACTTTTAAGAGAGAGAAAGAACTGTATGTGAAAATTTATTTAAAATGTACTTTATTATATTGAATGAAGAATTGACATCTGGCAATCAAAAATGCAGAAAACATGAATAATAATGGGCTTGGAAAACATTTTTCATTTCATAAGTCTTGTAATTTCAAAATACTCCCCATGATTTCTGCAAATTTCACGAGAGCTTGTGCTTTTTTTTAAAAATTATTTATTTCAGAGAGTGAGAGAGAAAAAGGCAGAGAGAGAGAGAAAGAAAGAAAGAGGAAGAGAATGGGCATGCAAGGACCTCCAGCTACTGGAAACAAACTCCAGAAGCATGTGCTACCTTGTGCATCTGGCTTACTTGGGTCCTGGGGAATGGAACCAAGATCCTTTTGTTTTGCAGTCAAATGCCTTAACTACTAAGCCATCTTTCCAGACCTGGCTTGTGCTTTTATATTTACTCTGCTTGTATTCTCAAGGTAGAAAAAGAGAGCCAAGCATGGTGGTGCGCGCCTTTAATCCCAGCACTCGGGAGGCAATGGCATGAAGACCGATAGGAGTTTGAGGCCATCCTGAGACTATGTAGTGAATTCCAGGTCATCCTGGAGTAGAGTGAGACCCTATCTCCAAAAAAAAAAAAAAAATACAATTCACTCCCATCACATCCTCACAATTCCCCATTCCAGAGAGAATCTTTAAACATGAAAGCCATGGTCCATCATATGCATGACAAACCACTTGTCCCATTTTATTATTTATATATTTAACTTACTTGTGTGAGTGACAGGCAGCTCAGAGAGAGAGAGAGAGAGAGAGAGAGAGAGAGAGAGAGAGAGAGAGAAAACGTGTTTGCTAGGGCCTCTAGCCACTGTAAAGGATGGCATCTGGCTTTATGTGGGTAGAAGGGTATCACACCTGGGTCCTTTGGCTTTGGAGGCAAGTGTCTTAACTGCTAAGCCATCCCTCTAGCCCCAACTCATCCCATTTTAGACATTCCTGTGGGATCCACCCCTTTGCCAACCTGCCAGGGGAGCATTTCATGGGACACTTTGACTCATGTGGCCTCTACTGGGACATGGACTGACTTTCCTACTCTTTTTTGTTTTTTTGTTTGTTTGTTTGTTTGTTTGTTTGTTTGTTTTGAGGTAGGGTCTCACTCTACCCCAGGCTGACATGGAATTCACTATGTAGTCTCAGGGGTTCCTCCAACTCATGGTGATCCTCCTACCTCTGCCTCCTGGGTGCTGTGAATAAGGCACATGCCACCATGCCCAGCTGTTTTAATTTAAAACATTCTCATTAAATTGGCATTAAATTCACTCTGTACTCCAAGCAGGCCTGAAGCTTGCAATCCTTCTGCCAAGATGACAGGCTTTTAACACCAGATCTATCTGGAAGATTTTTCTTTCTCTTCTTCTTCTTTTTTAAAGGATTTATATTTTAAAAATTTATTTATTTATTTATTTATTTATTTATTTATTTATTTATTTGAAAGAAAAAGGGGGAGAGAGAGAGAATGGTGTGCCAGGGCCTCCAGCCACTGCAAATGAACTCCAGATTCATGCGCCCCCTTGTGCATCTGGCTTATATGGGTCCTGCAGAATTGAACTGGGATCCTTTGGCTTTGCAGGCAAATGTTTTAACTGCTAAGCCACCTCTCACAGCCCAAGATTTTTTAGTTTAATTTTATTATTATTTTTAATTTATTTTTATTGACAACTTCTTTAATTGTAGACAGTATCCCATGGTAATTGCCTCCCTTCCACCACTTTCCCCTTTGAAACTGTACTCTCCATCATACCCCCTCCCCCTCTCAGTCAGTCTCTCTTTTCAGTTTGATGTCATGATCTTTTCCTCCTATTATGATGGTCTTGTGTAGGTAATGTCAGGAACTGAGAGGTCATGGATATGCAGGCCATTTTGTGTCTGGAGGAGCACGTTGTAAAGACTCCTACTCTTCCTTTGGCTCTTACAATCTTTCCAACCCCTCTTGCACAATAAGTCCTGAGCCTAAAAGGTGGGTTTGAGATGTTTCAGGGCTGAGCACTCCCCTATCACTTCTTCTCAGCACCATGGTGCCTTCTGAGTCATCCCAAGGTTGTCACCATCTGAAAAGAGACACTTCTGTGACCACAAGTGAGGGTGGCATTAATATATTGGTGTGGACATCAAGAGAAGAGCTTACTGCGCATTTGGTGAGCCTAGTATATACATTTAGCATAACACCAGCAGACATTACACCCCTAGGGCTCATGACTATCTGTGTCATAGGTTTTCAGTATCAGGGATGCATTCCTTCCCATTGAATGGGCCTCCAGTCCAATTATAAAGTGGTTCCCCCGCCCCATAAGAGACATGCCTCTATTGCACCCTTTGGCTCATTTGGCCTGGCTGGCCAAATTTAAAGCTTGCAGTGTTCACTGTTGAGTACCTTCACTGGTGTTTTCTCTCTCCCATTGAACTGCATGCAATGTAATTTTTTCTAACTTTCTGTCAGCTGGCCCACCTGGAGGAGGCTTTCAGCTCAGTTCCAGCAGGATTTCTCAATGACCTTGCCACCATGTATGCGGAGTCTTCAGCAATAGGGTCTCACCATCTATTCCTGCTGGGAAGCCAAGGGCCTTGGCAATGACCTATAATGTTTGGGGGGTATCTGTCACCTCCCTGGCCAACAACCCACTGGAAGGTATCCTCTCCCTGGCACTGAAAATTTTCTAGTAACAATTTATGGCTTCTGAGTATTCCATTGTCCAGAAAAGTAGGTTTCCCTATGACTTATTTATATGGTCTTAGATTAAGATTAGGCCTCCCTCCACCTTTCCTTTACTCAATCTATTCCCCTGACCTCACTTAGGCCTTTTCACCCCCATCAATCTTTTCTTCTATTTACATATATACAATCCCATCCTATTAAGTCCACCTTCCCTCCCTTTCTATTCCTTTTAGATGAATTTTATTTTTACTCACATAGAAGTCCAAAGATTTGTAGCTAGGATCCATGTATGAGAGAGAACATGTGACGTTTGGCTGTCTGGGCCTGGGTTATCTCACTAAGTATAATCCTTTCCAGATCCATCCATTTTCCAGCAAATTTCATAACTTCATTTTTCTTTACCACTGAGTAGAACTCCATTGTGTAAATGTGCCACATCTTCATTATCCACTCATCAGTTGAGGGACATCTGGGCTGGTTCCATTTCCTAGCTCTTGTGAATAGAGTGTCAATAAACACGGATGAACAAGTACCTCTAAGGTAGTGAGACAAGTCCTTAGGATATATGCCTAAAATGGTATAGCTGGGTCATATGGTAGATCAATATTTAGCTGTCTCAGGAACCTCCACACTGATTTCTCCAAAGGCTGGACCAGATCGCATTCCCACCAGCATTGTAGAAGTGTTCCTCTTTTTCTGCATCCTCGCCAGCATTTATAGTAATTTGTTTTAACGATGGTAGCCAATCTGACAAGAGTGAGATGGAATCTCAATATAGTTTTTTTTTTTTTTTTTTTTTTTTTTTTTTTTTTTTTTTTTGGTTTTGCAAGGTAGGGTCTCACTCTGGTCCAGGCTGACCTGGATTTAACTATGTAGTCTCAGGGTGGCTGTAGCAGGCAGCTTCAGGTTCGCTGAGATGAACTTTCAGACCAGGCACAGTTATGGAGGAAGGGATATTATTTATTGAAGCTTACAGATCCAGGGAAGTTCCATAATGGCAGAAGAAGTGGCCTGCCTTCACAGAGCCAAGCAGAGAGAGAAAAACCAACCAGGCACCACAGCACACAGAGCAAAACTACAGCCAAAAGGTCACACAGCACACTTCAGGAACTCCTGCTAGGCACATTTGCATATCTTTACAATGGAATCTCAAACCCACCATTAACATCTTAAGACCGGCCCCCATTAACATTGTCTCTAGCAAGGTGATTGCAGATGCAAACTATAACTAGTAAAACATTGAATAAATTGGGGGACATATATTCAAACTACCACATTCTGCCCCTGGCCCCCAATGTATTTAGCTCCTGGCCCCCAATAGATTTATAACTATCACACATTGTAAATTGTACTCAGTCCAATTTCAAAGGTTCTCAAAGTCTTGATCAACTTAAGATAGTGAGTCCTGCAAAATCAAACAAGTTAAATACTTTCAACATGTAAAGGCACAGAGTAAACATTTTTAACTGTATAAGGCATAGCAAGGAGAGACTAGAACAATGTAAACTCAACCATCATCAGCTGTCATCAAACTTCTGCAGTTCAAGTTCAATATAACCAGAGATTGACAGTCTCTAGGTTTTCCAATTCTGCCCCTTCAGCTGGGCAGAGTATCCAGGGAAAACTTTCATCCCATGCCAACACTGCACTCCATGGTAGCCCTTTTGCACAGTCCTGGTATATCAAAAACATCTTCAGGTCTCCATGCAAACCACGGTCCATCTTCCAAAGGCTCTTCCAGCCTATTCCTGAGGGTCTTCATGCCCTGCTTCATGCCGCATCTCAGCAATGGCTCCTGGAACCGTGTGCAATTCATGACCACTCCATGCATTTTTCATGCTTCCAAAACTAATACCAGGTGTGCAGGACACAGCCATATTCTTAATCCAGGGACAAAATAAACCATAGCCTTGAAAAGCAGGTTCCTTCTCCAGTCAGCTCTTTCCAAGAATTTGCATTTTTAACAGTCTTTCCTCAGGCATCCTCTCCATTGTTTTAATGTAAAAGCAGTTGGGCCAACTTCCTTCCACCTTCCTTAAGATTGCTAATGTGTTTGACAATAGCAGCTCCAGTAAACTAAAACCAGTCTCAGTGCCTCTGCTTTTAACTTGCTTGAGGTTTTCCAACTTAAAATCTTAAAATCTCAGTCGATATCTTCAGCCAAATACATCAGTCCATTACAAATTTAACCTTGATCAAACTTTCTGGGCCTGGATAGCAGAATGTAGCCATCCCTTATGCCAGTAGCCCAGTTCCAACAAAATCGTCTGCAGTCTTTCCTTCCCCTTAGGAACCTCATAAGCCAAGCCTCGAAGTTCAGTACTATCTGCACTTAGCATTCTCAAACTCTCATCAGAATAGTCCATAAAACTTGGCTTACCACTCCAGAAGGCATCTTCAGTTGCAAACACCAAGTCCATGCCCATTCCTCCAAAACAAAGGTTCCAAAAGACGAATATTCACATGGTCAGGTTCATCTCACCCCACACTCCTCGGTACCACTTTACTGTAGCAGACAGCTTCAGGTTCGCTGAGATGAACTTTCAGACCAGGCACAGTTATGGAGGAAGGGATATTATTTATTGAAGCTTACAGATCCAGGGGAAGTTCCATAATGGCAGAAGAAGTGGCGTGCCTTCACAGAGCCAAGCAGAGAGAGAAAAACCAACCAGGCACCACAGCACACAGAGCAAAACTACAGCCAAAAGGTCACACAGCACACTTCAGGAACTCCTGCTAGGCACATTTGCATATCTTTACAATGGAATCTGAAACCCACCATTAACATCTTAAGACCGGCCCCCAGTAACATTGCCTCTAGCAAGGTGATTGCAGATGCAAACTATAACTAGTAAAACATTGAATATATTGGGGGACATATATTCAAACTACCACAGTGGCCTCAAACTCTCGGTGATCCTCCTACCTCTGCCTCCTGAGTGCTGGGATTAAAGGCGTGCGCCACCACGCCTGGCTCTCAATATAGTTTTAATCTGCATTTCTGATAACTAGGGATGTAGAACTTTTTTTTTTTTTTTTTTTTTTTTTTTTTTTTTGGTTTTGCAAGGTAGGGTCCACTCTGTTCCAGGCTGACCTGGAATTAACTATGTAGTCTCAGGGTGGCCTCGAACTCTCAGCGATCCTCCTACCTCTGCCTCTCGAGTGCAGGGATTAAAGGTGTGTGCCACCACGCCAGCTAGAACTTTTTTTTTAAAGATGTTTATATGCAATCTATATTTCTTCTTCTGAGAATTCTCTATTTAGTTCCATAGCCCATTTTTCCATTGGGTTGTTTGATTTCCTATTATTTAATTTTTTGAGTTCTTTGTATATCCTAGATATTAACCTTCTGTCAGATGGATAGCTGGCAAAGATTTTCTCCCATGCTGTAGGTTGCCCCAAGATTTACTTTTATTTATTTATTTATTAGAGAGAGAGGGAAAGAGAGAATGAGAATGAGGGTGCCAGGGCCTTCTGCCACTGCAAACAAACTCCAGATGCATGCGCCACCTTGTGCATCTGGCTCACATGGGACTTGGAGAGCCTATCCAGGGTCCTTAGGCTTCACAGGCATGCACCTTAAGTGCTAAGCCATCTCTCCAGCCCTGGAAGATTCTTCTTAAATTAAAATTTTCATCTGCCAGAGCTAAAATGTGAAGAGAATGCCTAGGTGTGTGGTCATATGGATGGTCTTAAAATTATGATGCTCAACAACAGTGAAGGCTTTATTTACTGAAAATGAGTCCTTACCAAGGGATGAGAGTTCAAGGAGATCTGAAATTTGTGTTGTGGCTCACTCCAAATAAGAGCTCTGGCAGATAAGGGCTGGCCTTGAACTCTCAGTGATCCTCCTACCTCTGCCTCCCGAGTGCTGGGATTAAAGGCATGCGCCACCACGCCCGGCTCCTGGTAGCATAAGGGTCAGCTTGCCTGACATCTGCAGGCTGAACAACGTGAGAACCTGCCTCAAGCAAGGTGGAACATGAGGACCGACACCTGCGGCTGGCGTCTGACCTCCATGATTGTGCCACAGTGTGTGGACATGTCTCCCCACCCCCAAAATTGTATCCCAGAGAACATGTAACCCAAAGCCCCACCTGGTCCTAAGCCTCTCTTTTCCCCCTCTGTTGCCATGGACGCACGGTCTGAGTGTTTCTGGCAAGGACTCGGCATGTCACTTCATCCCCTCTCAAGGATATGGTCCCAGGAATTCTCTCTCCATTATGTGTCCTGTGTCTTTGTTTCCATTTCGGTTTTTCTGTTTGTTGATCCCTATGGGATTGTTCCAATAGTACAGCAAACAAGCTGTTACATTTCCCATGTTAAAAATGAAAGACAGAAAAAAAACCCTAACTCAATTCCCTTTCACCTTCAACTACCACCTTAATTGCTTTCTTTTCTTTTTTTCTAAAAAAGAAATTTTTTTTTTTCGGTTTTCGAGGTAGGGTGTCACTCTGGCTAAGGCTGACCTGGAAGTAACTGTAGTCTCAGGGTGGCCTTGAACTCAAGGTGATCCTCCTACCTCTGACTCCTGAGTGCTGGGATGAAAGGTGTGCGCCACCATGCCCGGCTAGAAATTATATTTTTATTTATTTATTTGAAGAGAAAAAGGAAGAAGGAGAGAGAGAGAGACTGGTGTGCCAGGGCCTCCAGCCACTGCAAACGAACTCCAGACACATGCGACCCCTTGTGCATCTGGCTTATGAGAGTCGAACAAAGATCATTTGGCTTTGCAGGCAAACGCCTTATCTGCTAAGCCATCCCTCCAGCCCTCCCCCCTTTTTGTAAATAGGGTCTCACTCTAGCTCAGGCTGACCTGGAGTTCACTATGTAGTCTCAGGGTGACCTCGAACTCAGTGATCCTCCTACCTCAGCCTCCCAGGTGGTGGGATTAAAGGTGTGCGCCACCATGCCGGGCTGCCACCTTTTATTTAGGTCAAAAATCCGTGAGAAACTGTGTGTGGTGGTGCATGCCTTTCATTCCCGCACTCAGGAGGCAGAAGTAGGAGGATCGCTGAGACTTCAAGGCCAGCCTGAGACTACACAGTGAATTCCGGGTCAGCTTGGGTTACAGTAAAACCCTACCTTGAAAAACAAAAACAAACAAACAAAAAACTTCTTGAGAAACTGGGCATGGTAGGAGGATCACCATGAGTTTGAGGCCACCCTAAGACTACATAGTGAATTTCAGGTCAGCCTGAGCTAGAGTGGGACCCTACCTGTAAACACCAAAAAAAAAAAAAAAAAAAAAAAAAAAACCTTATACAGCCATGAATTCTTCTCTCTGCCTCTCATCTCAGCGCAGACCTCAGTACAGGGGGAATGGGACTACAGGCCCTCGTGCTGCTAGTCTGACTTTATGTGGGTTCTGGGGATCTGGCTCACACTTGCACTCTAACAGCCCCCAATCTCGGCTGCTTTCTCTCTCTCTTAAATAAATAAATTAATTAATTTTTAAAAAATGTCAGCCTGGAGATAGGGCTTAGTGTTAAAGCACTTACCTGTGAAACCTAAGTATTCAGATTCAGTTCCCCAGTACCCATGTAAGCCAGATGCACAAGGTGGTGCATGTGTCTGGAGTTCTTCCTTGTGTGCTCATTCTCCCTTTATATTTGCCTCTTTCTCCCTCAAATAAATATTTTTTTTAAAAAAGACTCTTCTCTATCTCCCACTTTCTGCTTGCAAATAAATAAATTAAAATAACAAATAAGGGGGGTAGATAAGGCCCTTGCTACAAAGCCAAAGGACTCAGATTTGATTCCCTAGGACCCTCATAAGCTAGATGCACAAAGTGGCACATGCATCTAGAGTTCATTTACAGTGGCTAGAGGCCCTGGCACACCCATTCTCTCTGTTTTTTTTTTCTCTCTATCTCTGCTTGCAAATAAATAAAATTAAAAATATATATATATATAAAAGAACTGTCCCAACATGGCGTTTATAACATGCTCCACCACCAAGCAGTTGCACAATGAAGGGCAGTCAAGTTTGTCTTATGACTGTTCTATTGTTGTCACTGATCTTAGTGGTTTATTTATTAATATATTTATTTATTTATTTATTTATTTATTTATTTATTTATTTATTTGGAGGGCGAGAGAGAATATGGGCGCACCAAGGCATCCAGCCACTGCAAAAGAACTCCAGATGCATGTGCCTCATTGTGCATCTGGCTTACGTGTGTTCTAGAGAATCAAACTGGGATCCTTTGGCTGTGCAGAGAAAAGCCTTAACCACTAAGCCATCTCTCCAACAACCCCCCTCTTAAAAATTTTTATTTCCCTATTCGACAGAGAAAGAGGCATAGAGAGAGAAAATGGGTACATCATGGCCTCCAGCCACTCCAAATGAATTCCAAATGCATGAACCCCCTTGTGCATCTGCCTTAGCCAGGTATAGGTCCTGCCTTATGTAGGTCCTTTTGGGAATCGAACCTGGGTCCTTTGGCTTTGAAGGCAGTGCCTTAACTGCTAAGTCATCTCTCTAGCCTGAGAAAAGTTTTTTTTTCAGGCTAGCCCAACAGACTGGCCTTCTTACCACCACCCTGTGATATCCCAGGGACCTCACATGAAAGTGAGACTCAGGGTCATGCTAAAAACTTGAGATCTTGGGCTGGAGAGATGGTTTAGCAGTTGAGGCACTTGCCTGTGAAGCCTAAGGACCCATGTTCACCACTCCAGATCCCACAGAAGCCAGATGCACAAAGGTGAGGCAAGCACAAGGTTGCACATGCCCACTAGGTGGCTCAAGCATCTGTAATTTAATTTCAATGACTGAGGCCCTGGTGCACCATTACTCTGTGTGTGTCTCTCTAAACCTCTGTCTCTCTCTAAAATAATAAAAATAAAAAGAACTTTTGGGGATGGAGTGATGGCTTAGCAGTTAAGGCATTTGCCTGCAAAGTAAAAGGATCCTGCTTTGATTCTCCAGGATCCACGAAAGGCAAATGCACAAGGGGGCACATTCATCTGGAATTCATTTACAGTGGCTGGATGCCCTGTCATGCCCATATTCTCTCTCTCTGCCTCTTTATTTCAAATGAATAAATGAGTAAGTCAGTAAGTAAATAAATAAATATTTAAGAAAATCACCTGCCTCAGCCTGGAGATAAGGCTTAGTGGTAAGGCACTTGCCTGTAAAGCCTAAGGATTCAGATTCAGTTCCCCAGTACCCATGTAAGCCAGATGCACAAGGTGGTGCATGTGTCTGGAGTTGGCCCTGGTGTGCTCATTCTCCCTCTCTATTTGCCTCTTTCTCTCTCAAATAAATACATTTTTTTAAAAAGCCTCTTCTCTATCTCTCCCTTTCTGCTTGCAAATCAATAAATTAAATAAAAAATGAGGGGGTCAGTTAAGGCACTTGCCTGTAAAGCCAAAGGACTCAGATTCAATTCCCTAGGACCCTCATAAGATAGATGCACAAAGTGGCACATGCATCTAGAGTGCATTTACAGTGGCTAGAGGCCCTAGCATGTCCATTTTCTGTCTTTTTTCTATCTCTGTCACTGCTTTCAAATAAATAAAATTAAAAAATAAAAAATATATACATATATATATATATGAAGTGTCCCAACATGGTGTCTATAATATGCTCCACCACTGAGCAGTTGCACAGTGAGAGGCAGTCAAGTTTGGCTTATGACTGTTCTATTGTCACTGATCTTAGTGGTTTTAGGATTGTGGGCCATGGGTTTAACAAGGTTGAGAGACCAGCAGAGAATTTAGATGTGATTCCTTTATCTCCATCTCAATGGGAAATAGAGCTAGCAGGGCTGGAGCTATGGGTTAGTGGTTAAGGCACTTACCTGCAAAGCCAAAAGACCATGGTTCAATTCCCCAGGACCCACATAAGCCAGATGCTCAATGTGGCGCATGTGTCTGGAGTTCATTTGCAGTGGCTGAAATCCCTGGTGTGCCCATTCTCCCTACCCCGTGCCCCGTCTCTGCCTCTTTATCTGTCAAATAAATAAACATATCTCTTTAGAAATGGACACAGCATCCCAGCCCAGAGGTTGGCAATGTTTTAGCTTTCTTGGTTTTCACCTGATGCATTGCTAAGGGAAGGGATGGGAGAAGCAGAGGCCATTCAACTGAAGGCTGAAGATATGGCTTAGCAGTTAAGGCATTTACCTGCAAAGCCAAAGGATCCTGGTGCAACTCTCCTGGACCCATGTAAGCCAGATGCACATGGTGGCATATGCATCTGGAGTTCGTTTGCAGTGGCTGGTGGCCCTGGCACATCCGTTCCCTCCCTCCTTCTTTCTCTCCCTCCCTTTCTCTCCCTCTCCCTTTCTCTGTCTCTAATAAGTAAATAAGTATAAATTAAAAATAAAATAAAATAAAACCTCTTCCTTGTGCAGCCACCACATGTATGGAAAGTAAGGTAAAAGAGAAAGAGAACACCCAGACTTGATCTCTACAGACAGACAGTTTATTGACAGGTACAGTGAGGGGCAGCAGCCTTCTGGTGGGATGAAGGCTGAAGCACTGAGCCAGGCCGGGGTGCAAGCTTATAAGGAGGATTGTAAGAAAAACAGACCAGACCAGCTGCAGGTCAAAGGGAAGTAGATGATAAGGAACTTTAGTTATTTGTTTCTTTACTCAGAATAAGTTTTTTATTTATTTTTTATTTTTTTATTTGAGAGAGAGAGAGAGAGAGAGAGAGATATGGAGGGAGGAATAGGCAGAGAGAGAATGGATACACCAGGCCTTTTCAGCTGCTGTGAACGAACTCCAGATGCATGCACCCCCTTGTGCACATGTGCCACATTTCATGCTTGCATCACTTTTCTGTCTGGCTAAACGTGGGACCTAGAGATTTTAACAAGTGTTCTTAGGCTCCTTAACCATTAAGCCATCTTTCCAGCCCCCCCCTTTTTAGCAAAATTATCTAGGGAGGATGTCCCATAAGATGGTTTCTGTTCCCTCAAGGTTTCCTGAGCTAAGGGAAGTTTATTACTGGGGAGCTGACAGGCTGGTCAAGGCCGCATGTTTCTGAGGCTTCTTTATTGGCTGCTGGTCTTAGGGATCGTTATTAACTCTTTTTGAATTTTTGGATTTTTTACTGTTTGTTTTTTGTTTTTTGGTGTTTCAAGGTAGGGTCTCACTCTGGCCCAGGCTGACCTGTAATTAACTATGTAGTCTCAGGGTGGCCTCGAACTCATGGTGACCCTCCTATCTCTTCCTCCCGAGTGCTGGGATTAAAGGCATGCACCACCACGCCCGGCCTCTTTAGTTCCCTCTAGTTTTCAGAGAAGGCTTTCAACCCTTTACCACCACTGCCCCAAATCCCAGTTGCCAGGTGACAGCTGCACACCTTCACCCTCTCTGGGTGCCTGTAGTTCTCACTTTCCTCTGTGAATTCTGTCAACTATGTGTTAATGATGAGGAGGCTCTAACCAGGCCCAGGAGGATAGGAGGTCAAGTACAAGGAGCTCTTTCTCCTGCCCTTTGCGAATACCCCACATTTGCCTCACCTCTAAATGGAAGCACTCACATGCCCTCAATCATTGGGCCATGTGAATGTTCAGTTCTGCCTCCCCAGGTTTGCTTGAACATATCTCCTCAATTTTGTTCCATGATTTTTTCTTTGAAAAATATTATTTATTTATTTGTTTGAGAGAGAGGCAGAGGAAGAGAGAGAGAGAAGGGGTGTGCCAGGGACTCCAGCCACTGCAAGTGAACTCCAGATGTGTGTGCCCCCTTGTGCATCTGGCTGATGTGGGTACTGGGGAATTGAACCTGGCTCCTTTGGCTTGGCAGGAAAGGCCTTACCTGGTAATATATCTTCTCCAGCCCTGAAAAAGATTTTTGAATTAAGTTATTTTATTTATTTGAGGGGGAGCAAGGGAAGCAGATAGAGAGAAAATGGACACGCCAGGGCCTTCAGCCACTGCAAATGAACTCCAGACACATGCACCACCTTGTGCATCTGGCTTATGCGGGCCCTGGGGAAGCGAACTTGGGTCCTTTGGCTTTCCAGGCAAGTGCCTTAACTGCTAAGACATCTCTCCAGCCCCATCATTTTTTCCCCCAAGGTCTTGCCCTTCCCTCTTTTCCCTCCCTCCCTTCCTGCCTTTCTTTAGAGGCAAGCCCAACAGACTGACCTTTTTTTAATGAGAGAGAGAGAGAGAGAGAGAGAGAGAGAGAGAGAGAGAGAGAATTGTTGTGTCTGGGCCTCCACTCGCTGTAATCAAACACCAGATGTGTGCACCACCTTGTGTGCATGTGTGACCTTGAGCATGTGTCAACTTCACTGGGATCTGCAGAGTCAAACATGGGTCTTTATTTTTTGCAGGCAAGGACCTTAACCACTAAACTATCTCTCCAACCTTCTTCCCTCTCTTTCTTCTTCTTTTTCTTTCTTTATAATTTACTTTTTATTTATATTATTCTGATTTTACATTCATAATGGTGACTCCATTATCCTCCTCCCTGTCCTCCTTCTTCCAAAGGGACCCTCATTAATGGGGAATGTGGGTCATGCATTGTGGGGGTGGTCAGGAGTTAAAAAATATGGAACACTTCACTAATTTGTGTGTCATCCTTGTGCAGGGGCAATGCTAATCTTGTCTGTATAGTTCCAATTTTAGTATATGTGCTGCTGAAGCGAGCACTTCCTTTTTCTTTTTCTTTTTCTTTTCTTTTCTTTTCTTTTTTTTTTTTTTTTTTTTTTTTGGTAGGATCTCACTCTAGCCCAGTCTGACCTGGAATGCACTATGTAGTCTCAGGGTGACCTCGAACTCATGGTGACCCTCCTACCTCTGCCTCTCGAGTGCTGGTATGAAAGGTGTGCGCCACCATGCATGTCTGGCTCCTTCTCCTGTTTCTTGTCAGATTCCTGTTTTTCCCCCTTAGACTGCCTGAATGGAGCATCCTAAACCCCAGTGATGCTTTCTCCAAATGCTCTCTGATCACTGTTACTGTGGTTGAGGGAGAAGTCACACTTGTAAGGTCAGCTCTTGGGAGGTAGGGACAGGAGGATCAGGAGATCAAGGCCATCCTTAGCTACCTGGAGTCATTAGAGAACAGAATAAAGCAAATGAACAAAACATTGACTGACAGGGAGAGGGGAGTGGAGTTGTGAAGGGGAAAGTTGAGGGGCGGCAATTACCATGGTTAATAGTCTATGATTATGGAAGTTGTCAGTAAAAAACAACAACAACAAATTAATACAGAATAAACTCCCTTGTCTGGCATTCTAGGCCTTTTCTAGCCTTTACATCTGTCTTAGTCAGACCACCCTCACTCCATACCTCCAGTCCCAACAAAAGGATTTTTATTTTATTTTATTTTATTTTATTTTATTTTAATTTTATTTTATTTCATTATTTCATTCCAGGTAGGGTCTCATTCTAGCCCAGGCTGACCCACAACTCACTATACAGTTTTAGACTGGATCAGATGGTGTACTCCTATAATTGCAGTACTTGGGTGGCAACAGCAGAAGGATCAGAAGTTCAAGGTTATCCTCAGCTATATAGTAAATTCAAGGCCATCTAAGAATACATAAGGCTTGCTGGGCGTGATTGCACATGCCTTTCATCCCAGCACTCAGGAGACAGAAGTAGAATTGTGGTCAGTTCAAGGCCACCCTGAGACTACATAGTGAATTCCAGGTCAGCCTGAGCTACCTCGAGACCCTCCCTTGGGGAAAAAAAATAATACATATGTTATGATGCATTTTGGTTTAGTTAATCCAATTTAGTTCATTTAATGAAGTTTATAATTTATCGCATTTTCCTTACATTTTCCCAATATCCTTTTTCTGTTCGAGGATCCTATATCCAGTATGCCACTTATATTTAATTGTCTTGTCTCCTTAGGCTTTTATCTATCTATCTATCTATCTATCTATCTATCTATCTATCTATCATCTATCTCTCTATCTATCTGAGAGAGAGAGAATGAGAATGGGTGCACCAGGGCCTCCAGCCACTGCAAACAAACTCCAGACTTCATGCACCACCTTGTGCCCCTGGCTGCTGTGGAACCTGTGGAATTGAACCTGGGTCCTTTGGCTTTGCAGGCAAGTGCCTTATCTGCTAAACTATCCTCCATACCTCCTTAGCCTTTTGTTGAGAGTGTCAGTCAGTATGTATGTTTTACTCTTTGCACCCCCTCCCAGGCGGTGAACTAATGGCGGGAGATTGCCCTCTCTGATTCCTCCTCCTCCCTCATTCTCTGCCAGAAAACACCCATTTTATTTTATTTTATTTATTTGAGAAGGAGAGAGAGAGAGAGAGAGAGAGAGAGAGAGAGAGAATGGACCATGGCCTGCAGCCACTGCAAATGAACTCTAGATGCATGTGCCCCCTTGTGCTTCTGGCTTATGTGGGTCCTGGGGAACTGAACCTGGGTCCTTTAGCTTTGCAGGCAAGTGCCTTGACCACTAAGCCATCTCTCCAACCCTCCCCCCATTTGATTTTAAAGATAGTAAATGTGTCATCTCTTCTGGGGCCTTAGCTGGCTCATTTCCCCAGCCTGGGTGGAAATTCTCTCTCTCTCTCTCTCTCTCTCTCTCTCTCTCTCTGTCTCTTTTGATTTTTCCAGGTAGGATCTCGCTCTAGCCCAGGCTAACCTGGAATTCACTATTTAGTCTCAGGGTACCTCTGCCTCGTGAGTGCTGGGATTAAAGGCATGCTCCACCATGCCTGGCACAAATTTCTCTGTTTACCTTTCCATACCTGTCCACTATGCTGCAAGTGTCTAGAACTTACCTGTCTCCTTTCCAGACTGCAGGTTCCTTGAGGACAGTATCCTGCAGTTCAGCACTAGGCACAGGAGACTTGTGAAGACTAAGGGTTCAGTGAAGTGAGTGCTTGTGAGGTGACTTTAGGTCTCTCAAAATGTTGGTCAGCTCTTTTTGTGCCTCAAGAGTTACCCTTCTGTCATTCCCAGTCCAAGTCCTACCTCTTCCTCTGTTGGTTCGGCCCCAGGAAAGGGAGTCAGAAGTTCTTCTAGTATGGCATCTGTAGAATAGGTACATGGCTTTCTTTCTCTCTGTCTCTTTTCTTTCCTTTTTTTCCTTCCCTCCTTCCTTTCTTTTATTCCATTTTGCGAATGGACCTCAGTGTTGCCCAAGCTGACCTGGAATTCACTATGTAGTTTCAGGCTGACCTTGAATTCACGTCAAACCTCCAACCTCTGCCTCCCATGTGCTGGGTTGAAAGGCACACACCACACCTTGTTTGTTTCTTTTTATTTATTTGGCGAGAGAGAGAGCATGCAAGCTAGGGCCTCCCACCACTGCAAATGAACTCCAGATGCATGCTCCACTCTGCATCTGACTTTACCTGAGGACTGGGAAATCAAACCTGGGCCGTCAGGCTTTGCAAGTAAGTGCCTTTAACTGCTCAGCTACATCTGCTGGCCCTCCCTAGCTAGACTTGTGGAGGAAGAGATCAGGAAGGAGAGAGGAGGTGGAAGGAGGAGGTGAACTATGGAGTCCAGGGTGATTGTGAAGCTGAGCATTTTGTGCAGTCTGCCTGCAACAAGGCCCCAGCCTAAGATACTGGCTCACCAGTGTATTGCTGCATCAGGCGATGGAGCTCAAAGGCTGGCCTGGAAAGTTACCACCAACAGAGAAGGCATAATTAGCGTTTAAATTTAACTTCTACAGGAAGTTTGCTCCAGCACTTCTCAGTCTTTCTTTCTTTTTCTTTCTTTCTTTCATTCATTTCCTTTCCTTTCTTTCCTTCCTTCCTTCCTTCCTTCCTTCCTTCCTTCCTTCCTTCCTTCCTTCCTTCCTTCCTTCCAGCAGCTTAAACCCATATGCGTATATGATTTTTTTTTTTTCCCTGAGGCAAACATGAAAGCTTTTATTCAGGAAAATCATGAGCTGCCAGGGCTGGCTTACAAGAGGCCACCTGAGTTCCTCAGGTAGTGGGCTTTATAGGGTGTTCACTTGGGGGAAGTGCTTTCAGGGCAGCTTGGTGGGAATAATATATACATTTAGTCAGACAAGAGCAGGCTTTATACCCCAAAGGTTCATGACCTCACCTGCCCTAGACTTTTGCTTAGGTTTTTCAGTACCAGGCATGTATTCCCTCCCGTAGAGAGGGCCTTCATTCCAATTATGGAGCAGTTCGTTACCCCAAGAGTAGACATGCCACTATTGCACCTGTTCAGTCATTAAGCCTGTATGGCCAAACTTGAATATTCAGTGTCCACTGTTTTCACTGCTGATGACTTCTGTCTCCCATATGGCTGCCTGCAGTGCAGCTTTTTCCAGCTTTCAGTTGGCTGTTCTACAGGGAGACAGTGTTCTGCTCCGCACCAGCTTGCTTTCTCAGTGACCTTGCTTCTCAGGCAAGAGATGTCTTCAGCAATAGGGTCTTACTATCTGATTCTCAAGGGAAACCAAGGGCTTTGGAAAAAGCCTTTAATGTTTTGGAGGTTACTGGGACCTCCTTGGCCAAAACTCACTGGAAGGTATCCCATCCCAGGCACTGAAAATTTTCTACAGTCTACAGCTTCTAGATGTGCCATTATTCAAAATAGTAGGTTTACGTAAGTCTTATTCACAATATCTTGAATTTACATTGACCCTCCCCTTCTTTTATGCGTTCTCTTCCCATGGCTTTGCTTAGGCCATTCCCCTCCCTGTAATTTGTTCTTCTACTTACATATGTGCAATACCATACACTTAAGTCCTTCCCTTTCCTCCCTCCCCTATAGCCTTTTACCAGCTTACTGGTTTCTGGTACACGTTTTTGGTTCCAGTTCACACACAAGTTTATACATTTGTACTTAGGATCCACATATGAGAGAGAACATGTGACGTTTGGCTTTCTGAGCCTGGGTTACCTCAAATAGTATAATCCTTTCCAGATCCATCCATTTCCCTGCAAATTTCATAATTTCATTTTTCTTTACCGCTGAATAGAACTCCATTGTGTAAATGTACCACATCTTTATTATCCATTCATCTGTGGAGGGACATCTAGGCTGGTTCCATTTTCAGTAGCTATTGTGAATAGCGCAGCAATAAAAATGGTTGTGCAAGTGTCTCTAAGGTAGTGAGAAGCGTCCTCTGGATATATGCCTAGGAGTGCTATAGCTGGATCATATGGTAAATCTTTTTCTAGCTGTCTCAAGAACCTCCACACTGATTTCCACAATGGCTGGACCAGATTACATTCCCACCAACAGTGTAGAAGTGTTCCTCTTTTTTCGCATCCACGCCATCACTTATTGTCATTTGTTTTCTTGATGGTAGCCATTCTGACAGGAGTGAAATGGAATCTCAAAGTGGGTTTAATTTGCATTTCCCTGATGACTAAGGATGTGGAACACTTTTTTATATGTTTATATGCCATCTGTATTTCATCTTCTGAGAATTCTCTATTTAGTTCCATAGCCCATTTTTTAACTGGGTTCTTGGAATTCTTACTATTCTGTTTTTTGAGTTCTTTGTATATTCTGGATTTAATTCTCTATCAGATGTATAGCTTGCAAAGATTTCCTCCCATTCTGTAGGTTGTCTTTTGCTCTATTCACAGTGTCCTTTGCTGTACAAAAGCTTTGTAATTTCATAAGGTCCCAGTGGTTGATTAGTGGTTTTATTCCCTGAGCAATTGGAGTTATATTCAGAAAGTCCGTGCCTATGCCAATATGTTGAAGGGTTTCCCCTACCTTTTCCTCTAGCAGTTTCAGAGTTTCAGGTCTGATATTAAGGTCCCTGATCCATTTGGACTTGAGTCTTGTGCATGAGAGAGACAAGGATCTACGTTTATCCTTTTACATACAGATGTCCAGTTTTCCCAGCACCACTTGTTAAAGAGGCTATCTTTTCTCCAATGAATATTTTTGGCATTTTTTCAAAAATCAGGTAGCTGTAGCTGCCTGGACTAATATTTCAGTCTTCTATTCTGTTCCATTGATCTACCTGTCTGTCCTTGTGCCAGTACCATGCTGTTTTTGTTACTATGGCTTTGTAATATAACTTAAAATCGGGTATGGTTATACCACCTGCCTGATTTTTGTTGTGCAAAATTGTTTTGGCTATTCGAGGTTTTTTGTGTTTCCAGATGAATTTTAGGATTGTTTTTTCTGTTTCTGTGAAGAATGCTATTGGGATTTTAATGGGGATCGCATTAAATGTGTAGATTGGTTTTGGTAAGATTGACATTTTCACAATATTGATTCATCCAATCCAGGAGCATGGGATATTTTTCCATTTTCTTGTGTCTTCTGCATTTTGTCGCTCGAGTTTTTTAAAGTTCTCATTGTAGAGATCCTTCACTTCCTTGGTTAAGTTTATTCCAAGGTATTTTATTTTTTTGAGGCAATAGTGAATGGGAGAGATTCCCTGATTTCATCCTCTGCACGTTTGTGGTTAGTGTATAGAAAAGCTACTGATTTCTGTGTGTTTATTTTGTATCCTGCTACATTACTAAAAGTGTTTATCAGCTCTAACAGTTTGTTGGTGGAGTCTTTAGGGTCTGTTATGTATAGAATCATATCATCTGCAAATAATGATAATTTGATCTCTTCCCTTCTGATTTGTATCCCCTTTATGAGTGTCTCTTCCCTTATTGCTATGGGTAAGACTTCCAGTACTATATTAAATAGTAGTGGAGAAAGTGGACACCCTTGTCTTGTTCCTGAATTTAGAGGAAAAGCTTCAAGTTTTTCCCCATTTAGTATTATGTTGGCTGTAGGTTTGTCATAAATAGCTTTTATTATATTGAGATATGTTCCTTCTATTCCCAGTTTCTGTAATACTTTCACCATGAAGGGGTGTTTGATTTTGTCGAATCCCTTTTCTGCATCTATTGAGATGACCATGTGATTTTTGTCCTTCAGACTATTTATATGGTGTATTACATTGATGGATTGCGTACGTTGAACCATCCCTACATTTCTGGGATAAAGCCTACTTGGTTGGGGTGAATAATCTTTCTGATATATTCTTGTATTCTGTTTGCCAGTATTTTGTTGAGAATTTTTGCATCTATGTTCATGAGGGAGATTGGTCTGGAATTTTCTTTTTGTGATCTATCTTTTTCCAGTTTAAGTATCAGGGTGATGGTGGCTTCATAGAAGGGTTTCGGTAGAATTCCTTCCTTTTCAATTTTGGAAAAGTTTGAGAAGCATTGGTATTAGATCTTCCAGAAATGTCTGACAAAATTCAGCAGTGAATCCATCTGGACCTGGGCTTTTATCATTTGGGAGACTTTTTATAACTGCTTGGATCTCTGTGGTTGTTATAGGTCTGTTTAAATGGTTTATCTCATCTTGATTTAATTTTGGTAGGTCATATGAATCAAGGAAGTCATCCATTTCTTTCAGGTTTTCAAACTTAGAGGCATATATATTCTTAAAGTATGTCCGTATGATTTTCTGAATTTCTTTGGTATCTGTTGTGATGTTGCCTTTTTCATGTGTAATTTTATCAATTTTTGTCTCTTCTCTCTTTCTTTTGATCAGATTTGCTAAGGGTTTGTCAATCTTGTTTATGCTTTCAAAGAACCAACTCTTTGTTTCATTGATTTATTTTTTATTGTTTTTTGGTTTCCATTTCATTAATTTCTGCCGTAACCTTTATTATTTCTTCCCGTCTACTGATTTTTGGTTTTTCTTGTTTTTCTTTTTCCAAGGCTTTAAGGTGAAGCATTAAATTGTTTAGTTGTGAACTCTCTAATTTCTTAATATAGGCACTCAGAGCTATAAATTTCCCTCATAGGCCTGCCTTCATTGTTTCCCAAAGGTTTTGGTATGTTGTATTCTCATCATTATTTGATTCTATGAATTTCTTGATTTCCTTTTTAATTTCTTCAATGACCCATACATCGTTCAATAATGTACTGTTTAGTCACCATGAATTTCTGTATGCTCTGTAGTGTTTCTTGTTACTGATTTGCAGTTTAATCCCATTGTGGTCAGATAGCATACAGGGGATTATTTCAGTTTTCTTGTATTTGTTAAGGTTTGCTTTGTGTCCTATTATATGATCTATTTTAGAGAATGTCCCATGTGCTGCTGAGAAAAATGTTTATTCTGCAGCATTTGGATGGAATGTTCTGTATATATCTGTTAGGTCCATTTGTTCCATGATATCCTTTAATGCAGATGCCTCTTTGTTTATTTTTTGCTGGGTAGACCTGTCAAGTGATGAGAGTGGGGTACTGAAGTCACCCACTATTATTGTGTTAGGAGATATCTCTGACCTTAAGTCCAATCGTGTTTGTTTGATGAAACTGGGAGCCCCCATGTTAGGAGCATATATGTTTAGGATTGTAATGTCCTCCTGTGGCAGTGTTCCTTTAATCAGTATAAAGTGTCTTTCTTTATTTTTCCTCACTAATGTTGGTTTGAAGTCTATCCTGTCAGAAATTAGGATAGCAAACCCTGTTTTTTTCCTCGGCCCATTTCCTTGAAATACTTTTATCCAACCTTTCACCCTAAGAAGGTTTCTATCTTTTATTGAGAGATGAGTTTCCTGGAGGCAACAGATGGTAGAATCCTGCTTTTTTAATCCCGTCTGCAAGTCTGTGTCTTTTGGTTGGGGCATTGAGGCCATTGATATTAAGAGTTATTATTCAAAGATATGTATTTGCTCTCACCATTCTTCTTGTTTTATAGTTCTTCCTGTTTTCACTTTACTTACTTGTTTTAACTGTTATTTGGGTATGGTTTATTTTTTCCTATTTCCTGTTGTGTGTTTTGCTTTCTCTTCAGCATGAATGATTCCTGTAAGTATTTTCTGTAGAGCTGGTTTAGTTGCCATAAATTCCTTTAGCCTGTCTTTGTTGTGGAATGTCCTTATTTCTCCATGAATTTGGATAGATAGCTTTGCAGGATAAAGTAATCTTGGTTGACAGTTTTTATCTTTCAGAACTTGGAATACCTCACTTCAAGCCCTTCTGGCTTTTAAAGTTTGTGTTGAGTAATCTGCTGTGATTCTGATGGGCTTGCCTTTGCTGTGATTCTGATGTGCTTGCCTTTGTAGGTCACTTGCTTTTTCTCTCTAGCTGCTTTCAATATATTTTCTTTGGTTTGTATGTTTGGTAGTTTAATTATAATATGGCGGGGAGAGGTTCTTTCCAGGTTTTGTCTGTTTGGTGTTCTAAAGGCTTCCTGTATCTGCATTGGCATCTCTTTCCCAATTTGGGGGAAGTTTTCCTCTATGATTTTGTTGAAAACACCTACTATGCCTTTGGAGTGAGATTCTTCTCCTTCAGCTATCCCTTGAATTCTTATGTTTGATCTTTTCATAGTGTCCTGAATATCTTGAAATTCCCATTCATACCTTCCTATTATTTTTTCTTTCTCTTTGTTAGACTGTATTATATCTGCCACTTAGTCTTCTAGTTTAGATACTCTGTTCTTTCCTTCATCCATTCTACTAGAGAGATTTTCTACAGAGGTTTTTATTTCACTGACTGCATTCTTTATTGCAGGCATTTCTGACTGGGTTTTCTTTATTCTTTTCTTTCCGTATTTATTTATGTTTAGTATTGACCTCCTTATTTCATTAAATTGGTTTTCTGTGTGTCCTTTGAATCCTTTGATTTCTTCTTTGAGGTCTTTGAACCCTTTCATTTCCTCTTTGAGTTCTTTGAACATAATTATAATCATTTTTTTTTGAAATCTTTCTTGGGGATTTCCTCTAAGTCGGCCTCACTGAAGGTCATTTCTGATATATTAATACTTTTTGGTGGATTTATATTGTCTTGATTTTTTGTGTTTCTTGTATTGTAATGTAGAGATTTTTGCATCTTGGATTAATTTAATGCTTGGGTTTTCTAAATATCTGCAGTAATATTAGATGTATCAATCAATCTGATATTATATATCCTCAGGGTAGGAGTTTAAGGTGTTAAGTGTGGCTCTTAAGGCTCTCAGAGTAATCACAGAAGTGACCCTAGGTGTTGGGTTTGCCTGCTATGACAGTATCAAGTGGAGTGCATGGAAGAAAATACAGGCAAATTCTAAAAATTTAACTCAACAATGTACCCCTTCAATGAGATACAGCACAGAGTATTTGTGTAAAAGCAGGTATTATGACAAACAGATCCTCTAACAAATTCACAGTCCCTGAGGATGTGTGTTACCCCACAGCCTTAATCCTGTCAACTGGGAGGCTAAGATTTCTGGTCTGTAGAATGTTCCAAGGTCAGCTTGTGATCAAGTGAGACCCTTCCCCAATGAATGACAGAGGAGGAAACAAATCAGGAAGCAACAAATGAGCAGCCCAAAATATAGCTTATTTAGGAATGTCAGATCTGACCATCCATAAGGTTTAACATAGAATGTACACTGATATGGAAGGTGCAATTCGCCCTTCCAATGCAAAGCCTATATACCGGGCTTATTTAGTGTGTACTAACCTGATTTAAACCAAGTTACCTTTTGGAGCGGGTTTGATCACAGCTATGCTGCACAGCTACTTGGGTCCTTTGATGTGTTGTGGGCTCAGGAAGGCAGGCTGCGTCTGTGGGTCACTGCTTTCACTGTGCCTGATGCTGGTAGGTGAGCTCTCTTTCCCACGTCTCCGCTGCTTGCCGGCGCTTGCACTGGTGGTGGGGGGGAGGCTGTGAATGGCGGCTGAAGTCTGTCTGCTCCTTCACACAATCCTCTTCCTCACAAGCCTCTCCGTTGGTCTCTGCTGCCGTGTCCTCCTTCCACGTTTCTTGAGTTTGTGAAGAGGCGGTGTGAGTGGAGAAGCCCCTCGCCTGGCTTTAAAATCCTGCGGCTCAGCCAGCTCAGGTGGAACCTGGCAGCTGCCACAGTGTGGAGCTCACTGCAGCTGTGGAACCGCTTCTGTGGTACTGCTTCTGTGGGCTCCAGATGCTCTAGATCTCTCCTACTTCTCTGCTGTGCTTGATAGTTTCTATACACCTCACTTTTTAGTAGAAGTGTGTATTTTGCTGGGGTTTGTTTTGCTTTTTTCCCCTACCCTGTTTTGGCGGGGTTCGTATGTCACCATCTTAACTGGAAGTCCGAGGCTTTAATTTTCAATTGCCATCAGCTGGAGAGACTAGCATTCAGAATACTTAAGTTTATGGGGGACACCTGAATCAAACCACCACATTCCGCCCCTGGCCCCCATAAACTGATAACCATACATGATGTAAAATTCAATGCGTTCATGCAACTTTCAAAGTCTCCATAGTTTTTATCAATCCTAATGATGTTCATACATCCCCATAATCCAAGGTCTTTTAACTGACTCATAATGCCAAAAAAAGTCCTTCCAAACCCATAATGAAACAGAATAAACATTCCCACTGCAAAGGATGGCATTGGGCCAAGCAAAGAAATATTCAACCAATACAAGATTTAAAACAACCATGGCAAACATCAAACTCTGTAGCTCCAAGTCCAACAACTCTAGTCAATGATAAATCTCCAAGAGTGATAATTCTAACCTTCAACAAGTCTCTGGAGTTCCAATTCTGCCCCTCTAGGTAGGCTACTCACGGTCCTGGAAAACTTCATCTGGGGTCGGCAGCCCTCCTTGGCAGCCATCTCATGGTCCCGGCATCTGCACTGGGTCTCCACTACAACCCAAAGTCCATCCTCATGGCCCCATGGGATCTCCATGCAGGCATCCAGCAAACCTGCTTCACACTGCCCAAGGCCATTTCTAAATTACAATATCGCATTGTAAACTCAATGACCCTCTCTTTCCTACATTTCTTATACACCATAATATGAGCTAGAATAAAGCAGACTTCGTAGAACAGGGCACTCCTTCAGCATTCAGGAGCCTTCAAAAGAGTCTACATTCTTCCTCTTGCCCCAGGGCAGGTTAGCTGGCTCAATCTCAAAAGTTATAAGTTCTCAAAAAATTTTCAGGTGAACGGGCATCAGTTTAGGCCCAAAGGTTTAATTTTTTCTGTGTCACATACCTCTGCTCACATCAGTTCATTTCTATGCAAAGCTACCCTGCACAACTTCTCAGGACACAGGCATAACAGCAAGAGTCTCACACCAACTGCTAGCCAAGTCCAAGTAAAGCTCCTTCTCTCCCTCATAAGCCAAACCTCACAGTCCATAGTTCTTACTGCATTCAGGCCTTTCAGCTCTGCGCAGAATAGTCCATCAAGCTGGACTTACAGCACTGCAAGGCATCTCTTAGGCCGAGGTTTCAAATCCTTCCACATTCCTCTTGAAAATCAGCTCCGAAAGGCCAAAACCACACAGTCAGGTGTCTAGCAGTAAACCCACTCCTCGGTACCACTTTACTGTTGCAGTCAGGCTCACACTGCTGATAGATATCACCTGACCAAGAACAGCTTGTGGGAAAAAAAAGAGGTTTACTTTGGATTATAGGCTCAAGCAGAAAGTTCCATGATGGCAGGGAAAATAATGGCATGAGCAGAGTAGACATCACCCCCTGGCCAACATAACATGGACCCAAGCAACAGGAGAGTGTGCCAAACACTGTCAAGGGGAAGCTGGCTATGATGGCTATAATACCCATAAGCCCGCCCAATACTCTACCTCCAGGAGGCTTTAATTTCCAATTACCATCACCTGAGGATACTAGCATTCAGAACACCTAAGTATATGGGGGACACCTGAATCAAACCACCACAGATATGTTCAATTTTAACAGAAAATAATCCCAAGATTTCAAAAGACATTGAAATAATATTTTTTCTGAAAATGAAAAAAATTAGCAAGATTGAAAACAATGCTGGGCTTTCTGAGTCATAGCACATTCTTTGACTTTTGGAGTACAAGTCACACTAGAAGAGAGAGTCACTGAACTTGGATACAGAAGCAGGTCCAAGGCAGCTGCACTGTCCAGCACTGAGTTCATGACATACAGGTTCAAGAAGCCCTTACCTGGGTGACAGGCAACTCCCCTGCAGCAGCCAGCCTGGGGTGGCCTTCCAGAGACAGGTGCTCAGGTGGACAAGGCTTCTGGTCCTCATCCCAGAGTTCCCATCACAGAACGCCAGAGCTGCATGCTCTCTTGACTTGCATATCTGAGCTTCAAATTTCTAGATGAGCAGCTGAAAGTCAGAGTGTCTATAGAGAACAAGACGCTAGAATGAGGCAATGGCAGCTACTGTGAGAGGACACTGGAACACATGGGACCTGAATGTGGTGGAAGAATCCCAGTAGGACCGGGTTTAAATAGGGGTGGGGGATGAGGGAGGGATGGGCATGGTGGGAGGATGAATCAAAACCTAGGTTATGTGAATTAGCCATATGGAAACCTACTATTGGTAAACCAATTAAGATATCATTTTTGAAGAAGTTTCAGGGAGCTGGAGAGATGGCTCAGCTGTTAAGACACTTGCTTGCAGAGACACTAAAGACCTGGGTTTGCTTCCCCAGTGCCTACATAAAACCACATAAACAAAGTGGCATATGCATCTGGAGTCCATTTGCAGCACCTGGAGGTGCTGGTATGCCATTCTTGCCCTGTCTCTCTTCTCCCACTGCTTCCAAGAAAATAATTATTTAAAAAAATTTAATTTTAGGCCAGGTGTGGTGGCACACGCCTTTAATCCTAGCACTTGGGAGGCAAAAGTAGGAGGATCGCCATGCATTCAAGGCTGACATGAGACTACATAGTGAATTCCAGGTCAGCCTTGGCTAGAGAGAGACCCTACTTTGAAAAACAAAAAAACTTATTAATTTTAGGGCTGGAGATGGCATAGCAGTTAAAGTGCTTGCCTGCAAAGCCAAGGAACACAGGTTCAACTTCCAGGACCCACGTAAGCCAGATGCACAAGGGGACACACACATCTGGAGTTCGTTTGCAGTGGCTGGAGTCCCTGGTACTCCCATCCGTTCTCTCTCTCTGTCTCTCTGTCTCTCTCTCTCCCTGCCTATTTTCGTATCTTTCTATCTCTCTCAAATAAATAAAAATATATTTTTAAAATTTTTATTTATTGCAATCAGAGAGAGATAAAAGAGAGGCAAACAGGAGATAATGGGCACACAGGGGTTCTACAACTGTAAAAGAACTCCAGATGAATGTGCACCTTGTGCATCTGGTTTACATGGGTCCTGGAGAATCAAACTGGGATCCTTTGGCCTCACAGGCAAACGCCCTAACCACTATACCGTCTCTCCAGCCCCCAAATAAATGAAAATAAAATAGTTTTTAAAAATTAATTTTTAAGCCAGGTGTGGTGGCACACAATGTTAATCCCAGCGCTTGGGAGGCAGAGGTAGGAGGATCGTGGTGATTTTGAGGCCACACAGAGACTACATAATTAAATCTGGGTCAGCCAGGGCCAGAGTGAGAGACTACCTTGAAAAACCAAAAAAAATTATTATTATTTTAAATGACTTAAATAAATAAGTGTGTTTCAGCAAGCTGGAGATATGGCTCAGTGGTTAAAAGTGTTTTCATGCAAATCTTTGTAGTGAAGGCTCCATTCCCCAGCTAGATGCCCAAAGTGGACATGTTTGTGGTGACAGGAGGTGCTGGTGTGCCTGGTCTCCACCCCTTTACTTAATGTACTTGCAAATAAATAACATTTTAATAATAAGGTGGACAATGAGACACCCACCATCAACTGGCCTCCACACACATGTGCACCCAACACACTTGTGCCCACATGCACAAACATGCACAAATATGCATACACACATGAATGTATACCAAATTTTTGTTTTGACAACAAACACCTTCATTGGTGAAGAGTGTACTGCGTAAAATAAGCTAGTTCTGTTCCCGGAATGAGTTGCTTTCTTACGAAGAGTCTTCAGTGCAGGAAGATCACACTTTCCTAGTTTGTGCAATCTAACAAAATTAACAACTTGGTAGATTAGCTTCATTACTAACGTAGTTTGTTTAGAAAACAAACACCTTCCTTTCCGAACACCGTACTGTGTGAAATAAGGTAGTTCCGTTCTCGGAATGAGTTGATTAATTATGAAGAGTCTTCAGTGTAGCAAGATCAAACTTTCCTAGTTTGTGTAATCTAACAAGATGTGCAGTTTAGTAGATTGGCTTCATTTCTAACGTAGTTTGTTTTGAAAACAAACACCTTCATTGCCGAAGACTGTACTGTGTGAAATAAGCTAGTTCTGTTCTTGCAATGAGTTGCTTTCTTAATAAGAGTCTTCAGTGCAGCAAGATCAAACTTTGCTAGTTTGTGTACTCTAAAAAGATGTAGAACTTAGTAGATTAGCTTCGTTTCTAAAGTAGTTTGTTTAGAAAACAAACACATTCATTGCAGAAGCCTGTAATGTGGGAAGTGAGCTAGTTCTGTTATCTGAATGAGTTGCTTTCTTACGGAGAATCTTTAGTGCAGCAATATCAAATTTTGCTCGTTTGTCTAATCTAACAAGATGAACAACTTGGTAGATTAGCTTCATTTCTAACGTAGTTTGTTTAGAAAACAAATACCTTCATTGCCAAAGATTGTACTGTGTGAAATAAGGTAGTTCTGTTCTCGGAATGAGTTGCTTTCTTACGAAGATTCTTCAGTGCAGCCAGTTCAAACGTTCCTAGTTTGTGTAATCAAACAAGATGAACAACTTAGTAGATTAGCTTCATTTATTTAAAAATTTTTTTTTTTTTGGTTTTACATGGTAGGGTTTCACTCTGGCCCAGGCTGACCTGGAACTAACTATATAGTCTCAGGGTAGCCTTGGACTCTTGGTCATAATCCTACCTCTCCCTCCCGAGTGCTTCGATTAAAGGCATGTGCCACCATGCCCGGTGATTAGCTTCATTTCTAATGTAGTTTGTTTAGAACACAAACACCTTCATTGCCGAACACTGTACTGTGTGAAATAAGCTAGTTCTGTTCTCGGAATGAGTTGCCTTCTTACGAAGAGTCTTCAGTACAGCAAGATCAAACTTTACTAGTTTGTGTAATCTAACAAGGTGAACAACTTGGAATATTAGCTTCATTTCTAACGTAGTTTGTTTAGAAAACAAACACCTTCATTGCCGAAGATTGTACTGTGTCAAATAAGCTAGTTATGTTATCGGAATGAGTTGCTTTCTTACGAAGAGTCTTCAGTGCAGCCAGATCAAACTTTCCTAGTTTGTGTAATCTAAAAAGATGTAGAACATAGTAGATCAACTTCATTTCTAACGTAGTTTCTTTGGAAAACAAACACATTCATTGTGGAAGCCTGTACTGTGGGAAATGAGATAGTTCTGTTATCGGAATGAGTTGCTTTCTTATAGAGAATCTTCAGTGCAGCAATATCACATTTTGCTCGTTTGTATAATCTAACAAGATGAAAAACTTGACAGATTAGCTTCATTTCTAACGTAGTTTGTTTAGAAAACAAACACCTTGATTGCCGTAGATTGTACTGTGTGAAATAAGCTAGTTCTGTTCTCTGAATAAGTTGCTTTCTTACGAAGAGTCTTCAGTGTAGCAAGATCAAAGTTTGCTAGTTTGTGTAATCTAAAAAGATGTAGAACTTAGTAGATTAATTTCATTTCTAACGTAGTTTGTTTAGAAATGAAAACACCTTCATTGCCGAACACTTTACTGTGTGAAATAAAGTTCTGTTCATGGAATAAGTTGCTTTTACAAAGAGTCTTGAGTGTTGCAATTTCAAACTTTCCTAGTTTGTCTAATCAAACAAGATTAAACAACTTAGTAGATTAGCTTCAATTCTAATGTAGTTTGTTTACAAAACAAACACCTTCATTGCCGAACACTGTTGTGAAATAAGCTAATTCTGTTCTGGGACTGAGTTGCTTTCTTACAAAGAGGCTTCAGTGCAGCAAGATCAAACTTTAATCGTATGTGTAATATAACAAGATGAACAATTTAGTAGGTTAGCTTCATTTCTAACTTAGTTTGTTTTGAAAACAAACACCTTCATTGCCAAACACTTTACTGTGTGAAATAAGCTAGTAGTTCTCTTCTCGGAATGATTTGTTTTCTTACGAAGAGTCTTCAGTGCAGCAAGATCAAACTTTCCTAGTTTGTGTAATCTAACAAGATGAACAACTTGGTAGATTAGTTTTAAGTAGTTTGTTCAGAAAACAAACACCTTCATGGCCAAGATTGTATAGTGTGTAGTAAGCTAGTTCTGTTTTCGGTATGAGTTGCTTTCTTGTAAAAGTCTTCAGTGCAGCAAGATCAATCTTTGCTAGTTTTTAATAATCTAACAAGACGAACAACACTGTAGATTAGCTTCACTTCTAACTTAGTTTGTTTAGAAAACAAACACCTTCAATGCAGAAGATTGTACTGTGTGAAATAAGCTAGTTCTGTTCTCCGAATGAGTTTCTTTCTTACGAAGAGTCTTCAGTGCAACAAGTTCAAACTTTCCTGGTTTGTGTAATCAAACAAGATGAACAACTTGGTAGATTAGCTTCATTTCTAACGTAGTTTGTTTAGAAAACAAACAACTTCATTGCCTAAGACTGTACTGTGTCAAATAGCTAGTTCTGTTCTCAGAATGAGTTGCTTTCTTACGAAGAGAGTTCAGTGCAGCAAGATCAAACTTTCCTAGTTTGTGTAATCTGAAAGATTTAGAACTAAGTAGATTAACTTCGTTTCTAACGTAGTTTGTTTAGAAAACATACACATTCATTGCTGAAGTCTGTACTGTGTGAAATAAGCTAGTTCTGTTCTCGGAATGAGTTGCTTTCTTTCGAAGAGTCTTCAATGCAGCCAGATCAAACTTTCCTAGTTTGTGTAATATAACAAGATGTACAACTTAGTAGTTTCTAAGGCAGTTTGTTTTGAAAACAAACACCTTCATTTCCGAAGCCTGTACTGTGTAAAATAAACTAGTTCTGTTCTCCGAATGAGTTGCTTTCTTACGAAGAGTATTCAGTGCAGCAAGATCAAACTTTCCTACTTTGTGTAATCTATAACGATGAACAACTTGGTAGATTAGCTTCATTTCTAACGTGGTTTGTTTAGAAAACAAATACCTTCATTGTCGAATACTGTACTGTGTGAAATAAGCTAATTCTATTCTTGGAATGAGTTGCCTTCTTACGAAGAGTCTTCAGTGCAGCAAGTTCAAACTTTCCTAGTTTGTGTAATCAAACAAGATGAACAACTTAGTAGGTTAGCTTCATTGCTAACGCAGTTTGTTTAGAAAACAAACACCTTCATTGCCGATTACTGTACTGTGTGATATAAGCTAATTCTGTTCTTGGAATGAGTTGCTTCATTACAGAGAGTCTTCAGTGCGAAAGATCAAACTTTGCTAGTTTTTGTACTCTAACAAGATGTACAACTTAGTATATTAGCTTCGTTTCTAAAGTAGCTTGTTTAGAAACCAAACACCTTCATGGCCGAAGTCTGTGCTGTGTGAAAAAAGCTAGTTCTGTTTCTGTTCTCAGTGCAGAATGAGTTGATTTGTAATCAAACAAGGTGAACAAGAGTCTTCAGTGCAGCAAGTCCGAAGTTTTCCTAGTTTGTGTAATCAAACAAGATGAACAATTAGTAGATTAGCTTCATTTTAATGTAGTTTGTTTAGAAAACAAACACCTTCATTGCCGAAGACTGTGTTGTGTGAAATAAGCTAGTTTTGTTCTCGGAATGAGTTGCTTTCTTATGAAGAGTCTTCAGTGCAGCAAGATCAAACTTTGCTAGTTTGTGTAATCTAACAAGATGAACAATTTAGTAGATTAGCTTCATTTCTAAAGTAGTTTGTTTAGAAAACAAACACCTTCATTTCTGAAGATTGTACTGTGTGAAATAAGCTAGTTCTGTTCTCGGAATGAGTTGCTTTCTTATGAAGAGTCTTCAGTGCAGCAAGATCAAACTTTGCTAGTTTTTTTAATATAACAAGATGAACAACTTAGTAGATTAGCTTCATTTCTAAAGTAGTTTGTTTTGAAAACAAACACCTTCATTGCCTAAGATTGAACTGTTTAAATAAGCTAGTTCTGTTCTCTGGAATGAGTTGCTTTCTTAAAAGAGTCTTCAGTGCAGCAAGATCAAACTTTCCTAGTTTGTGTAATCAAAAAAGATGAAGAACTTAGTAGATTAGCTTCATTTCTAACGTAGTTTGTTTAGAAAAAAAAAACACCTTCATTGCTGAAGATTGTACTGTGTAAAATAAGCTAGTTCTGTTCTCAGAATGAGTTGCTTTCTTATGAACAGTCTTCAGTGCAGCAAGATCAGTGTTTGCTAGTTTGTGTAATCAAACAAGATGAACAACTTAGTAGATTAGCTTCATTTCTAAACATACTTTGTTTAGAAAACAAACACCTTCATTTCTGAAGATTGTACTGTCTGAAATAAGCTAGTTCTGTTCTCAGAATGAGTTGCTTTCTTATGAATTGTCTTCAGTGCAGTAAGATCAGTGTTTGCTAGTTTGTGTAATCTAACAAGATGAACAACTTGGTAGATTAGCTTCATTTCTAACGTAGTTTGTTTAGAAAACAAACACCTTCATTTCTAAAGATTGTACTGTGTGAAATAAGCTAGTTCTGTTCTCGGAATGAGTTGCTTTCTTAAGAAGAGTCTTCAGTGCAGCAAGTTCAAACTTTGTTAGTTTGTGTAATCTAACAAGATGAACAACTTTAGTAGATTAGCTTCATTTCTAACGTACTTTGTTTAGAAAACAAACACCTTCATTTGCCAAAGATTGTACTGTGTGAAATAAGCTAGTTCTATTCTTGGAATGAGTTGCTTTCTTATGAAGAGTTTTCAGTGCAGCAAGATCAAACTTTGCTAGTTTGTGTAATCTAACAAGATGAACAACTTAGTAGATTAGCTTCATTTCTAACGTAGTTTGTTTAGAAAACAAACACCTTCATTGCCAAAAATTGTACTGTGTGAAATAAGCTAGTTCTGTTCTCAGAATGAGTTTTTTTTCTTATAAGAGTCTTCAGTGCAGCAACTTTAAACTTTCCTAGTTTGTGTAATCAAACAAGATGAACAACTTAGTAGATTAGCTTCATTTCTAACGTAGTTTGTTTAGAAAACAAACACCTTCATTTCCAAACACTGTACTGTGTGAAATAAGCTTGTTCTGTTCTCGGAATGAGTTGCTTTCTTACAAACAGTCTTCAGTGCAGCAAGATCAAACTTTCCTAGTTTGTGTAATCTAACAAGATGAACAACAAATTAGATTAGCTTCATTTCTAACGTAGTTTGTTTTGAAAACAAACACCTTCATTGCCTAAGACTGTACTGTGTGAAAAAAGCTAGTTCTGTTCTCGGAATGAGTTGCTTTCTTACGAAAGAGTCTTCAGTGCAGCAAGATCAAACTTTCCTAAGTTTGTGTAATCTAACAAGGTGAACAATTTAGATTAGCTTCATTTCTAACGTAGTTTGTTTTGAAAACAAACACCTTCATTGCCTAAGACTGTACTGTGTCAAATAAGCTAGTTCTGTTCTTGGAATGAGTTGCTTTCTTATGAAGAGTCTTCAGTGCAGCAAGATCAATCTTTACTAGTTTGTGTAATCTAACAAGATAAACAACATGGTAGATTAGCTTCATTTCTAACGTAGTTTGTTTTGAAAACAAACACCTTCATTGTCGAAGACTGTGCTGTGTCAAATAAGATAGGTCTGTTCTTGGAATGAGTTGCTTTCTTATGACGAGTCTTCAGTACAGCAAGATCAAACGTTCCTAGTTTGTATAATATAACGAGATGTGCAACTTTGTAGATTAGCTTCATTTCTAACGTAGTTTGTTCAGAAAACAGACAGCTTCATATGAGAAGATTGTACTGTGTGAAATAAGCTAGTTCTGATTTCGGAATGAGTTGCTTTTTTATGAAGAGTTTTCACTGCAGCAAGATCAAACTTTGTTAGTTTGTGTAATCTACCAAGATGAACAACTTGGTAGATTAAATTTATTTCTAACGTAGTGTGTATAGAAAATAAACACCTTCATTGCTGAACACTGTACCGTGTGAAATAAGCTACCTCTGTTCTCAGAGTGAGTTGCTTTCTTACGAAGAGTCTTCAGTGCAGCAAGATCAAACTTTTCTAGTTTGTGTAATCTAACAAGATGAACAACTTAGTAGATTAGCTTCATTTCTAAGTAGTTTGTTTGGAAAACAAACACCTTCATTGTCGAAGATTGTACTGTGTGAAATAAGCTAGTTCTGTTCTTGGAATGAGTTGCTTTCTTATGAAGAGTCTTCAGTGCAGCAAGTTCAAACTTTCCTAGTTTGTGTAATCTAACAAGATGAACAACTTAGTAGATTAGCTTCATTTCTAAAGTAGTTTGTTTAGAAAACAAACACCTTCATTGCCGAAGATTGTACTGTGTGAAATAAGCTAGTTCTGTTCTTGGAATGAGTTGCTTTCTTATGAAGAGTCTTCAGTGCAGCAAGATCAAACTTTGCTAGTTTGTGTAATCTAACAAGATGTACAACTTAGTAGATTAGCTTCATTTCTAACGTAGTTTGTTTAGAAAACAAACACCTTCATTACCAAAACTGTGTACTGTGTGAAATAAGCTAGTTCTGTTCTCGGAATGAGTTGCTTTCTTAACGAAGAGTCTTCAGTGCAGCAAGATCAAACTTTCCTAGTTTGTGTAATCTAACAAGATGAACAACTTAGTAGATTAGCTTCATTTCTAACGTAGTTTGTTTAGAAAACAAACACCTTCATTTGTGAAGATTGTACTGTGTGAAATAAGCTAGTTCTGTTCTCAGAATGAGTTGCTTTCTTATAAAGAGTCTTCAGTGCAGCAAAATCAAACTTTCCTAGTTTTTGTAATCTAACAAGATGAACAACTTAGTAGATTAGCTTCATTTCTAATGTAGTTTGTTTAGAAAACAAACACCTTCATTGCCGAAGATTGTACTGTGTGAAATAAGCTAGTTCTGTTCTGGGAATGAGTTGCTTTCTTACAAAGAGTCTTCAGTGCAGCAAGATCAAACTTTGCTAGTTTGTGTAATCAAACAAGATGAACAACTTAGTAGATTAGCTTCATTTCTAAAGTAGTTTGTTTTAGAAAACAAACACCTTCATTGCCAAAGATTGTACTGTGTGAAATAAGCTAGTTCTGTTCTTGGAATGAGTTGCTTTCTTATGAAGAGTCTTCAGTGCAGCAAGTTCAAACTTTGCTAGTTTGTGTAATCTAACAAGATGAACAACTTAGTAGATTAGCTTCATTTCTAACGTAGTTTGTTTAGAAAACAAACACCTTCATTGCGAAACATTGTACTGTGTGAAATAAGCTAGTTCTGTTCTTTGAATGAGTTGCTTTCTCATGAAGAGTCTTCAGTGCAGCAAGATCAAACTTTGCTAGTTTGTGTAATCTAACAAGATAAACAACTTAGTAGATTAGCTTCATTTCTACGTAGTTTGTTTAGAAAACAAACACCTTCATTGCCAAAGATTGAACTGTGTTAAATAAGCTAGTTCTGTTTCTTGGAATGAGTTGGTTTTTGTGAAGAGTCTTCAGTGCAGCAAGATCAAACTTTGCTAGTTTGTGTACTCTAACAAGATATACAACTTAGTAGATTAGCTTCATTTTCTAACGTAGTTTGTTTAGAAAACAAACACCTTCATTGCTGATCATTGTACTGTGTGAAATAAGCTAGTTCTGTTTAGGAATGAGTTGTTTATAATGAAGAGTCTTCAGTGCAGCAAGATCAAACTTTCTAGTTTGTGTAATCTAACAAGATGAAAAACTTAGTAGATTAGCTTCATTTCTAACGTAGTTTGTTTAGAAAACAAACACCTTCATTTCGAAGATTGTACTGTGTGAAATAAGCTAGTTCTGTTCTCAGAATGAGTTGTTTTTCTTATGAAGAGTCTTCAGTGCAGCAAGATCAAACTTTGCTAGTTTGTGTAATCTAACAAGATGTAACAACTTAGTAGATTAGCTTCATTTCTAACGTAGTTTTTTAGAAAACAAACACCTTCATTGCTGAAGCACTGTACTGTGTGAAATAAGCTAGTTCTGTTCTAGGAATGAGTTGCTTTATAACGAAGAGTCTTCAGTGCAGCAAGATCAAACTTTCCTAGTTTGTGTAATCTAACAAGATGAACAACTTAGTAGATTAGCTTCATTTCTAATGTAGTTTGTTTAGAAAACAAACACCTTCATTGCCGAAGATTGTACTGTGTGAAATAAGCTAGTTCTGTTCTTGGAATGAGTTGCTTTCTTACCAAGAGTCTTCAGTGCAGCAAGATCAAACTTTGCTAGTTTTTGTAATCTAACAAGATGAACAACTTAGTAGATTAGCTTCATTTCTAACCTAGTTTGTTTAGAAAACAAACACCTTCATTGCTGAATACTCTACTGTGTGAAATAAGCTAGTTCTCTTCTCGAATGAGTTGCTTTCTTATAAAGAGTCTTCAGTGCAGAAAGATCAAACTTTCCTAGTTTATGTAATCAAAAAAGATGTATGACTTAGTAGATTAGCTTTATTTCTAAAGTAGTTTGTTTAGAAAATAAAACATCTTCATTGCCGAACACTGTACTGTGTGAAATAAGCTAGTTCTGTTCTCAGTATGATTTGATTTCTTATGAAGAGTCATCGGTGCAGCAAGATCAAACTTGGCTAATTTGTGTAATCTAACAAGATGAACAACTTGGTAGGTTAGCTTCATTTCTAATGTAGTTTTTTTAGAAAACAAACACCTTCATTGCCGAACACTGTAGTATGAGAAATAAGCTAGTTCTCTTCTCAGAATGAGTTGCTTTCTTACAAACAGTCTTCAGTGCAGCAAGATCAAACTTTCCTAGTTTGTTTAATCTAACAAGATGTCCAACTTAGTAGATTCGCTTCATTTCTAAAGTAGTTTGTTTAGAAAACAAACACCTTCATTGCCAAACACTGTACTGTGTGAAATAAGCTAGTTCTGTTCTCAAAATGAGTTGCTTTCTTATGAAGAGTCTTCAGTGCAGCAAGATCAAACTTTGCTAGTTTGTGTAATCTAACAAGATGAACAACTTGGTAGATTAGCTTCATTTCTAACGTAGTTTGTTTAGAAAACAAACACCTTCATTGCCAAAGACTGTACTGTGTGAAATAAGCTAGTTCTGTTCTTGGAATGAGTTGCTTTCTTACAAAGAGTCTTCAGTGCAGCAAGATCCAACTTTGCTAGTTTGTGTAATCTAACAAGATGAACAACTTAGTAGATTAGCTTCATTTCTAACGTAGTTTGTTTAGAAAACAAACACCTTCATTGCCAAACACTGTACTGTGTGAAATAAGCTAGTTCTGTTCTCGGAATGATTTTATTTCTTATGAAGAGTCTTCAGTGCAGCAAGATCAAACTTTCCTAGTTTGTGTAATCTAACAAGATGAACAACTTGGTAGATTAGCTTCATTTCAAACGTAGTTTGTTTTGAAAACAAACACCTTCATTGCCTAAGACTGTACTGTGTGAAATAAGCTAGTTCTGTTCTCGGAATGATTTGCTTTCTCACGAAGAGTCTTCAGTGCAGCAAGATCAAACTTTCCTAGTTTGTGTAATCTAACAAGATGAACAACTTGGTAGATTAGCTTCATTTCTAATGTAGTTTGTTTAGAAAACAAACACCTTCATAGCCGAAGACTGTACTGTGTGAAATAAGCTACTTCTGTTCTCAGAATGAGTTGCTTTCTTATGAAGAGTCTTCAGTGCAGCAAGATCAAACTTTGCTAGTTTGTGTACTCTAACAACATGTACAACTTCGTAGATTAGCTTCATTTCTAACTTAGTTTGTTTAGAAAACAAACACCTTCATTTGTGAAGGTTGTACTGTGTGAAATAAGCTAGTTCTCTTTTAGGTATGAGTTGCTTTCTTACAAGGAGTCTTCAGTGCAGGAAGATCAAACTTTCCTAGTTTGTGTAATCTAACAAGTTGTAGAACTTAGTAGATTAGCTTCATTTCTAAAGTAGTTTGATTAGAAACAAACACCTTCATTGTCGAAGACTGTACTGTGTGAAATAAGCTAGTTCTGTTCTCGAATGAGTTGCTTTCTTACGAAGAGACTTCAGTGCAGCAAGATCAAACTTTCCTATTTTGTGTAATCTAACAAGATGTACAATTTAGTAGATTAACTTCATTTCTAACTTAGTTTGTTTAGAAAACAAACACCTTCATTGCCGAACACTGTATGGTGTGAAATAAGCTAGCTCTGTTCTCGGAATGAGTGACTTTCTAACGAAGAGTCTTCAGTTCAGCAAGATCAAACTTTCCTAGTTTGTGTAATCTAACAAGATGAACAACTTGGTAGATTAGCTTCATTTCTAACGTAGTTTGTTTAGAAAACAAACACCTTCATTGCCAAACACTGTACTGTGTGAAATAAGCTAGTTCTGTTCTTGGAATGAGTTGCTTTCTTATGAAGAGTCTTCAGTGCAGCAAGATCAAACTTTGCTAGTTTGTGTAATCAAACAAGATGAACAACTTAGTAGATTAGCTTCATTTCTTAAATAGTTTGTTTAGAAAACAAACACCTTCATTGCAAACACTGTACTGTGTGAAATAAGCTAGTTCTGTTCTCAGAATGATTTGATTTCTTATGAAGAGTCTTCAGTGCAGCAAAATCAAACTTTGCTAGTTTGTGTAATCTAACAAGATGAACAACTTTGTAGATTAGCTTCATTTCTAACGTAGTTTGTTTAGAAAACAAACACCTTCATTGCCAAAGACTGTACTGTGTGAAATAAGCTAGTTCTTTCTCGGAATGAGTTGCTTTCTTCTGAAGAGTCTTCAGTGCAGCAAGATCAAACTTTGCTAGTTTGTGTAATCTAACAAGATGAACAACTTAGTAGATTAGCTTCATTTCTAACGTAGTTTGTTTAGAAAACAAACACCTTCATTGCCAAAGACTGTACTGTGTGAAATAAGCTAGTTCTGTTCTTGGAATGAGTTGCTTTCTTACGAATAGTCTTCAGTGCAGAAAGATCAAACTTTGCTAGTTTGTGTAATCTAACAAGATGAACAACTTGGTAGATTAGCTTCATTTCTAACGTAGTTTGTTTAGAAAACAAACACCTTCATTGCCGAACACTGTACTGTGTGAAATAAGCTAGTTCTGTTCTTGGAATGAGTTGCTTTCTTAAGAAGAGTCTTCAGTGCAGCAAGATCAAACTTTCCTAGTTTGATTAATCTAACAAGATGAACAACTTAGTAGATTAGCTTCATTTCTAAAGTAGTTTGTTTAGAAAACAAACATCTTCATTTCCAAACACTGTACTGTGTGAAATAAGCTAGTTCTGTTCTCAAAATGAGTTGCTTTCTTTATGAAGAGTCTTCAGTGCAGCAAGATCAAACTCTGCTAGTTTGTGTAATCTAACAAGATGAACAACTTGGTAGATTAGCTTCATTTCTAACGTAGTTTTTTTTTTAGAAAAAAACACCTTCATTGCTGAAGACTGTACTGTGTGAAATAAGCTAGTTCTGTTCTCAGAATGAGTTGATTTCTTATAAAGAGTCTTCAGTGCAGCAAGATCAAACTTTGCTAGTTTGTGTAATCTAACAAGATGAACAACTTGGTAGATTAGCTTCATTTCTAACATAGTTTGTTTAGAAAACAAACACCTTCATTGCCGAACACTGTACTGTGTGAAATAAGCTAGTTCTGTTCTTGGAATGAGTTGCTTTCTTAAGAAGAGTCTTCAGTGCAGCAAGATCAAACTTTCCTAGTTTGTGTAATCTAACAAGATGAACAACTTAGTAGATTAGCTTCATTTCTAACGTAGTTTGTTTAGAAAACAAACACCTTCATTGCCGAAGACTGTACTGTGTGAAATAAGCTAGTTCTGTTCTCGGAATGAGTTGCTTTCTTATGAAGAGTCTTCAGTGCAGCAAGATCAAACTTTGCTAGTTTGTGTAATCTAACAAGATGAACAACTTAGTAGATTAGCTTCATTTCTAACGTAGTTTTTTTGAAAACAAACACCTTCATTGCCAGAAGATTGTACTGTGTGAAATAAGCTAGTTCTTTCTCAGAATGAGTTGCTTTCTTATGAAGAGTCTTCAGTGCAGCAAGATCAAACTTTGCTAGTTTGTGTAATCTAACAAGATGAACAACTTAGTAGATTAGCTTCATTTCTAATGTAGTTTGTTTAGAAAACAAACACCTTCATTTCCGAAGACTGTACTGTGTGAAATAAGCTAGTTCTGTTCTTTGAATGAGTTGCTTTCTTATGAAAGAGTCTTCAGTGCAGAAAGATCAAACTTTGCTAGTTTGTGTAATCTAACAAGATGAACAACTTAGTAGATTAGCTTCATTTCTAACGTAGTTTGTTTAGAAAACAAACACCTTCATTGCCGAAGACTGTAGTGTGTGAAATAAGCTAGTTCTGTTCTCGGAATGAGTTGCTTTCTTGTGAAGAGTCTTCAGTGCAGCAAGATCAAACTTTGCTAGTTTGTGTAATCTAACAAGATGAACAACTTAGTAGATTAGCTTCATTTCTAACGTAGTTTGTTTTAGAAAACAAACACCTTCATTGCCAAAGATTGTACTGTGTGAAATAAGCTAGTTCTGTTCTCGGAATGAGTTGTTTTCTTATGAAGAGTCTTCAGTGCAGCAAGATCAAAGTTTTGCTAGTTTGTGTAATCTAACAAGATGAACAACTTAGTAGATTAGCTTCATTTCTAACGTAGTTTGTTTAGAAAACAAACACTTTCATTGCTGAACACTGTACTGTGTGAAATAAGCTAGTTCTGTTCTCGGAATCAGTTGCTTTATAACAAAGAGTCTTCAGTGCAGCAAGATCAAACTTTTTCTAGTTTGTGTAATCTAACAAGATGAACAACTTGGTAGATTAGCTTCATTTCTAACGTAGTTTGTTTAGAAAACAAACACCTTCATTGCCACAGATTGTACTGTGTGAAATAAGCTAGTTCTGTTCTCGGAATGAGTTGCTTTCTTATGAAGAGTTTTCAGTGCAGCAAGATCAAACTTTTGCTAGTTTGTGTAATCTAACAAGATGAACAACTTGGTAGATTAGCTTCATTTCTAACGTATTTTGTTTAGAAAACAAACACCTTCATTGCCGAACACTGTACTGTGTGAAATAAGCCAGTAATGTTCTTGGAATGAGTTGCTTTTTTACCAAGAGTCTTCAGTGCAGCAAGATCAAACTTTGCTAGTTTTTGTAATCTAACAAGATGAACAACTTAGTAGATTAGCTTCATTTCTAACGTAGTTTGTTTAGAAAAAAAACACCTTCATTGCCGAACACTGTACTGTGTGAAATAAGCTAGTTCTGTTCTGGGAATGAGTTGCTTTCTTAGGAAGAGTCTTCAGTGCAGCAAGATCAAACTTTGCTAGTTTGTGTAATCTAACAAGATGAACAACTTGGTAGATTAGTTTCATTTCTAACGTAGTTTGTTTAGAAACAAACACCTTCATTTCGAACACTGTACTGTGTGAAATAAGCTAGTTCTGTTCTGGAATGAGTTGCTTTCTTATGAAGAGTCTTCAGTGCAGCAAGATCAAACTTTTACTTTTTTGTGTAATCTAACAAGATGTACAACTTAGTAGATTAGCTTCATTTCTAATGTAGTTTGTTTTGAAAACAAACACCTTCATTGCCTAAGACTGTACTGTGTGAAATAAGCTAGTTCTGTTTTCAGAATGAGTTGCTTTCTTACAAAGAGTCTTCAGTGCAGCAAGATCAAACTTTCCTAGTTTGTGTAATCTAACAAGATGTACAAATTTAGTTGATTAGCTTCATTTCTAACGTAGTTTGTTTTGAAAACAAACACCTTCATTGCCAAAGACTGTACTGTGTGAAATAAGCTAGTTCTGTTCTTGGAATGAGTTGCTTTCTTTTGAGAAGAGTCTTCAGTGCAGCAAGATCAAACTTTCCTAGTTTGTGTAATCTAACAAGATGTACAACTTAGTAGATTAGCTTCATTTCTAACGTAGTTTGTTTAGAAAACAAACACCTTCATTGCTGATCACTGTACTGTGTGAAATAAGCTAGTTCTGTTCATGGAATGAGTTGCTTTCTTATGAAGAGTTTTCAGTGCAGCAAGATCAAACTTTGCTAGTTTGTGTAATCTAACAAGATGTACAACTTAGTAGATTAGCTTCATTTCTAACGTAGTTTGTTTTGAAAACAAACACCTTAATTGCTGAAGACTGTACTGTGTCAAATAAGCTAGTTCTGTTCTCAGAATGAGTTGCTTTCTTATGAAGAGTCTTCAGTGCAGCAAGATCAAACTTTGCTAGTTTGTGTAATCTAACAAGATGTACAACTTAGTAGATTAGCTTTCATTTCTAATGTAGTTTGTTTAGAAAACAAACACCTTCATTGCCGAACACTGTACTGTGAAAATAAGCTAGTTCTGTTCTTGGAATGAGTTGCTTTCTTATGAATTGTCTTCAGTGCAGCAAGATCAAACTTTCCTAGTTTGTGTAATCTAACAGGATGAACATTTAGTAGATTAGCTTCATTTCTAAAGTAGTTTGTTTAGAAAACAAACACCTTGATTGCTGAAGACTGTACTGTGTGAAATAAGCTAGTTCTGTTCTCGGAATGAGTTGCTTTCTTACGAACAGTCTTCAGTGTGCAAGATCAAACTTTGCTAGTTTGTGTAATCTAACAAGATGTGAACAACTTAGTAGATAAACTTCATTTCTAAAGTATTTTGTTTTGAAAACAAACACCTTCATTGTCGAAGACTGTACTGTGTCAAATAAGCCAGTTCTGTTCTGGAATGAGTTGCTTTTTTACGAAGAGTCTTCAGTGCAGCAAGATCAAACTTTCCTAGTTTGTGTAATCTAACAAGATGTACAACTTAGTAGATTAGCTTCATTTCTAAAGTAGTTTGTTTAGAAAACAAACATCTTCATTGCCAAACACTGTACTCTGTGAAATAAGCTAGTTCTGTTCTCGGAATGAGTTGCTTTCTTAGGAAGAGTGTTCAGTGCAGCAAGATCAAACTTTGCTAGTTTGTGTAATCTAAACAAGATGAACAACTTGGTACATTAGCTTCATTTCTATCATAGTTTGTTTAGAAAACAAACACCTTCATTGCCAAAGATTGTACTGTGTGAAATAAGCTAGTTCTGTTCTCGGAATGAGTTGCTTTCTTTATGAAGAGTCTTCAGTGCAGCAAGATCAAACTTTGCTAGTTTGTGTAATCTAACAAGATGTACAACTTAGTAGATTTAGCTTCATTTCTAAAGTAGTTTGTTTAGAAAACAAACACATTCATTGTTGAACACTGTACTTTGTTAAATAAGCTAGTTCTGTTCTCGGAATGAGTTGCTTTCTTACAAAGAGTCTTCAGTGCAGCAAGATCAAACTTTGCTAGTTTGTGTAATCTAACAAGATGAACAACTTAGTACATTAGCTTCATTTCTAATGTAGTTTGTTTAGAAAACAAACACATTCATTGCCAAAGACTGTACTGTGTGAAATAAGCTAGTTCTGTTCTCAGAATGAGTTGATTTCTTATGAAGAGTCTTCAGTGCAGCAAGATCAAACTTTCCTAGTTTGTGTAATCTAACAAGATGAACAATTTAGTAGATTAGCTTCATTTCTAACGTAGTTTGTTTAGAAAAGAAACACCTTCATTGCAGAATATTGTACTGTGTGAAATAAGCTAGTTCTGTTCGGAATGAGTTGCTTTCTTAGGAAGAGTCTTCAGTGCAGCAAGTTCAAACTTTACTAGGTTGTGTAATCAAACAAGATGAACAACTTAGTAGATTAGCTTCATTTCTAACGTAGTTTGTTTAGAAAACAAACACCTTCATTGCAAACACTGTACTGTGTGAAATAAGCTAGTTCTGTTCTTGGAATGAGTTGCTTTATTACGAAGAGTCTTCAGTGCAGCAAGAACAACTTTCTTAGTTTGTGTAATCTAACAAGATGTACAACTTAGTAGATTAGTTTCATTTCTAACGTAGTTTGTTTAGAAAAAAACCTTCTTCATTCTGAACACTGTACTGTGTGAAATAAGCTAGTTCTGTTCTCGGAATGTGTTGCTTTCTTATGAAGATTCTTCAGTGCAGCAAGTTCAAACTTTCCTAGTTTGTGTAATCTAACAAGATGAACAACTTAGTAGATTAGCTTCATTTCTAACGTAGTTTGTTTAGAAAACAAAAACCTTCATTTGCAGAAGACTGTACTGTGTGAAATAAGCTAGTTCTGTTTCTCGGAATGAGTTGCTTTCTTATGAAGAGTCTTCAGTGCAGCAAGATCAAACTTTCCTAGTTTGTGTAATCTAACAAGATGTACAACTTAGTAGATTAGCTTCATTTCTAACGTAGTTTCTTTTGAAAACAAAAACCTTCATTGCCAAAGACTGTACTGTGTGAAATAAGCTAGTTCTGTTCTCAGAATGATTTGCTTTCTTATGAAGAGTCTTCAGTGCAGCAAGATCAAACTTTGCTAGTTTGTGTAATCTAACAAGATGTACAACTTAGTAAATTAGCTTCATTTCTAATGTAGTTTGTTTAGAAAACAAACACCTTCATTGCCCAACCCTGTACTGTGTAAAATAAGCTAGTTCTGTTCTCGGAATGAGTTTCTTTCTTACCAAGAGTCTTCAGTGCAGCAAGATCAAACTTTGCTAGTTTGTGTAATCTAACAAGATGAACAACTTAGTAGATTATCTTCATTTCTAACGTAGTTTGTTTAGAAAACAAACACCTTCATTGCCGAAGACTGTACTGTGTAAAATAAGCTAGTTCTGTTCTCGGAATGAATTGCTTTCTTATGAAAAGAGTCTTCAGTGCAGCAAGATCAAACTTTCCTAGTTTTTGTAATCTAACAAGATGTACAATTTAGTAGATTCTCCAAATTTCTAAATTAGTTTGTTTAGAAAACAAACATCTTCATTGCCAAACACTGTACTGTGTGAAATAGGCTAGTTCTGTTCTCGGAATAATTTGATTTCTTACAAAGAGTCTTCAGTGCAGCAAGATCAAACTTTCCTAGTTTGTGTAATCTAACAAGATGAACAACTTAGTAGATTAGCTTCATTTCTAACGTAGTTTGTTTAGAAAACAAACACCTTCATTGCCAAAAGACTGTACTGTTTGAAATAAGCTAGTTCTGTTCTTGGAATGATTTGATTTCTTATGAAGAGTCTTCAGTGCAGCAAGATCAAAATTTGCTAGTTTGTGTAATCTAACAAGATGAACAATTTGGTAGATTAGCTTCATTTCTAACGTAGTTTGTTTAGAAAACAAACACCTTCATTGCCGAAGACTGTACTGTTGAAATAAGATAGTTCCATTCTCGGAATGAGTTGCTTTTAATTATGAAGAGTCTTCAGTGCAGCAAGATCAAACTTTGCTAGTTTGTGTAATCTAACAAGATGTACAACTTAGTAGATTCTCTTCATTTCTAAACTAGTTTGTTTAGAAAACAAACACCTTCATTGCCGAACACTGTACTGTGAGAAATAAGCTAGTTCTGTTCTTGGAATGAGTTGCTTTCTTTCCAAAGAGTCTTCAGTGCAGCAAGATCAAACTTTTCTAGTTTGTTTAATCTAACAAGATGTACAACTTAGTAGATTAGCATCATTTCTAACGTAGTTTGTTTAGAAAACAAACATCTTCATTGCCAAACACTGTACTGTGTGAAATAAGCTAGTTCTGTTCTCAGAATGAGTTGCTTTCTTATGAAGAGTCTTCAGTGCAGCAAGATCAAACTTTGCTAGTTTGTGTAATCTAACAAGATGTACAACTTAGTAGATTAGCTTCATTTCTAACGTAGTTTGTTTAGAAAACAAACACCTTCATGCTGAACACTGTACTGTGTGAAATAAGCTAGTTCTTTCTCTGAATGAGTTGCTTTCTTATGAAGAGTCTTCAGTGCAGCAAGATCAAACTTTCCTAGTTTGTGTAATCTAACAAGATGTACAACTTAGTAGATTAGCTTCATTTCTAATGTAGTTTGTTTTGAAAACAAACACCTTCATTGCCTAAGACTGTACTGTGTGAAATAAGCTAGTTCTGTTCTCTGGAATGAGTTGCTTTTTTTATGAAGAGTCTTCAGTGCAGCAAGATCAAACTTTCCTAGTTTGTGTAATCTAACAAGATGTACAACTTAGTAGATTACCTTCATTTCTAATGTAGTTTGTTTAGAAAACAAACATCTTCATTGCTAAACACTGTACTGTGTGAAATAAGCTAGTTCTCTTCTTGGAATGATTTGTTTTCTTGCAAAGAGTCTTCAGTGCAGCAAGATCAAACTTTGCTAGTTCATGTAATCTAAAAAGATGTACAACTTGGTAGATTAGCTTCATTTCTAACGTAGTTTGTTTAGAAAACAAACACCTTCATTGTCAAAGACTGTACTGTGTGAAATAAGCTAGTTCTGTTCTTGGAATGAGTTGTTTTCTTACAAAAGAGTCTTCAGTGCAGCAAGATCAAACTTTCCTAGTTTGTGTAATCTAACAAGACATACAACTTAGTAGATTCTCCTTCATTTCTAAAGTAGTTTGTTTAGAAAACAAACATCTTCATTGCCGAACACTGTACTGTGAGAAATAAGCTAGTTCTGTTCTCAGAATGATTTGCTTTCTTACGAAGAGTCTTCAGTGCAGCAAGATCAAACTTTGCTAGTTTGTGTAATCTAACAAGATGAACAACTTAGTAGATTATCTCCATTTCTAATGTAGTTTGTTTTGAAAACAAACACCTTCATTGCCTAAGACTGTACTGTGTGAAATAAGCTACTTCTGTTCTCTGAATGAGTTGCTTTCTTATGAAGAGTCTTCAGTGCAGCAAGATCAAACTTTGCTAGTTTGTGTAATCTAACAAGATGTACAACTTAGTAGATTCTCTTCATTTCTAAAGTAGTTTGTTTAGAAAACAAACATCTTCATTGCTGAACACTGTACTGTGTGAAATAAGCTAGTTCTGTTCTCGGAATGATTTGCTTTCTTACGAAGAGTCTTCAGTGCAGCAAGATCAAACTTTGCTAGTTTGTGTAATCTCTAACAAGATGAACAACTTGGTAGATTAGCTTCATTTCTAACGTAGTTTGTTTAGAAAACAAACACCTTCATTGCCGAACACTGTACTGTGTGAAATAAGCTAGTTCTGTTCTTGGAATGAGTTGCTTTCTTACGAAGAGTCTTCAGTGCAGCAAGATCAAACTTTGCTAGTTTGTGTAATCTAAACAAGATGTACAACTTAGTATATTAGCTTCATTTCTAACGTAGTTTGTTTTGAAAACAAACATCTTCATTGCCAAACACTGTACTGTGTGAAATAAGCTAGTTCTGTTCTTGGAATGAGTTGCTTTCTTATGAAGAGTCTTCAGTGCAGCAAGATCAAACTTTCCTGGTTTGTGTAATCTAACAAGATGTACAACTTAGTAGATTAGCTTCATTTCTAACGTAGTTTGTTTAGAAAACAAACACCTTCATTGCTAAACACTGTACTGTGTTAAATAAGCTAGTTCTGTTCTTGGAATGAGTTGCTTTATTAAGAAGAGAGTCTTCAGTGCAGCCAGATCAAACTTTCCTAGTTTGTGTAATCTAACAAGATGTACAACTTAGTAGATTAGCTTCATTTCTAACGTTGTTTGTTTGAAAACAAACATCTTCATTGCCAAAGACTGTACTGTGTCAAATAAGCTAGTTCTCTTCTCAGAATGAGTTGCTTTCTTATGAAGAGTCTTCAGTGCAGCAAGATCAAACTTTCTAGTTTGTGTAATCTAACAAGATGAACAACTTAGTAGATTCTCTTCATTTCTCTAGTAGTTTGTTTAGAAAATAAACATCTTCATTGCTGAACACTGTACTGTGTGAAATAAGCTAGTTTTGTTCTCAGAATGAGTTGCTTTCTTACGAAAGAGTCTTCAGTGCAGCAAGATCAAACTTTGCTAGTTTGTGTAATCTAAGAAGATGAACAACTTGGTAGATTAGCTTCATTTCTAAAGTAGTTTGTTTAGAAAACAAACATCTTCATTGCCAAAGACTGTACTGTGTGAAATAAGCTAGTTCTGTTCTCGGAATGATTTGCTTTTTCTTACAAAAGAGTCTTCAGTGCAGAAAGATCAAATTTTGCTAGTTTGTGTAATCTAACAAGATGAACAACTTGGTATTCATTAGCTTCATTTCTAACGTAGTTTGTTTAGAAAACAAACACCTTCATTGCCAAAGACTGTACTGTGTGAAATAAGCTAGTTCTGTTCTCAGAATGAGTTGCTTTCTTACGAAGAGTCTTCAGTGCAGCAAGATCAAACTTTGCTAGTTTGTGTACTCTAACAAGATGTACAACTTTAGTAGATTAGCTTCATTTCTAACATAGTTTGTTTAGAAAACAAACACCTTCATTGCCAAACACTGTACTGTGTGAAATAAGCTAGTTCTGTTCTCAGAATGAGTTGCTTTCTTATGAAGAGTTTTCAGTGCAGCAAGATCAAACTTTGCTAGTTTGTGTAATCTAACAAGATGAACAACTTGGTAGATTAGCTTCATTTCTAACGTCCTTTGTTTAGAAAACAAATACCTTCATTGCCAAAGATTGTATTCTGTGAAATAAGCTAGTTCTGTTCTTGGAATGAGTTGCTTTCTTACGACGAGTCTTCAGTGCATCAAGTTCAAACTTTCCTAGTTTGTGTAATCTAACAAGATGAACAACTTAGTAGATTTGCTTCATTTCTAACGTAGTTTGTTGAGAAACCGAACACCTTCATTGCCGAAGATTGTATTGTGTGAAATAAGCTACTTCTGTTCTCAGAATGGGTTGCTTTCTTACGAAGAGTCTTCAGTGCAGCAAGATCAAACTTTGCTAGTTTTTGTAATCTAACAAGATGTACAACTTAGTCCATTAGCTTCATTTCTAACATAGTTTGTTTAGAAAACAAACACCTTCATTTCCGAACATTGTACTGTGTGAAATAAGCTAATTCTGTTCACGGAATGAGTTGCACTCTTACGAAGAGTCTTCAGCGCAGCAAGTTCAAACTTTCCTAGTTTGTGTAATCAACGAAGATGAACAACTTGGTAGATTAGATTTATTTCTAACGTAGTTTGTTTAGAAAACAAACACCTTCATTGCCGAATACTGTACTGGGTGAAATAAGCTATTTCTGTTCTTGGAATGTGTTGCTTTCTTAGGAAGAGTCTTCAGTGCATCAAGATCAAACTTTGCTAGTTTGTGTACTCTAACACGATGTACAACTTAGTACATTAGCTTCATTTCTAAAGTAGTTTGTTTAGAAAACAAACACCTTCATTGCTGAAACACTGTACTGTGTGAAATAAGCTAGTTCTGTTCTCTGAATGAGTTGCTTTCTTACAAAGAGTCTTCAGTGCAGCAAGATCAAACTTTGCTAGTTTGTGTAATCTAACAAGATGAACAACTTGGTAGATTTGCTTCATTTCTAACATAGTTTGTTTAGAAAACAAACACCTTCATTGCCTAAGTTTGTACTGTGTGAAATAAGCTAGTTCTGTTCTCTGGAATGAGTTGCTTTCTTACAAAGAGTCTTCAGTGCAGCAAGATCAAATTTTCCTAGTTTGTGTAATCAAACAAGATGAACAACTTAGTAGATTAGCTTCATTTCTAACGTAGTTTGTTTAGAAAACAAACACCTTCATTTGCCAAACACTGTACTGTGTGAAATAAGCTAGTTCTGTTCTCGGAATGAGTTGCTTTATTATGAAGAGTCTTCAGTGCAGCAAGATCAAACTTTTCTAGTTTGTGTAATCTAACAAGATGAACAACTAGGTAGATTAGCTTCATTTCTAAAGTAGTTTGTTTAGAAAACAAACACCTTCATTGCCAAACACTGTACTGTGTGAAATAAGCTAGTTCTGTTGTCAGATGAGTTGCTTTCTTACGAAGAGTCTTCAGTGCAGCAAGATCAAACTTTGCTAGTTTTTGTAATATAACAAGATGTACAACTTAGTAGGATAGCTTCATTTTTAACGTAGTTTGTTTAGAAAACAAACACCTTCATTGCCCAACACTGTACTGTGTGAAATAAGCTAGTTTTGTTCTCAGAATGAGTTGCTTTCTTATGAAGAGTCTTCAGTGCAGCAAGATCAAACTTTCTTAGTTTGTGTAATCTAACAAGATGAACAACTTGGTAGATTAGCTTCATTTCTAATGTAGTTTGTTTAGAAAACAAACACCTTCATTGCTGAACACTGTACTGTGTGAAATAAGCTAGTTCTGTTCTTGAATGAGTTGCTTTCTTACAAAAGAGTCTTCAGTGCAGCAAGATCAAACTTTCCTAGTTTGTGTAATCTAACAAGATGAACAACTTGGTAGATTAGCTTCATTTCTAACGTAGTTTGTTTAGAAAACAAACACCTTCATTGCCAAACACTGTACTGTGTGAAATAAGCTAGTTCTGTTCTTGGAATGAGTTGCTTTCTTATGAAGAGTCTTCAGTGCAGCAAGATCAAACTTTGCTAGTTTGTGTAATCTAACAAGATGAACAACTTGGTAGATTAGCTTCATTTCTAACGTAGTTTGTTTAGAAAACAAACACCTTCATTGGCAAACACTGTACTGTGTGAAATAAGCTAGTTCTGTTCTTGGAATGAGTTGCTTTCTTATGAAGAGTCTTCAGTGCAGCAAGATCAAGTTTTCCTAGTTTGTGTAATCTAACAAGATGTACAACTTAGTAGATTAGCTTCATTTCTAAAATAGTTTGTTTAGAAAACAAACACCTTCATTTGCCAAACACTGTACTGTGTGAAATAAGCTAGTTCTGTTCTTGGAATGAGTTGCTTTCTTATGAAGAGTCTTCAGTGCAGCAAGATCAAACTTTGCTAGTTTGTGTAATCTAACAAGATGTACAACTTAGTAGATTAGCTTCATTTCTAACGTAGTTTGTTTAGAAAACAAACACCTTCATTGCCAAAAACTGTACTGTGTGAAATAAGCTAGTTCTGTTCTTGGAATGAGTTGCTTTCTTATGAAGAGTCTTCAGTGCAGCAAGATCAAACTTTGCTAGTTTGTGTAATCTAACAAGATGAACAACTTAGTAGATTAGCTTCATTTCTAACATAGTTTGTTTGAAAACAAACACCTTCATTGCCAAAGACTGTACTGTGTGAAATAAGCTAGTTCTGTTCTCAGAATGATTTGATTTCTTACAAAGAGTCTTCAGTGCAGCAAGATCAAACTTTGCTAGTTTGTGTAATCTAACAAGATGTACAACTTAGTAGATTAGCTTCATTTCTAAAAGTAGTTTGTTTAGAAAACAAACATCTTCATTGCTGAACACTGTACTGTGTGAAATAAGCTAGTTCTTTCTCGGAATGATTTGCTTTCTTAAGAAGAGTCTTCAGTGCAGCAAGATCAAACTTTGCTAGTTTGTGTAATCTAACAAGATGAACAACTTGGTACATTAGCTTCATTTCTAACGTAGTTTATTTAGAAAACAAACACCTTCATTGCCGAAGACTGTACTGGGTGAAATAAGCTATTTCTGTTCTTGGAATGTGTTGCTTTCTTAGGAAGAGTCTTCAGTGCATCAAGATCAAACTTTGCTAGTTTGTGTACTCTAACACGATGTACAACTTAGTACATTAGCTTCATTTCTAACATAGTTTGTTTAGAAAACAAAAACCTTCATTGCTGAATACTGTACTGTGTGAAATAAGCTAGTTCTGTTCTCGGAATGAGTTGCTTTGTTACAAACAGTCTTCAGTACAGCTAGATCAAAATTTGCTAGTTTGTGTAATCTAACAAGATGAACAACTTGGTAGAGTTGGTTCATTTTTAACATACTTTCCATAGAAAACAAACACCTTCATTTCCTAAGTTTGTACTGTGTGAAATAACCTTGTTCTGTTCTCACAATGTGTTGCTTTCTTACGAAGTGTCTTCAGTGTAGCAAGTTCAAATTTTCCTAGTTTGTGTTATCAAACAAGATGAAAAACTTAGTAGATTAGCTGCATTTCTAACGTAGTTTGTTTAGAAAACAAACACCTGCATTGCCAAATACTGTACTGTGTGAAATAATTTAGGTCTCTTCTCAGAATGAGTTGCTTTATTATGAAGAGTTTTCAGTGCAGCAAGACCAAACTTTTCTAGTTTCTGTAATCTGACAGGATGAAAAACTAGGTAGATTAGCTTCATTTCTAACGTAGTTTGTTTAGAAAACGAACACCTTCATTGCCGAAGATTGTAATATGTGAAATAAGCTAGTTGTGTTGTCGGAATGAGTTGCTTTGTTACGAAGAGTCTTCAGGGCAGCAAGTACAAACTTTGCTGGTTTTTGTACACTAACAGGATGTACAACTTAGTATCTTAGCTTCAGTTCTAATGTAGTTTGTGTAGAAAACAAACACGTTAATTGCCCAACACTGTACTGTGTGAAATAAGCTAGTGCACTTCTCGGAATGAGTTGCTTTCTTACGAACAGTCTTCAGTACAGCTAGATCAAAGTTTGCTAGTTTAGTCATCTTACAAGATGAACAACTTGGTAGATTAGCTTCATTTCTAATGTAGTTTGTTTAGAACACAAACACCTTCATTGCCGAAGACTGTACTGGGTGAAATAAGCTTGTTCTGTTCTTGGATGAGTTGCTTTCTTACCAAGAGTCTTCAATACAGCAAGATGAAACTTTGCCAGTTTTTGTACTCTAACAAGATGTACAACTTACTAAATTAGCTTCATTTCTAACGTAGTTTCTTTAGAAAACAAACACCTTCATTGCCAAACACTGTACTGTGTGAAATAAGCTAGTTCTGTTCTTGGAATGAGTTGCTTTCTTATGATGAGTCTTCAGTACAGCATAATCAAACTTTGCTAGTTTGTGTATTCTAACAAGGTGAACAAGTTGGTAGATTAGCTTCATTTCTAACATAGTTTGTTTAGAAAACAAACACCTTCATTGGCAAACACGGTACTCTGTGAAGTAAGCTAGTTCTCTTCTTGGGATGAGATGCTTTATTACGAAGAGTCTTCAGTGCAGCAAGATCAAGTTTTCCTAGTTTGTGTAATCTAACACGATGTACAACTTAGTAGATTCTCCACATTTCTAAAATAGTTTGTTCAGAAAACAAGCATCTTCATTGCCAAACACTGTACAGTGTGAAATAAGCTAGTTCTGTTCTTGGAATGATTTTATTTCTTACAAAGAGTCTTCAGTGCAACAAGACCACACTTTGCTAGTTTGTGTAATCTAACAAGATGTACAACTTAGTAGATTAGCTTCATTTCTAACGTAGTTCGTTTAGAAAACAAACACCTTCATTGCCCAAAACTGTACTGTGTTAAGCTAATTCTGTTTTCAGAATGAGTTGCATTCTTAAGAAAAGTCTTCTATGCAGTAAGATCAAACTTTGCTAGTTTGTGTAACCTAAGAAGATGTACCACTTAGTACATTAGCTTCATTTATAACATAATTTATTTGAAAACAAACACCTTCATTGCCGAAGACTGTACTGTGTCAAATAAGCTACTTCTGGTCTAGGAATTATTTACTTTCTTACGAAGAGTCTTCAGTGTAGCAAGATCAAACTTTCCTAGTTTGTTTAATCTAACAAGATGTACAACTTAGTAGATTCTCCACATTTCTAAAGTAGTTTGTTTAGAAAACAAACATCTTAATTGCCGAACACTGTGCTGTGTGAAATAAGCTAGTTCTTTCTCCGAATGATTTGCTTTCTTAGGAAGAGATGTCAGTGCAGCAAGATCAAACTTTGCTAGTTTGTGTAATCTAACAAGATGAACAACTTGGTAGATTAGCTTCATTTCTGACGTAGTTTTCTTACAAAACAAACACCTTCATTGCTGAACACTGTACTATGAGAAATAAGCTAGTTCTCTTCTCGGAATGAGTTGCTTTCTTACAAACAGTCTTCAGTGCAGCAAGATAAAACTTTCATAGTTTGAGTAATCTAACAAGATGTCCAGCTTAGTAGATTCACCACATTTCTAAACTAGTTTGTTTAGAAACAAACATTTTCATTGCAGAACACTGGACTGTGTGAAGTAAGCTAGTTCTGTTCTCGGAATGATTTGATTTCTCACGAAGAGTCTTCAGTGCAGCAAGATCAAAGTTTGCTAGTTTGTGTAATCTAACAAGATGAACAGCTTGGAAGATTAGCTTCATTTCTAACATAGTTTGTTTCAAAAACAAACACCTTCATAGCCGAGGCTGTACTGTGTGAAATAAGCTAGTTCTGTTCTCAGAATGAGTTGTTTTTTTACGAAGAGTCTTCAGTGCAGCAAGATCAAACTTTGCTAGTTTGTGTACTCTAACAATATATACAACTTCGTAGATTAGCTTCATTTCTAACATAGTTTGTTTAGAAAACAAACACCTTCATTTGCGAAGGTTGTACAATGTGAAATAAGTTGTTCCGATCTCAGAATTAGTTGCTTTCTTATGAAGAGTTTTCAGTGCAGCAAGATCAACCTTTGTTAGTTTGTGTAATGTAACCAGATGAACAACTTGGTACATTAGCTTCATTTCTAACATAGTTTGTCTAGAAAACAAACACCTTCATTGCTGAAGACTGTACTGTGTGAAATAAGCTCATTTTTCTCAGAATGACTTGCTTTCTCATGAAGTTTCTTCACGGCAGCAAGTTCCAACTTTCCTAGTTTTTGTAATCAAACAAGATGAACAACTTGGTAGATTAGCTTTATTTCTAACGTAGTTTGTTTAGAAAACAAACACCTTCATTGCCAAACACGGTACTGTGTGAAATAAGCTAGTTCTGTTCTTTGAATGAGTTGCTTTCTTACAAAGTGTCTTCAGTGCAGCAAGATCAAACTTTGCTAGTTTGTCTACTCTAACAAGATGTACAACTTAGTAGATTAGCTTCATTTCTAACGTAGTTTGTTTAGAAAACAAACACCTTCATTGCCGAAGGTTGTAATGTGTGAAATAAGCTAGTTCTATTCTTGGATGTGTTGCTTTCTTACCAAGAGTCTTCAGTGCAGCAAGTTCAAACTTTGCTAGTTTTTATACTCTAACAAGATATACAAATTACGAAATTAGCTTCCTTTCTAACGTAGTTTGTTTAGAAAACAAAGACCTTCATTGCCGAACACTGTACTGTGTGAAATAAGCTAGTTATGTTCTCGGAATGAGTTGCTTTCTTACGAAGAGTCTTCAGTACAGCAAGATCAAACATTGCTAGTTTGTGTAATCTAACAAGATGAACAACTTGGTAGATTAGCTTTATTTCTAATATAGTTTGTTTAGAAAACAAAGACCTTCATTGCCAAAGTTTGTACTGTGTGAAATAAGCTAGTTCTGTTCTCGGAATGAGTTGCTTTCTTATGAAGAGTCTTCAGTGTAGCAAGTTCAAACTTCCCTAGTTTGTGTAATCAATCAAGATGAACAACTTGGTACATTAGCTTTATTTCTAATGTAGTTTGTTTAGAAAACAAACCCCTTCATTCCCGAACACTGTACTGTGTGAAATAAGCTAGTTCTGTTCTCAGAATGAGTTGCTTTCTTACGAAGAGTATTCACTGCAGCAAGGTATAATTTTGCTAGTTTGTCTAATCTAAAACATTAACAACATGGTAGATTAGCTTCATTTCTAACGTAGTTTGTTTAGAAAACAAATGACTTCATTGCCGAAGATTGTGCTGTGTCAAATAAGGTAGTTCTCTTCTCGGAATGAGTTGCTTTCTTATGAAGAGTCTTCAGGGCAGCAAGTTCAAACTTTCCTGGTTTGTGTAATCTAACAAGATGAACCAATTGGTAGATTAGCTTCATTTCTAACTTAGTTTGTTTAGAAAACAAACACCTTCATTGCCGAAGATTGCACTGTGTGAAATAAGCTAGTTCTGTTCTCGGAATGAATTGCTTTCTTATGAACAGTCTTCAGTGTACCAAGTTCAAACTTTCCTAGTTTGTGTAATCAAACAAGATGAACAACTTAGTACATTAGCTTCATTTATAACGTAGTTTGTTTAGAAAACAAACACCTTCATTCCTGAACACTGTACTGTTTAAAATAAGCTGGTTCCGTTTTCAGAATGAGTTGCTTAATTATGAAGAGTCTTCTGTGTAGCAAGATCAAACTTTCCTTGTTTGTGAACTCTAACAAGATGTACAACTTAGTATATTAGCTTCATTTCTAATGTAGTGTGTTTAGAAAACAAACACCTTCATTGTTGAAAACTGTAATATGTGAAATAAGCTAGTTCTGTTCTCAGAATGAGTTGCTTTCTTACGAAAAGTCGTCAGTACAGCAAGATCAAACTTTGCTAGTTTGTGTAATCTAAGAAGATGAATAACTTGGCAGATTAGCTTCATTTCCAATATAGTTTTTTTTAGAAAACAAATACCTTCATTGGTGAAGAGTGTACTGTGGGAAATAAGCTAGATCTGTTCTCAGAATGAGTTGCTTTCTTACAAAGAGTGTTTAGTGAAGCAAGATCCAACTTTCCTAGTTTGTGTAATCTAACAAGAAGAACAACTTGGTAGATTGGGTTCATTTCTAACGTAGTTTGTTTAGAAAAGAAACACCTTCATTGCCAAAGATTGTACTGTGTGAAATAAGCTACTTCGATTCTCGGAATGAGTTGCTTTCTTACGAAGAGTCTTCAGTGCAGTAAGTTCAAACTTTCATAGTTTGTAAATCAAATAAGATGAACAACTTAGTAGATTAGCTTCATTTCTAACGTAGTGTGTTTAGAACCCAAACACCTTCATTCCCAAAGACTGTACTGTGTGAAGTAAGCTAATTCTGTTCTTGGAATGAGTTGCTTTTTTACCAAGAGTCTTCAGTGCAGCAAGATCAAACTTTGCTAGATTTTGTACTCTAACAAGATGTCCAACCTAGTAGATTAGCTTCACTTCTAACGTAGTTTGTTTAGAAAAAAAAAACACCTTCATCGTCGAACACTGTACTGTGTGAAATAAGCTAGTTATGTTTTCAGAATGAGTTGATTTCTTACGAAGAGTCTTCAGTACATCGAGATCAAACTATGCTAGTTTGTGTAATCTAACAAGATGAACAACTTGGTAGATTAGTTTCATTTCTAACGTAGTTTGTTTAGAAAGCAAACACCTTCATTGCCGAACATGGTACTGTGTGAAATAAGCGAGTTCCGTTCTCAGAATGAGTTGCTTAATTATGAAGAGTCTTCAGTGTAGCAAGATCAAACTTTACTTGTTTGTGTAATCTAACAAGATGTGCAACTTAGTAGATTAGCTTCACTTCTAACATACTTTGTTTTGAAAACAAACACCTTCATTGCCTAAAACTGTACTGTGTCAAATAGCTAGTTCTGTTCTCAGGATGAGTTGCTTTCTTACGAAGAGTCTTCAGTGCAGCAAGATCAAACTTTCCTAGTTTGTGTAATCTAACAAGATGTACAACTTGGTAAATTAGCTTCATATCTAACGTAGTTTGTTTGGAAAACAAACACCTTCATTTTCGAAGATTGTACTGTGTGAAATAAGCTAGTTCTGTTCTCGGTATGAGTGGCTTTCTTACGAAGAGTCTTCAGTGCAGCAAGTTCAAACTTTCCTTGTTTGTATAATCAAACAAGAAGAACAACTTAGTAGATTAGCTTCATTTCCAACGTCGTGTGATTAGAAAATAAACACCTTCATTGCCGAACACTGTACTGTGTGAAAAGACCTAGTTCTGTTCTCGGAATGAGTTGCTTTCTTATAGAGTTTTCAATGCAGCAAGATCAAACTTTGCTAGTTTGTGTAATCTAACAATATGAACAACTTGGTAGATTAGCAACGTTTCTAACCTAGTTTGTTTTCAAAACAAACACCTTCATTGCTGAAGAGTGTACTGTGTAAAATAAGCTAGTTCTGTTCTCGGAATGAGTTGCTTTTTATGAAGAGTCTTCAGTGCAGCAAGATCAAACTTTCCTAGTTTGTGTAATCAAACAAGATGTACAACTTAGTAGATTAGCTTCATTTCTAACGTAGTTTGTTTTGAAAACAAACACCTTCATTTTCTTCATTAAGACTGTACTGTGTGAAATAAGCTAGTTCTGTGTTCTCAGAATGAGTTGCTTTCTTATGAAGAGTCTTCAGTGCAGCAAGATCAAACTTTGCTAGTTTGTGTAATCTATTGAAAGATGAACAACTTGGTAGATTAGCTTCATTTCTAACGTATTTTGTTTAGAAAACAAACACCTTCATTGCCAAGATGTTGTACTGTGTGAAATAAGCTAGTTTCTGTTCTTGGAATGAGTGATAAATTTCTTTGAAGAGTCTTCAGTGCAGCAAGATCAAACTTTCCTAGTTTGTGTAATCTAACAAGATGAACAACTTGGTAGATTAGCTTCATTTCTAACATAGTTTGTTTAGAAAACAAACACCTTCATTGCCGAAGATTGTACTGTGTGAAATAAGCTAGTTCTGTTCTCAGAATGAGTTGCTTTTTCTTATGAAGAGTCTTCAGTGCAGCAAGATCAAACTTTGCTAGTTTGTGTAATCTAACAAGATGAACAACTTAGTAGATTAGCTTCATTTCTAACGTAGTTTGTTTAGAAAACAAACACCTTCATTGCCAAAGACTGTACTGTGTGAAATAAGCTAGTTCTGTTCTAGGAATGAGTTGCTTTCTTATGAAGAGTCTTCAGTGCAGCAAGATCAAACTTTGCTAGTTTGTGTAATCTAACAAGATGAACAACTTGGTAGATTAGCTTCATTTCTAACGTAGTTTGTTTAGAAAACAAACACCTTCATTGCCAAACACTGTACTGTGTGAAATAAGCTAGTTCTGTTCTTGGAATGAGTTGCTTTCTTTATGAAGAGTCTTCAGTGCAGCAAGATCAAACTTTGCTAGTTTGTGTAATCAAACAAGATGAACAACTTAGTAGATTAGCTTCATTTCTAACGTAGTTTGTTTAGAAAACAAACACCTTCATTGCAGAACACTGTACTGTGTGAAATAAGCTAGTTCTGTTCTTGGAATGAGTTGCTTTCTTATGAAGAGTCTTCAGTGCAGCAAGATCAAACTTTGCTAGTTTGTGTAATCTAACAAGATGAACAACTTAGTAGATTAGCTTCATTTCTAACGTAGTTTGTTTTGAAAACAAACACCTTCATTGCCTAAGACTGTACTGTGTGAAATAAGCTAGTTCTGTTCTTGGAATGAGTTGCTTTCTTATGAAGAGTCTTCAGTGCAGCAAGTTCAAACTTTCCTAGTTTGTGTAATCAAACAAGATGAACAACTTGGTAGATTAGCTTCATTTCTAACGTAGTTTGTTTAGAAAACAAACACCTTCATTGCGAAAGACTGTACTGTGTGAAATAAGCTAGTTCTGTTCTTGGAATGAGTTGCTTTCTTATGAAGAGTCTTCAGTGCAGCAAGATCAAACTTTGCTAGTTTGTGTAATCTAACAAGATGTACAACTTAGTAGATTAGCTTCATTTCTAAAGTAGTTTGTTTAGAAAACAAACACCTTCATTGCTGAAGACTGTACTGTGTCAAATAAGCTAGTTCTGTTCTCAGAATGAGTTGCTTTCTTATGAAGAGTCTTCAGTGCAGCAAGATCAAACTTTCCTAGTTTGTGTAATCTAACAAGATGAACAACTTGGTAGATTAGCTTCATTTCTAACGTAGTTTGTTTAGAAAACAAACACCTTCATTGCCGAAGATTGTACTGTGTGAAATAAGCTAGTTCTGTTCTCGGAATGAGTTGCTTTCTTATGAAGAGTCTTCAGTGCAGCAAGATCAAACTTTCCTAGTTTGTGTAATCTAACAAGATGAACAACTTGGTAGATTAGCTTCATTTCTAAGATAGTTTGTTTAGAAAACAAACACCTTCATTGCCTAAGACTGTGCTGTGTGAAATAAGCTAGTTCTGTTCTTGGAATGAGTTGCTTTCTTATGAAGAGTCTTCAGTGCAGCAAGTTCAAACTTTCCTAGTTTGTGTAATCAAACAAGATGAACAACCTAGTAGATTAGCTTCCTTTCTAATGTAGTTTGTTTAGAACACAAACACCTTCATTGCTGAACACTGTACTGTGTGAAATAAGCTAGTTCTGTTCTCGGAATGAGTTGCTTTCTTATGAAGAGTCTTCAGTGCAGCAAGTTCAAACTTTCCTAGTTTGTGTAATCTAACAAGATGAACAACTTAGTAGATTAGCTTCATTTCTAACGTAGTTTGTTTAGAAAACAAACACCTTCATTGCCAAACACTGTACTGTGTGAAATAGGCTAGTTCTGTTCTCCAAATGAGTTGATTAATTATGAAGAGTCTTCAGTGCAGCAAGATCAAACTTTCCTTCTTTGTGTAATCTAGCAAGATGTACAACTTAGTAGATTAGCTTCATTTCTAACGTAGTTTGTTTAGAAAACAAACACTTTAATTTCTGAACACTGTACTGTGTGAAATAAGCTAGTTCTGTTCTCGGAATGAGTTGCTTTCTTATGAAGAGTCTTCAGTGCAGCAAGATCAAACTTTCCTAGTTTGTGTAATCTAACAAGATGAACAACTTAGTAGATTAGCTTCATTTCTAACGTAGTTTGTTTAGAAAACAAACACCTTCATTTGTGAACACTGTACTGTGTGAAATAAGCTAGTTCTGTTCTCAGAATGAGTTGCTTTCTTACGAAGAGTCTTCAGTGCAGCAAGATCAAACTTTCCTAGTTTGTGTAATCTAACAAGATGAACAACTTAGTAGATTAGCTTCATTTCTAACGTAGTTTGTTTAGAAAACAAACACCTTCATTGGTGAAGACTGTACTGTGTGTGTGAAATAAGCTAGTTCTGTTCTTGGAATGAGTTGCTTTCTTATGAAGAGTCTTCAGTGCAGCAAGATCAAACTTTGCTAGTTTGTGTAATCTAACAAGATGAACAACTTAGTAGATTAGTTTCATTTCTAACGTAGTTTGTTTAGAAAACAAACACCTTCATTTCTGAACACTGTACTGTGTGAAATAAGCTAGTTCTGTTCTTGGAATGAGTTGCTTTCTTATGAAGAGTCTTCAGTGCAGCAAGATCAAACTTTGCTAGTTTGTGTAATCTAACAAGATGAACAACTTAGTAGATTAGCTTCATTTCTAACGTAGTTTGTTTAGAAAACAAACACCTTCATTGCAGAACACTGTACTGTGTGAAATAAGCTAGTTCTGTTCTTGGAATGAGTTGCTTTCTTATGAAGAGTCTTCAGTGCAGCAAGATCAAACTTTCCTAGTTTGTGTAATCTAACAAGATGAACAACTTAGTAGATTAGCTTCATTTCTAACGTAGTTTGTTTAGAAAACAAACACCTTCATTGCCGAAAACACTGTACTGTGAAATAAGCTAGTTCTGTTCTCAGAATGAGTTGCTTTCTTACAAAGAGTCTTCAGTGCAGCAAGATCAAACTTTGCTAGTTTGTGTAATCTAACAAGATGAACAACTTGGTAGATTAGCTTCATTTCTAACGTAGTTTGTTTTGAAAACAAACACCTTCATTGCTGAAGACTGTACTGTGTGAAATAAGCTAGTTCTGTTCTCGGAATGAGTTGCTTTCTTATGAAGAGTCTTCAGTGCAGCAAGATCAAACTTTCCTAGTTTGTGTAATCTAACAAGATGAACAACTTAGTAGATTCGCTTCATTTCTAACGTAGTTTGTTTAGAAAACAAACACCTTCATTGCCGAACACTGTACTGTGTGAAATAAGCTAGTTCTGTTCTCGGAATGAGTTGCTTTCTTATGAAGAGTCTTCAGTGCAGCAAGATCAAACTTTGCTAGTTTGTGTAATCTAACAAGATGAACAACTTGGTAGATTAGCTTCATTTCTAATGTAGTTTGTTTTGAAAACAAACACCTTCATTGCTGAAGACTGTACTGTGTGAAATAAGCTAGTTCTGTTCTCGGAATGAGTTGCTTTCTTATGAAGAGTCTTCAGTGCAGCAAGATCAAACTTTCCTAGTTTGTGTAATCTAACAAGATGTACAACTTAGTAGATTCTCTTCATTTCTAACGTAGTTTGTTTAGAAAACAAACACCTTCATTGCTGAACACTGTACTGTGTGAAATAAGCTAGTTCTGTTCTCGGAATGAGTTGCTCTTCTTATGAAGAGTCTTCAGTGCAGCAAGATCAAACTTTGCTAGTTTGTGTAATCTAACAAGATGAACAACTTGGTAGATTAGCTTCATTTCTAACGTAGTTTGTTTTGAAAACAAACACCTTCATTGCCGAAGACTGTACTGTGTGAAATAAGCTAGTTCTGTTCTTGGAATGAGTTGCTTTTCTTTGAAAGTCTTCAGTGCAGCAAGATCAAACTTTGCTAGTTTGTGTAATCTAACAAGATGAACAACTTAGTAGATTAGCTTCATTTCTAACGTAGTTTGTTTAGAAAACAAACACCTTCATTGCTAAACACTGTACTGTGTGAAATAAGCTAGTTCTGTTCTTGGAATGAGTTGCTTTCTTATGAAGAGTCTTCAGTGCAGCAAGATCAAACTTTCCTAGTTTGTGTAATCTAACAAGATGTACAACTTAGTAGATTAGCTTCATTTCTAACGTAGTTTGTTTAGAAAACAAACACCTTCATTGCCTAAACACTGTACTGTGTGAAATAAGCTAGTTCTGTTCTTGGAATGAGTTGCTTTCTTAGAAGAGTCTTCAGTGCAGCAAGATCAAACTTTGCTAGTTTGTGTAATCTAACAAGATGAACAACTTAGTAGATTAGCTTCATTTCTAACGTAGTTTGTTTGAAAACAAACACCTTCATTGCGAAGACTGTACTGTGTGAAATAAGCTAGTTCTGTTCTTGGAATGAGTTGCTTTCTTATGAAGAGTCTTCAGTGCAGCAAGATCAAACTTTCTAGTTTGTGTAATCTAACAAGATGAACAACTTAGTAGATTAGCTTCATTTCTAAAGTAGTTTGTTTAGAAAACAAACACCTTCATTGCGAACACTGTACTGTGTGAAATAAGCTAGTTCTGTTCTCAGAATGAGTTGCTTTCTTATGAAGAGTCTTCAGTGCAGCAAGATCAAACTTTGCTAGTTTGTGTAATCTAACAAGATGAACAACTTGGTAGATTAGCTTCATTTCTAACGTAGTTTGTTTAGAAAACAAACACCTTCATTGCCAAAGACTGTACTGTGTGAAATAAGCTAGTTCTGTTCTCGGAATGAGTTGCTTTCTTATGAAGAGTCTTCAGTGCAGCAAGATCAAACTTTCCTAGTTTGTGTAATCTAACAAGATGAACAACTTAGTAGATTAGCTTCATTTCTAACGTAGTTTGTTTAGAAAACAAACACCTTCATTGCAGAAGACTGTACTGTGTGAAATAAGCTAGTTCTGTTCTTGGAATGAGTTGCTTTCTTATGAAGAGTCTTCAGTGCAGCAAGATCAAACTTTGCTAGTTTGTGTAATCTAACAAGATGTACAACTTAGTAGATTAGCTTCATTTCTAACGTAGTTTGTTTAGAAAACAAACACCTTCATTGCTGAAGACTGTACTGTGTGAAATAAGCTAGTTCTGTTCTGGAATGAGTTGCTTTCTTATGAAGAGTCTTCAGTGCAGCAAGATCAAACTTTGCTAGTTTGTGTAATCTAACAAGATGAACAACTTAGTAGATTAGCTTCATTTCTAACGTAGTTTGTTTTGAAAACAAACACCTTCATTGCTGAAGACTGTACTGTGTGAAATAAGCTAGTTCTGTTCTTGGAATGAGTTGCTTTCTTACAAAAGAGTCTTCAGTGCAGCAAGATCAAACTTTCCTAGTTTGTGTAATCTAACAAGATGTACAACTTAGTAGATTAGCTTCATTTCTAACGTAGTTTGTTTAGAAAACAAACACCTTCATTGCCAAACACTGTACTGTGTGAAATAAGCTAGTTCTGTTCTCGGAATGAGTTGCTTTCTTATGAAGAGTCTTCAGTGCAGCAAGATCAAACTTTTCTAGTTTGTGTAATCTAACAAGATGTACAACTTAGTAGATTAGCTTCATTTCTAACGTAGTTTGTTTAGAAAACAAACACCTTCATTGCTAAAGATTGTACTGTGTGAAATAAGCTAGTTCTGTTCTTGGAATGAGTTGCTTTCTTATGAAGAGTCTTCAGTGTGCAGCAAGATCAAACTTTCCTAGTTTGTGTAATCTAACAAGATGTACAACTTAGTAGATTAGCTTCATTTCTAACGTAGTTTGTTTTGAAAACAAACACCTTCATTGCCTAAGACTGTACTGTGTGAAATAAGCTAGTTCTGTTCTCGAATGAGTTGCTTTCTTATGAAGAGTCTTCAGTGCAGCAAGATCAAACTTTCCTAGTTTTTGTAATCAAAAAGATGTACAACTTAGTAGATTAACTTCATTTCTAATGTAGTTTGTTTAGAAAACAAACACATTCATTGCTGAACACTGTACTGTGTGAAATAAGCTAGTTCTGTTCTCGGAATGAGTTGCTTTCTTATGAAGAGTCTTCAGTGCAGCAAGATCAAACTTTGCTAGTTTGTGTAATCTAACAAGATGAACAACTTAGTAGATTAGCTTCATTTCTAACGTAGTTTGTTTAGAAAACAAACACCTTCATTGCTGAACACTGTACTGTGTGAAATAAGCTAGTTCTGTTCTCGGAATGAGTTGCTTTCTTATGAAGAGTCTTCAGTGCAGCAAGATCAAACTTTCCTAGTTTGTGTAATCAAACAAGATGAACAACTTAGTAGATTAGCTTCATTTCTAACGTAGTTTGTTTAGAAAACAAACACCTTCATTGCCAAACACTGTACTGTGTGAAATAAGCTAGTTCTGTTCTCGGAATGAGTTGCTTTCTTATGAAGAGTCTTCAGTGCAGCAAGATCAAACTTTCCTAGTTTGTGTAATCAAACAAGATGAACAACTTAGTAGATTAGCTTCATTTCTAATGTAGTTTGTTTAGAAAACAAACACCTTCATTGCCAAAACACTGTACTGTGTGAAATAAGCTAGTTCTGTTCTTGGAATGAGTTGCTTTCTTATGAAGAGTCTTCAGTGCAGCAAGATCAAACTTTCCTAGTTTGTGTAATCTAACAAGATGAACAACTTAGTAGATTAGCTTCGTCATTTCTAACGTAGTTTGTTTAGAAAACAAACACCTTCATTGCAGAAACACTGTACTGTGTGAAATAAGCTAGTTCTGTTCTTGGAATGAGTTGCTTTCTTATGAAGAGTCTTCAGTGCAGCAAGATCAAACTTTGCTAGTTTGTGTAATCTAACAAGATGAACAACTTAGTAGATTAGCTTCATTTCTAAGGTAGTTTGTTTAGAAAACAAACACCTTCATTGCCGAACACTGTACTGTGTGAAATAAGCTAGTTCTGTTCTCAGAATGAGTTGCTTTCTTATGAAGAGTCTTCAGTGCAGCAAGATCAAACTTTGCTAGTTTGTGTAATCTAACAAGATGAACAACTTAGTAGATTACCTTCATTTCTAACGTAGTTTGTTTTAGAAAACAAACACCTTTTTTGCAAGAATATTATTTTGTGTTAATTTAAGCTAGTTCTGTTTCTTGGAATGAGTTGCTTTCTTTCAAAGAGGACCCTTGTCAATGGCGCTTGTTAGAAAACAAACACCTTCAATCTCAAAATTGCAGTTAGATCAAGTTCTTGCTTGTTGTGTTTCTAACATAATGTTCAACTCTAACTGTAGATTAGCTAGTTCTTTCTAATGAGTAGTTTGTTTTGAAAACACAACACCTTCATTTGCTTGTTCTGTATTCTAACAAGATGTAAGTTAAGCTCATTTCTGTTCTTTGAAAATGAGTTGCTTCATTTGGAAAGATGAAATCTTGTTGTGCATCAAGATCAGCCTTTTTCATGAAGAGTAGTTTCAAACTTTGTAATCTAACAAGATTAACAACTTAGTAGATTACCTTCATTTCTAACGTAGTTTGTTTAGAAAAAAAAACACCTTCATTGCCGAAGACTGTACTGTGTGAAATAAGCTAGTTCTGTTCTTGGAATGAGTTGCTTTCTTACAGAAGAGTCTTCAGTGCAGCAAGATCAAACTTTGCTAGTTTGTGTAATCTAACAAGATGTACAACTTAGTAGATTAGCTTCATTTCTAACGTAGTTTGTTTAGAAAACAAACACATTCATTGGAGAACACTGTACTGTGTGAAATAAGCTAGTTCTGTTCTCAGAATGAGTTGCTTTCTTATGAAAAGTCTTCAGTGCAGCAAGATCAAACTTTGCTAGTTTGTGTAATCTAACAAGATGAACAACTTAGTAGATTAGCTTCATTTCTAACGTAGTTTGTTTAGAAAACAAACACCTTCATTGCCAAAAACACTGTACTGTGTGAAATAAGCTAGTTCTGTTCTTGGAATGAGTTGCTTTTTCTTGAAGAGTCTTCAGTGCAGCAAGTTCAAACTTTGCTAGTTTGTGTAATCTAACAAGATGAACAACTTAGTAGATTAGCTTCATTTCTAACGTAGTTTGTTTAGAAAACAAACACCTTCATTGCCAAACACTGTACTGTGTGAAATAAGCTAGTTCTGTTCTTGGAATGAGTTGCTTTCTTATGAAGAGTCTTCAGTGCAGCAAGATCAAACTTTGCTAGTTTGTGTAATCTAACAAGATGAACAACTTAGTAGATTAGCTTCATTTCTAACGTAGTTTGTTTAGAAAACAAACACCTTCATTGCCTGAACACTGTACTGTGTGAAATAAGCTAGTTCTGTTCTCTTGGAATGAGTTGCTTTCTTATGAAGAGTCTTCAGTGCAGCAAGATCAAACTTTCCTAGTTTGTGTAATCTAACAAGATGAACAACTTAGTAGATTAGCTTCATTTCTAACGTAGTTTGTTTAGAAAACAAACACCTTCATTGCTGAAGACTGTACTGTGTGAAATAAGCTAGTTCTGTTCTTGGAATGAGTTGTTTTCTTATGAAGAGTCTTCAGTGCAGCAAGATCAAACTTTGCTACTTTGTGTAATCTAACAAGATGAACAACTTAGTAGATTAGCTTCATTTCTAACGTAGTTTGTTTAGAAAACAAACACCTTCATTGCTGAAGACTGTACTGTGTGAAATAAGCTAGTTCTGTTCTTGGAATGAGTTGCTTTCTTATGAAGAGTCTTCAGTGCAGCAAGATCAAACTTTTCTAGTTTGTGTAATCTAACAAGATGAACAACTTAGTAGATTAGCTTCATTTCTAACGTAGTTTGTTTAGAAAACAAACACCTTCATTGCTGAACACTGTACTGTGTGAAATAAGCTAGTTCTGTTCTTGGAATGAGTTGCTTTCTTATGAAGAGTCTTCAGTGCAGCAAGATCAAACTTTGCTAGTTTGTGTAATCTAACAAGATGAACAACTTGGTAGATTAGCTTCATTTCTAACGTAGTTTGTTTTGAAAACAAACACCTTCATTGCCAAACACTGTACTGTGTGAAATAAGCTAGTTCTGTTCTTTGAATGAGTTGCTTTCTTCTGAAGAGTCTTCAGTGCAGCAAGATCAAAACTTTGCTAGTTTGTGTAATCTAACAAGATGAACAACTTGGTAGATTAGCTTCATTTCTAACGTAGTTTGTTTAGAAAACAAACACCTTCATTGCCTGAACACTGTACTGTGTGAAATAAGCTAGTTCTGTTCTTGGAATGAGTTGCTTTCTTGAAGAGTCTTCAGTGCAGCAAGATCAAACTTTGCTAGTTTGTGTAATCTAACAAGATGAACAACTTGGTAGATTAGCTTCATTTCTAACGTAGTTTGTTTAGAAAACAAACACCTTCATTGCTGAACACTGTACTGTGTGAAATAAGCTAGTTCTGTTCTCTGGAATGAGTTGCTTTCTTATGAAGAGTCTTCAGTGCAGCAAGATCAAACTTTCCTAGTTTGTGTAATCTAACAAGATGAACAACTTGGTAGATTAGCTTCATTTCTAACGTAGTTTGTTTTAGAAAACAAACACCTTCATTGCCAAAGACTGTACTGTGTGAAATAAGCTAGTTCTGTTCATGGAATGAGTTGCTTTCTTATGAAGAGTCTTCAGTGCAGCAAGATCAAACTTTCCTAGTTTGTGTAATCAAACAAGATAAACAACTTAGTAGATTAGCTTCATTTCTAACGTAGTTTGTTTAGAAAACAAACACCTTCATTGCCAAAGATTGTACTGTGTGAAATAAGCTAGTTCTGTTCTGGAATGAGTTGCTTTCTTATGAAGAGTCTTCAGTGCAGCAAGATCAAACTTTCCTAGTTTGTGTAATCTAACAAGATGTACAACTTAGTAGATTAGCTTCATTTCTAACGTAGTTTGTTTAGAAAACAAACACCTTCATTGCTGAAAACTGTACTGTGTGAAATAAGCTAGTTCTGTTCTCTGGAATGAGTTGCTTTATTATGAAGAGTCTTCAGTGCAGCAAGATCAAACTTTCCTAGTTTGTGTAATCTAACAAGATGAACAACTTAGTAGATTAGCTTCATTTCTAACGTAGTTTGTTTAGAAAACAAACACCTTCATTGCTGAACACTGTACTGTGTGAAATAAGCTAGTTCTGTTCTTGGAATGAGTTGCTTTCTTAAAAAGAGTCTTCAGTGCAGCAAGATCAAACTTTGCTAGTTTGTGTAATCTAACAAGATGAACAACTTAGTAGATTAGCTTCATTTCTAAAGTAGTTTGTTTAGAAAACAAACACCTTCATTGCCGAACACTGTACTGTGTGAAATAAGCTAGTTCTGTTCTCAGAATGAGTTGCTTTCTTATGAAGAGTCTTCAGTGCAGCAAGATCAAACTTTGCTAGTTTGTGTAATCTAACAAGATGAACAACTTAGTAGATTAGCTTCATTTCTAACGTAGTTTGTTTAGAAAACAAACACCTTCATTGCCGAAGATTGTACTGTGTGAAATAAGCTAGTTCTGTTCTTGGAATGAGTTGCTTTCTTATGAAGAGTCTTCAGTGCAGCAAGATCAAACTTTGCTAGTTTGTGTAATCTAACAAGATGAACAACTTAGTAGATTAGCTTCATTTCTAACGTAGTTTGTTTAGAAAACAAACACCTTCATTGCCGAACACTGTACTGTGTGAAATAAGCTAGTTCTGTTCTCAGAATGAGTTGCTTTCTTATGAAAAGAGTCTTCAGTGCAGCAAGATCAAACTTTGCTAGTTTGTGTAATCTAACAAGATGAACAACTTAGTAGATTAGCTTCATTTCTAACGTAGTTTGTTTAGAAAACAAACACCTTCATTGCCAAACACTGTACTGTGAAATAAGCTAGTTCTGTTCTCTGGAATGAGTTGCTTTCTTATGAAGAGTCTTCAGTGCAGCAAGATCAAACTTTTGCTAGTTTGTGTAATCTAACAAGATGAACAACTTAGTAGATTAGCTTCATTTCTAACATAGTTTTGTTTAGAAAACAAACACCTTCATTGCTGAACACTGTACTGTGTGAAATAAGCTAGTTCTGTTCTTGGAATGAGTTGCTTTCTTATGAAGAGTCTTCAGTGCAGCAAGATCAAACTTTGCTAGTTTGTGTAATCTAACAAGATGAACAACTTGGTAGATTAGCTTCATTTCTAACGTAGTTTGTTTAGAAAACAAACACCTTCATTGCTGAACACTGTACTGTGTGAAATAAGCTAGTTCTGTTTGTTCTCAGAATGAGTTGCTTTTTACGAAGAGTCTTCAGTGCAGCAAGATCAAACTTTGCTAGTTTGTGTAATCTAACAAGATGAACAACTTAGTAGATTAGCTTCATTTCTAACATAGTTTGTTTAGAAAACAAACACCTTCATTGCAGAAGACTGTACTGTGTGAAATAAGCTAGTTCTGTTCTCGGAATGAGTTGCTTTCTTACAAAGAGTCTTCAGTGCAGCAAGATCAAACTTTGCTAGTTTGTGTAATCTAACAAGATGTACAACTTAGTAGATTAGCTTCATTTTTTAGTTTTGTTTGAAAACAAACACCTTCATTGCCAAAAGACTGTACTGTGTGAAATAAGCTAGTTCTGTTCTCGGAATGAGTTGCTTTCTTACGAAGAGTCTTCAGTGCAGCAAGATCAAACTTTGCTAGTTTGTGTAATCTAACAAGATGAACAACTTAGTAGATTAGCTTCATTTCTAACGTAGTTTGTTTAGAAAACAAACACCTTCATTGCTGAACACTGTACTGTGTGAAATAAGCTAGTTCTGTTCTTGGAATGAGTTGCTTTCTTACGAAGAGTCTTCAGTGCAGCAAGATCAAACTTTGCTAGTTTGTGTAATCTAACAAGATGTACAACTTAGTAGGTTACCATCATTTTTAACGTAGTTTGTTTAGAAAACAAACCCCTTCATTGCCGAACACTGTACTGTGTGAAATAAGCTAGTTCTGTTCTCGGAATGAGTTGCTTTCTTATGAAGAGTCTTCAGTGCAGCAAGATCAAACTTTGCTAGTTTGTGTAATCTAACAAGATGTACAACTTAGTAGATTAGCTTCATTTCTAACGTAGTTTGTTTAGAAAACAAACACCTTCATTGCCAAACACTGTACTCTGTGTGAAATAAGCTAGTTCTGTTCTCGGAATGAGTTGCTTTCTTATGAAGAGTCTTCAGTGCAGCAAGATCAAACTTTGCTAGTTTGTGTAATCTAACAAGATGTACAACTTAGTAGATTAGCTTCATTTCTAACGTAGTTTTTTTTAGAAAACAAACACCTTCATTGCTGAACACTGTACTGTGTGAAATAAGCTAGTTCTGTTCTTGGAATGAGTTGCTTTCTTATGAAGAGTCTTCAGTGCAGCAAGATCAAACTTTGCTAGTTTGTGTAATCTAACAAGATGTACAACTTAGTAGATTAGCTTCATTTCTAATGTAGTTTGTTTTGAAAACAAACACCTTCATTGCCAAACACTGTACTGTGTGAAATAAGCTAGTTCTGTTCTTGGAATGAGTTGCTTTTCTTATGAAGAGTCTTCAGTGCAGCAAGTTCAAACTTTCCTAGTTTGTGTAATCTAACAAGATGTAACAACTTAGTAGATTAGCTTCATTTCTAACGTAGTTTGTTTAGAAAACAAACACCTTCATTGCCAAACACTGTACTCTGTGAAATAAGCTAGTTCTGTTCTTGGAATGAGTTGCTTTCTTATGAAGAGTCTTCAGTGCAGCAAGATCAAACTTTCCTAGTTTGTGTAATCAAACAAGATGTACAACTTAGTAGATTAGCTTCATTTCTAAAGTAGTTTGTTTTGAAAACAAACACCTTCATTGCCAAACACTGTACTGTGTGAAATAAGCTAGTTCTGTTCTTGGAATGAGTTGCTTTCTTATAAAGAGTCTTCAGTGCAGCAAGATCAAACTTTGCTAGTTTGTGTAATCTAACAAGATGAACAACTTAGTAGATTAGCTTCATTTCTAACGTAGTTTGTTTAGAAAACAAACACCTTCATTGCGAAGACTGTACTGTGTGAAATAAGCTAGTTCTGTTCTCAGAATGAGTTGCTTTCTTAAAAGAGTCTTCAGTGCAGCAAGATCAAACTTTCCTAGTTTGTGTAATCTAACAAGATGAACAACTTAGTAGATTAGCTTCATTTATAACGTAGTTTGTTTAGAAAACAAACACCTTCATTGCCAAAGACTGTACTGTGTGAAATAAGCTAGTTCTGTTCTTGGAATGAGTTGCTTTCTTATGAAGAGTCTTCAGTGCAGCAAGATCAAACTTTCTAGTTTGTGTAATCTAACAAGATGTACAACTTAGTAGATTAGCTTCATTTCTAACGTAGTTTGTTTAGAAAACAAACACCTTCATTGCTGAAGACTGTACTGTGTGAAATAAGCTTGTTCTATTCTCAGAATGAGTTGCTTTCTTAAGAAGAGTCTTCAGTGCAGCAAGATCAAACTTTGCTAGTTTGTGTAATCTAACAAGATGAACAACTTAGTAGATTAGCTTCATTTCTAAACGTAGTTTGTTTAGAAAACAAACACCTTCATTGCCAAAAGACTGTACTGTGTGAAATAAGCTAGTTCTGTTCTTGGAATGAGTTGCTTTCTTAGAAGAGTCTTCAGTGCAGCAAGATCAAACTTTGCTAGTTTGTGTAATCTAACAAGATGTAAAAACTTAGTAGATTAGCTTCATTTCTAAAGTAGTTTGTTTAGAAAACAAACACCTTCATTGCAGAAGACTGTACTGTGTGAAATAAGCTAGTTCTGTTCTCGGAATGAGTTGCTTTCTTATGAAGAGTCTTTCAGTGCAGCAAGATCAAACTTTGCTAGTTTGTGTAATCTAACAAGATGTACAACTTAGTAGATTAGCTTCATTTCTAACGTAGTTTGTTTTGAAAACAAACACCTTCATTGCTTAAGACTGTACTGTGTGAAATAAGCTAGTTCTGTTCTCGGAATGAGTTGCTTTCTTATGAAGAGTCTTCAGTGCAGCAAGATCAAACTTTGCTAGTTTGTGTAATCTAACAAGATGAACAACTTAGTAGATTAGCTTCATTTCTAACGTAGTTTGTTTAGAAAACAAACACCTTCATTGCCGAACACTGTACTGTGTGAAATAAGCTAGTTCTGTTCTTGGAATGAGTTGCTTTCTTATGAAGAGTCTTCAGTGCAGCAAGATCAAACTTTGCTAGTTTGTGTAATCTAACAAGATGAACAACTTAGTAGATTAGCTTCATTTCTAACGTAGTTTGTTTTGAAAACAAACACCTTCATTGCTGAACACTGTACTGTGTGAAATAAGCTAGTTCTGTTCTTGGAATGAGTTGCTTTCTTATGAAGAGTCTTCAGTGCAGCAAGATCAAACTTTCTAGTTTGTGTAATCTAACAAGATGAACAACTTAGTAGATTAGCTTCATTTCTAACGTAGTTTGTTTAGAAAACAAACACCTTCATTGCATAAGACTGTACTGTGTGAAATAAGCTAGTTCTGTTCTCAGAATGAGTTGCTTTCTTATGAAGAGTCTTCAGTGCAGCAAGATCAAACTTTGCTAGTTTGTGTAATCTAACAAGATGAACAACTTAGTAGATTAGCTTCATTTCTAACGTAGTTTGTTTAGAAAACAAACACCTTCATTGCCGAAGATTGTACTGTGTGAAATAAGCTAGTTCTGTTCTCAGAATGAGTTGCTTTCTTATGAAGAGTCTTCAGTGCAGCAAGATCAAACTTTGCTAGTTTGTGTAATCTAACAAGATGTACAACTTAGTAGATTAGCTTCATTTCTAATGTAGTTTGTTTAGAAAACAAACACCTTCATTGCCGAACACTGTACTGTGTGAAATAAGCTGGTTCTGTTCTCAGAATGAGTTGCTTTCTTACGAAGAGTCTTCAGTGCAGCAAGATCAAACTTTGCTAGTTTGTGTAATCTAACAAGATGTACAACTTAGTAGATTAGCTTCATTTCTAATATAGTTTGTTTAGAAAACAAACACCTTCATTGAAGAACACTGTACTGTGTGAAATAAGCTAGTTCTGTTCTTGGAATGAGTTGCTTTCTTACGAAGAGTCTTCAGTGCAGCAAGATCAAACTTTGCTAATTTGTGTAATCTAACAAGATGTACAACTTAGTAGATTAGCTTCATTTCTAACGTAGTTTGTTTAGAAAACAAAAACCTTCATTTTAGAAGACTGTACTGTGTGAAATAAGCTAGTTCTGTTCTTGGAATGAGTTGCTTTCTTATGAAGAGTCTTCAGTGCAGCAAGATCAAACTTTGCTAGTTTTGTGTAATCTAACAAGATGAACAACTTGGTAGATTAGCTTCATTTCTAATGTAGTTTGTTTAGAAAACAAACACCTTCATTGCCGAAAGATTGTACTGTGTGAAATAAGCTAGTTCTGTTCTTGGAATGAGTTGCTTTATTTGAAGAGTCTTCAGTGCAGCAAGATCAAACTTTGCTAGTTTTTATAATCTAACAAGATGTACAATTTATTAGATTAGCATTCATTTCACGTAGTTTGTTTAGAAAACAAACACCTTAATTGCCGAACACTGTACTGTGTGAAATAAGCTAGTTCTGTTCTTGGAATGAGTTGCTTTATTTGAAGAGTCTTCAGTGCAGCAAGATCAAACTTTGCTAGTTTTTGTAATCTAACAAGATGTACAACTTAGTAGATTAGCTTCATTTCTAAACGTAGTTTGTTTAGAAAACAAACACCTTCATTGCCAAACACTGTACTGTGTGAAATAAGCTAGTTCTGTTCTCGGAATGAGTTGCTTTATAACGAAGAGTCTTCAGTGCAGCAAGATCAAACTTTCCTAGTTTGTGTAATCTAACAAGATGAACAACTTGGTAGATTAGCTTCATTTCTAACATAGTTTGTTTAGAAAACAAACACCTTCATTGCCAAAGATTGTACTGTGTGAAATAAGCTAGTTCTGTTCTTGGAATGAGTTGCTTTCTTATGAAGAGTTTTCAGTGCAGCAAGATCAAAGTTTGATAGTTTGCCTAATCTAACAAGATGACAACTTGGTAGATTAGCTTCATTTCTAACGTACTTTTGTTTGAATACAAACACCTTCATTGCCGAACACTGTACTGTGTGAAATAAGGTAACAAGAAGATCAAACTTTGCTAGTTTGTGTATTCTAACAAACAATTAGCAGATTAGCGTCATTTCTAACGTAGTTTGTTGAGAAGAAAAACACCTTCTTTTACAAAGATTGTACTGTGTGAAATAAACTAGTTCTGTTCTCGGAATGAGTTGCTTTCTTACGAAGAGTCTTCAGTGCAACAAGATCAAACTTTGGTAGTTTGTGTACTCTAACAAGATGTACAAATTAGCAGATTAGCTTCATTTCTAACGTAGTTTGTTGAGAAGAGAAACACCTTCATTTCTGAAGATTGTACTGTGTGAAATAAGCTAGTTCTTTTCTCGGAATGAGGTGCTTTCTTACGAAGAGTCTTTACTGCAGCAAGTCCAAACTTTCCTAGTTTGTGTAATCTAACAAGATGTACAATTTAGTAGATTAGCATCATTTCTCACGTAGTTTGTTTAGAAAACAAACACCTTCATTGCCGAACACTGTACTGTGTGAAATAAGCTAGTTCTGTTCTCAGAATGAGTTGCTTTCCTGTGAAGAGTCTTCAGTGCAGCAAGATCAAACTTTGCTATTTTGTCTAATCTAACACAATGAACAACTTGTTAGATTAGCTTCATTTCTAACGTAGTTGGTTTAGAATACAAACACCTTCATTTCAAAGATTGTACTGTGAGCAATAAGCTAGTTCTGTTCTCGGCATGAGTTGCTTTCTTATGAAGAGTCTTCATTGCAGCAAGATCAAACTTTGCTAGGTTGTGTAATCTAAAAACAAGTACAACTTAGTAGATTAGCTTCGTTTCTAACTTAGTTTGTTTTGAAAACAAACACCTTCATTACCAAAGACTGTGCTGTGTCAATTAAGCTCGTTCTCTTCTCAGAATGAGTTGTTTTCTTATGAAGAGTCTTGAGTGCAGGAAGGTCAAACTTCGCTAGTTTGTCTAATCTAACAGGATCAACAACATGGTACATTAGTTTCATTTCTAACGTAGTTTGTTTAGAAAACAAACACCTTCATTGCAGAAGATTGTACTGTGTGAAATAAGCAAGTTCTGTTCTCGGAATTAGATGCTTTCTTGTGAAGAGTCTTCGGTATAGCAAGATCAAACTTTGCTTGTTTTTGTACTCTAACAAGATGTACAACTGAGTAGATTAGCTACATTTCTAACGTAATTTGTTTAGAAAACAAACACCTTCATTGCCGAACACTGTACTGTGTTAAATAAGCTTGTTCAGTTCTTGGAATGAGTAGATTTCTCACAAAAATTCTTCAGCTCAGCAAAATCAAACTTTGCTAGTTTTTGCACTCTAACAAGATGTACAGCTTTGTAGATTAGCTTCATTTCTAGCGTAGTTTGTTTAGAAAAGAAAGAACTTCATTGCCGAACACTGTACTGTTTGATAGAAGCTAGTTCTGTTCTTGGAATGAGTTGCTTAATTATGAAGAGTCTTCAGTGTAGCAAGATCAAACTTTCCTAGTTTGTGAAATCTAACAAGATATGCAACTTTGTAGATTAGCTTCATTTCTAACTTATTTTGTTTTGAAAACAAACACCTTCTTTGCCTAAGACTATACTGTGTCAAATAGCTAGTTCTGTTCTCGGAATGAGTTGCTTTCTTACGAAGAGTCTTCAGTGCAGCAAGATCAAACATTCCTAGTTTCTGTAATCTAACAAGATGTACAACGTGGTAGATTAGCTTCATATGTAATGTAGGTTTTTTAGAAAACAAATACTTTCATTGCCGAAGGTTGTACTGTGTGAAATAAGCTAGTTCTGTTCTCGGAATGAGTTGCTTTTTACGAAGTGTCTTCAGTGCAGCAAGTTCAAACTTTCCTAGTTTGTATAATCAAACAAGATGAACAAGTTCATACATTAGCTTCATTTCTAAAGTAGTTTGTTGAGAAAACAAACCCCTTCATTGCCGAAGACTGTGCTGTGTCAAATAAGCTAGTTCTGTCTCCGCCTGAGTTGCTTTCTTATGAAGAGTCTTCAGTGCAGCAAGATCAAACATTCCTAGTTTATGTAATCTAAAAAGATGTTCAACTTGGTAGATTAGCTTCATATCTAATGTAGTTTGTTTCGAAAACAAACACCTTCATTTCCGAAGATTGTACTGTGTGAAATAAGCTAGTTCTATTCTTGGAATTAGTTGCTTTCTTAGGAAGACTTTTCAGTGCAGCAAGATCAAACTTTGCTAGTTTGTGTAATCTAACCAGATAAACCACTTGGTAGATTAGCTTCATTTCTAACGTAGATTGTTTAGAAAACAAACACCTTCATTGACAAAGATTGTACTGTGTGAAATAAGCTAGTTCTGTTCTTTGAATGAGTTGCTTTCTTATGAAGTGTTTTCAGTGCAGCAATATCAAACTTTGCTAGTTTGTGTAATCTAACAAGATGAACAACTTGTTAGTTTAGCTACATTTCTAACCTAGTTTGTTTAGAAAACATACACCTTCATTTCCGAAGATTGTACTGTGTGAAATAAGGTAGTCTGTTTTCGAAATGAGTTGCTTTCTTATGAAGAGTTTTCAGTGCAGCAAGATCAAACTTTGCTAGTTTGTGTACTCTAACAAGATGTACAACGTAGTAGATTAGCTTCATTTCTAACGTAGTTTGTTTAGAAAACAAACACCTTCATTGCCAAAGACTGTACTGTGTGAAATAAGGTATTTCTGTTCTTGGAATGAGTTGCTTTCTTACAAAGAGTCTTCAGTGCAGCAAGATCAAACTTTGCTAGGTTGTGTAATCTAACAACATGTACAATTTAGTAAATTAGGTTCTTTTCTAACGTAGTTTCTATTGAAAACAAACACGTTCATTGCCGAAGACTGTACTGTGTAAAATAAGCTAATTCTGTTCTCGGAATGAGTTGCTTTCTTACGAAGAGTCTTCAGTGCAGCAAGTTCAAACTTTCCTAGTTTGTGTAATCAAACAAGATGAACAACTTGGTAGATTACCTTCATTTTTAACATAGTTGGTTTAGAAAACAAACACCTTCATTGCCGAACACTGTACTGTTTGAAATAATCTAGTTGAATACTCGGAATGCGTTGCTTTCTTACGAAGAGTCTTCAGTACAGCAAGATCAAACTTTGCTTGTTTGTGTAATCTAACAAGATGAACAACTTATTAGATGAGCTTCATTTCTAACATCGTTTTTTTAGAAAACAAAAACCTTCATTGCCCAAGATTGTACTGTGTGAAATAAGCTAGTTCTATTCTCGGAATGAGTTGCTTTCTTACGAAGAGTCTTCAGTGCAGCAACTTCAAACTTTCCTAGTTTGTGTAACAACAAGTTGAACAACATGGTTCATGAGCTTCATTTCTAACATAGTTTGTTTAGAAAAAAAACACCTTCATTGCCAAACACTGTACTGTGTGAAATAAGCTTGTTAAGTTCTTGGAATGAGTAGCTTTCTCACGAAGAGTCTTCAGTGCAGCAAAATGAGACTTTGCTAGTTTTTGTACTCTAACAAGATGTACAACTTAGTATATTAGCTTCATTTCTAACGTAGTTTGTTTATAAAACAAACACCTTCATTGCTGAACACTGTACTGTTTGAAATAAGTTAGTTATGTTCTTGGAATGAGTTGCTTAATTATGAAGAATCTTCAGTGCAGCAAGATCAAACTTTCCTAGTTTGTGTAATCTAACAAGATGTAAAACTTTGTAGATTAGCTTCATTTCTAACGTATTTTGTTTGGAAAACGAACCCCTTCATTGCCTAAGACTATACTGTGTCAAATAGCTAGTTCTGTTCTCGGAATGAGTTGCTTTCATACGAAGAGTCTTCAGCGCAGCAAGATCAAACATTCCCAGTTTGTGTAATCTAACAAGATGAACAACTTGGTAGATTAACTTCATTTCTAACGTAGTTTGTTTAAAAAACAAACACCTTCATTTCCGAAGATTGTACTGTGTGAAATAATCTAGTTCTATAATTGGAATCAGTTGCTTTGTAGGAAGAGATTTCAGTGTAGCAAGATCAAACTATGCTAGTTTGTGTAATCTAACAAGATGAACCACTTTGTATATTAGCTTCATTTCTAACGTACTTTGTTTAGAAAACAAACACCTTCATTGACGAAGATTGTACTGTGTGAAATAAACCATTTCTGTTCTTGGAATGAGTTGCTTTCTTATGAAGTGTTTTCAGTGCAGCAAGATCAAAATTTGATAGTTTGTGTAATCTAACAAGATGAACAACTTTGTAGATTACCTTCAATTCTAACGTAGTTTGTTTAGAAAACCAACACCTTCATTGCCGAAGATTGTACTGTGTGAAATAAGCTAGTGCTGTTCTCAGAAGAAGTTGCTTTATAACGAAGAGTCTTCAGTGCAGGAAGATCAACCTTTACTAATTTGTGTAATCTAACAACATGAACAACTTGGTAGATTAGCTTCATTTATAATGTAGTTTGTTTAGAAAACATACACCTTCATTTCCAAAGATTGTATTGTGTGAAATAAGCTAGTTCTGTACTCGGAATGAGTTGCTTTCTTATGAAGAGGTTTTTGTGCAGCAAGATCAAACTTTGCTAGTTTGTGTAATCTAACAAGATGAACAACTTGGCAGATTATCTTCATTTCTAACGTAGTTTGTTTAGAAAACAAACACATTCATTGCCGAAGCCTGTACTGTGGGAAATAAGCTAGTTCTGTTCTTGGAATGAGTTGCTTTGTTGTGAAGAGTCTTCAGTGCAGCAAGATCAAACTTTGCTAATTTGTGTAATCTGAAAACATGAACAACTTGGTAGATTAGCTTCATTTCTAACGTAGTTGGTTTAGAAAACAAACACATTCATTGCCGAAGATTGTACTGTGTGAAATAAGCTAGTTCTATTTTCGGAAGGAGTTGCTTAACTATGAAGAGTCTTCAGTGCAGCAACATCAAACTTTCCTAGTTTGTGTAATCTAACAAGATGTACAACTTGGTAGATTTGCTTGATATGTAATGTAGTAGTTTTAGAAAACAAACACCTTCATTGCCGAAGATTGTACTGTGTGAAATAAACTAGTTCTGTTTTCGGAATGAGTTGCTTTCTTACAAAGAGTCTTCAGTGCAGCGAGTTTAATATTTCCTAGTTTGTGTAATCAAACAAGATGAACAACTTAGTCGATTAGCTTCACTTCTAACGTACTTTGTTTAGAAAAAAAACACATTCATTGACGAAGTTTGTACTGTGTGAAATAAGCTAGTTCTGTTCTTGGAATGAGTTGCTTTCTTACGAAGAGTCTTCAGTGCAACAAGATCAAACGTTGCTAGTTTGTGTAATCTATACTAGATGTACAACTTAGTAGATTAGCTTAGTTTCTAAAGTATTTTGTTTAGAAAACAAACACCTTCATTGCTGAAGACTGTGCTGTGTCAAATAATCTAGCTATGTTCTCAGAATGAGTTGCTTTCTTTTGAAGAGTCTTCAATGCAGCAAGATCAAAATTTGCTAGTTTATCTAATCTAACAGGATGAACAACTTGGTATATTAGCTTCATTTCTAACGTAGTTTGTTTAGAAAACAAACATCTTCATTGACGAATATTGAACTGTGTGAAATAAGCTAGTTCTCTTCTCGGAATGAGTTGCTTTCTTACGAAGAGACTTCAGTAAAGCAAGTTCAAACTTTCCTAGATTGTGTAATCAAACAAGATGAACAACTTAGTAGATTAGCTTCATTTCTAACTTAGTTTGTTTGGAAAACAAACACCTTCATTACAGAACACTGTCTGTGTGAAATAAGCTAGTTCTGTTCTCGGAATGAGTTGCTTTCTTACGAAGAGTCTTCAGTGCAGTAAGATCAAACTTTCCTAGTTTGTGTAATCAAACAAGATGAACAACTTAATAGATTACCTTCATTTCTAAAGTAGTTTGTATAGAACACAAATACCTTCATTGGTGAACACTGTACTGTGTGAAATAAGCTACTTCTGTTCACGGAATGAGTTGCCTTCTTATGAAGAGTTTTCAGTGCAGCAAGATAAAACTTTGCTAGTTTGTGTAATCTAACAAGATGAACAACTTGGTAGATTAGCTTCGTTTCTAACATAGTTTGTTTTGAAAACAAACACCGTCATTGCCGAAGAGTGTACTGCGTGAAATAAGCTAGTTCTGCTCTCCGAGTGAGTTGCTTTCTTACAAAAAGTCTTCAGTGCAGCCAGATCAAACTTTCCTAATTTGTGTAATCTAAGTAGATGTAGAACTTAGTAGATTAACTTCATTTCTAACGTAGTTCGTTTAGAAAACAAACACATTCATTGCCGAAGCTTGTACTGTGGGAAATAAGCAAGTTCTGTGCTCTGAATAAGTGGCTTTGTTACGAAGAGTCTTCAGTGCAGCAAGATCAGACTTTGCTAGTTTGTCTAATCTAAGAAGATGAACACCTTGGTAGATTAGCTTCATTTCTAACGTAGTTTGTTTAGAAAACAAACACCTTCATTTGTAAAGATTGTAGTGTGTGAAATAAGCTATTTCTGTTCTTGGAATGAGTTGCTTTCTTACGAAGAGTCTTCAGTGCTGCAAGTTCTAAATTTCCTAGTTTCTGCAATCTAACAAGATGTAAAACTTAGTAGTTTAGCTTTATTTCTACCGTAGTTTCTTTTGAAAACAAACACCTTCATTGCCTAAGACTGTACCGTGTCAAATAGCTAGATGTGTTCTCGAAATGAGTTGCTTTCTTACGAAGAGTCTTCAGTGCAGCAAGATCAAACTTTCCTAGTTTTTGTAATCTAAAAAGATGTAGAACTTAGTAGATTAACTTCATTTCTAATGTAGTTTGTTTAGAAAACAAACACATTCATTGCCAAAGCCTGTACTATGGGAAATAAGCTAGTTCTGTACTCGGAATTAGTTGCTTTCTTACGAAGAGTCTTCAGTGCAGCAAGATCAAACTTTGCTTGTTTGTGTAATCTAACAAGATGAACAACTTGGTATATTAGCTTCATTTCTAAAGTAGTTTGTTTAGAAAACAAACATTAGCATTACTGAACACTGTACTGTGTGAAATAAGCTAGTTCTGTTCTCGGAATGAGTTGGTTTCTTACGAAGAGTCTTCAGTGTAGCAACTTCATACTTTCCTAATTTGTGTAATCCAACAAGATGAACTAATTAGTAGATTAGCTTCATTTCTCACGTACTTTGTTTAGAAAACAAACACCTTCATTACCAAACACTGTACAGTGTGAAATAAGCTAGATCTGTTCTCGGAATGAGTTGCTTAATTATTAAGAGTTTAAGTGCAGCAAGATCAAACTTTCCTAGTTTGTGTAATCAAACAAGATGTGCAACTTAGTAGATTAGCTTCATTTCTAATGCAGTTTGTTTTGAAAACAAACACCTTCATTGCCTAAGACTGTACTGTGTCAAATAGCTAGTTCTGTTCTTGGAATGAGTTGCTTTCTCACGAAGAGTCTTCAGTGCAGCAAGATCAAACTTTCCTAGTTTGTGTAATCTTACAAGATGGAAAACTAGGTAGATTAGCTTCATTTCTAACGTAGTTTGTGTAGAACACTAACACTTTCATTGCAGAAAACTGTACTGTGTGAAATAAGCTAGTTCTGTTCTTGGAATGAGTTGCTTTCTTTACGAAGAGTCTTCAGACAGTAAGATCAAGCTTTGCTAGTTTGTGTAATCTAACAAGATGAACAACTTTTTAGATTACTTCATTTCTAAGGTAGTTCGTTTAGAAAACAATCACCTTCATTTTCGAAGATTATAATGTGTGAAATAAGCTTGTTCTGTTCTCGGAATCAGTTGCTTTCTTACGAAGAGTCTTCAGTACAGCAAGATCAAACTTTGCTAGTTAGTGTACTCTAACAAGATATACAGCTTAGTAGATTACCTTCATTTCTTTTTGTTATATATAGATATATTTTTATTTATATTATTTTGATTTTACATTTATAGTAAAGGTTCCATTGTCCTCCTCCCTGTCCTCCCTCTTTCAAAGGGACCCTTGTCAATGGCGAATGTGGGTCAAGCATTGTGAGGTTAGTTAAGAGTTCTGGGGGGTTGTCCCCAGTCTCTGTGCATAATGCCCCAACTATGACTCTAACTTTCTTTCCGCCCCCTCTTCCGCAAGTTTCCCTGAGCCACATTGGGGTCATTTTAGTTCTGCTTCAGTGAAGTGGTTTTGGGAGCCTCTGTGTCTCTGGATATCTGGCTTAGTTGGAGTTGGATGATCTCTGTGTTTATCTCCTTCAGCCTTTTTCAGGTGTCATGACCGCCATGAAAGCTGAACTCTTGCCCTTCCCCTGCGTTGTTCTATATTACCTTCATTTCTAACGTAGTTTCTTTAGAAAAAAAACACCTTCATTGCCGTACACTGTACTGTGTGAAATAAGCTAGTTCTCTTCTCAGAATGAATTGCTTTCTTATGAAGAGTCTTCAGTGAAGCAAGATAAAACTTTGCTAGTTTTTGTACTCTGACAAGATGTACAACATAGTAGATGAGCCTCGTTTCTAAAGTAGTTTGTTTAGAAAACAAACACATTCATTGCCGAACAGTGTACTGTGTGAAATAAGCTAGTTCTGTTCTCAGAATGAGTTGCTTTCTTATGAAGAGTCATCAGTAAAGCAAGTTCAAACTTTGCTAGTTTGTGTAATCAAACAAGTTGAACAACTTAGTAGATTAGCTTCATTTCTAACGTAGTTTGTTTAGAAAAGGAACACCTTCATTGCCGAACACTGTATTGTGTGAAATAAGATAGGTCTCTTCTTGGAATGAGTTGCTTTCTCACGAAGATTCTTCAGTGCAGCAAGTTCAAACGTTCCTAATTTGTGTCATCAAACAAGATAAACAACTTAGTAGATTAGCTTCATTTCTAATGTAGTTTGTTTAGAAAACAAACACATTCATTGCCCAAGATTGAACTGTGTGAAATAAGCTAGTTCTGTTCTTGGAATGAGTTGCTTTCTTATGAAGAGTCTTCAGTGCAGCAAGATCAAATTTTGCTAGCTTGTGTACTTTAACAAGATGTACAACTTACTATATTAGCTTCATTTCTAACGTAGTTTGTTTAGAAAACAAATACATTCATTGCTGAACACTGTACTGTGTGAAATAAGCTAGTTCTGTTCTCGGAATGAGTTGCTTTCTTACGAAGAGCCTTCAGTGCAGCAAGATCAAACTTTCCCAGTTTGTGTAATCTAACAAGATGAACAACTTTGTAGTTTAGCTTCATTTCTGACGTGGTTGATTTAGAAAACAAACACCTTCATATGCGAAGATTGTACTATGTGAAATAAGCTAGTTCTGATCTCGGAATGAGTTGCTTTTTTATGAAGAGTTTCCATTGCAGCAAGATCAAACTTTTCTACTTTGTGTAATTTAACAAGATGAACAACTTCTTAGATTAGCTTCACTTCTAACGTAGTTTGTTTAGAAAACAAACACTTTCATTCCCGAAGATTGTACTGTGTGAAATAGCCTAGTTCTGTTTTCGGAATGAGTTGCTTTCTAAAGAAGAGTCTTCAGTGCAGCAAGATCAAACTTTTCTAGTTTGTGTAATCTAACAAGATGAATAACTTTGTAGATTAGCTTCATTTCTAACGTAGTTTGTAGAGAAAACCAACCCCTTCATTGCCGAACACTGTAATGTGTGAAATAAGCTAGTTCTGTTCTTGGAATGAATTGCTTTCTTACGAAAAGTCTTCAGTGCAGCAAGATCTAACTTTGCTAGTTTGTGTAATCTAACAAGATGAACAAAATGGTAGATTAGCTTCGTTTATAACGTAGTTTGTTTTGAAAGGAAACACCTTCATTGCCAAAGATTGTACTGTTTGAAATAAGCTAGTTCTGTTCTCTGAATGAATTGCTTTCTTCTGAACAGTCTTCAGTGCAGCAAGATCAAACATTGCTAGTATGTGTAATCTAAAACGATGAACAACTTGATAGATTAGCTTCATTTCTAACGTAGTTTGTTTAGAAAAGAAATACCTTCATTGCCCAAGATTGTACTGTGTGTTATAAACTAGTTCTGTTCTCGGAATGAGTTGCTTTCTTACAAAGAGTCTTCAGTGCAGCCAGATCAAACATTCCTAGTTTGTGTAATCTAAAAAGATGTAGTACTTAGTAGATTAACTTCATTTCTAACATAGTTTGTTTAGAAAACAAACCCATTCATTACGGAAGCCTGTACTGTGGGAAATAAGCTAGTTCTGTTCTCGGAATGAGTTGCTTTCTTACTAAGAGTCTTCAGTGCAGCAAGATCAAACTTTGATAGTTTGTGTAATCTAACAAGATGAACAACTTGGTAGATTAGCTTCATTTCTAACGTAGTGTGTTTGGAAAAGAAACACCTTCATTTGCAAATACTGTACTGTGTGAAATAAGCTAGTTCTGTTCATGGAATGAGTTGCTTTCTCCTGAAGAGTCTTCAGTGCAGCAAGTTCAAACTTTCCTAGTTTGTGTCATCAAACATGATAAACAACTTAGTACATTAGTTTCATTTCTAACGTTGTTTGTTTAGAAAACAAACACCTTCATTGCCAAAGATTGAACTGTGTGAAACAAGCTGGTTCTGTTCTCGGAATGAGTTGCTTTCTTACGAAGAGTCTTCAGTGCAGAAAGATCAAACATTCCCAGTTGATGTAATCTAAAAAGATGTAGAACTTCATAGATTAACTTCATTTCTAACGTATTTTTTTTTTTAGAAAACAAACACATTCATTGCAGAAGCCTGTACTGTGGGAAATAAGCTAGTTCTGTTCTCTGAATGAGTTGCTTTATAGCGAAGAGTCTTCAGTGCAGCAAGTTCAAACTTTCCTAGTTTCTGTAATCAAACAAGATGAACAACTTAGTAGATTTCCTTCATTTACAACATAGTTTGTTTATAACACAAGCACCTTCATTGCTGAACACTGTACTGTGTGAAATAAGCTGGTTCTGTTCTTGGATGAGTTGCTTTCTTAGGAAGAGCCTTCAGGGCAGAAAGTTCAAACTTTGCTAGTTTTTGTACTGTAGCAAGATGTACGACTTAGTATATTAGCTTCATTTCTAAAGTATTTTGTTTAGAAAACAAACACCTTCATTGCCGAACACCTTACTGTGTGAAATAAGCTAGTTCTGTTCTCAGAATGAGTTGATTTCTTTTGAACAGTCTTCAGTACAGCAAGATTAAACTTTGCTAGTTTGGTTAATATGACAAGATGAACAACTTGGTAGATTAGCTTCATTTCTAACGTAGTTTGTTTAGAAAACAAACACCTTCATTGCCGAAGATTGAACTGTGTGAAATAAGCTAGTTCTGTTCTTGGAATGAGTTGCTTTCTTATGAAGAATCTTCAGTGAGGCAAGATCAAACTTTGATAGTTTGTGTACTCTAACAACATGTACAGCTTAGTTGATTAGATTCATTTCTAACGTACTTTGTTTAGAAAACAAACACCTTCATTGCCTAACACTGTACTGTGTGAAATAAGCTAGTGCTCTTCATAGAATCAGTTGCTTTCTTACGAAGTTTCTCAGTGCAGCAAGATCAAACTTTCCTAGTTTATGTAATCTAACAAGATGAACAACTTGTTAGATTAGCTACTTTTCTAACGTAGTTCGTTTCAAAAACAAACACCTTCATTGCCGAACACTGTACTGTATGAAATAAGCTAGTTCTGTTCTCGGTATGAGTTGCTTTCTTATGAATAGTCTTCAGTACAGCATGATCAAACTTTTCTAGTTTGTGTAATCTAACAAGATGAACAAGTTTGTAGATTAGGTTCACTTCTAACATAGTTTTTTGGAAAAAAAAAAAAACACCGTCATTGCCGAAGATTATACTGTGTAAAATAAGCTAGTTCTGTTCTCGGTATGAGTTGCTTTCTTATGAAGAGTCTTCAGTGTAGCAACTTCAAATTTTTCGAGTTTGCATAATCTGATAAGATGAACAACTTGGTAGATTAGCTTCATTTCTAACGTCGTTTGTTTAGAAAACAAACATCTTCATTGCCGAACACTGTACTGTGTCAAATAAGCTAGTTCTGTTCTGTTCTCAGAATGATTTGATTTCTTACGAAGAGTCTTCAGTGCAGCAAGATCAATCTTTGCTAGTTTGTCTAATCTAACAAGATGAACCACTGGTAGATTAGCCTCATTTCTAACATAGTTTCTTTAGAAAACAAACACCTTGATTGCAGAAGACTGTACTATGTGAAATAAGCTAGATCTATTCTCAGAATGAGTTGCTTTCTTATGAAGAGTCTTCAGTGCAGCAAGATCAAACTTCCTAGTTTGTGTAATCTAACAAGATGTACAACTTAGTAGATGAGCTTCATTTTTAACGTAGTTTTGTTTGAAAACAAACACCTTCATTGCCAAAGACTGTTCTGTGTCAAATAAGCTAGTTCTGTTCTCGGAATGATTTGCTCTCTTACGAAGAGTTTTCAGTGCATCAAGATCAAACTTTGCTACTTTGTGTAATCTAACAAGATGTTCAATTTAGTAGATTACCTTCATTTCTAACACAGTTTGTTTAGAAAAAAAAACACCTTCATTACTGAACACTGTACTGTGTGAAATAAGCTAGTTCTGTTCTTGGAATTAGTTGCTTTCTTCCGAAGAGTCTTCAGTGCAGGGAGATCAAATTTTGCTAGGTTGTGTAATGTAACAAGATGAACAACTTAGTCTACCAGCTTCATTTCTAACATAGTTTGTTTTGAAAAAAACATCTTCATTGCCGAACACTGTACTATGTGAAATAAGCTAGTTATTTCTCGGAATGATTTGCTTTCTTACGAAGAGATGTCAGTGCATCAATTTCAAACTTTGCTAGCTTGTGTAATCTAACAAGATGTACAACTTAGAAGATTAGCTTCATTTCTATCGTAGTTTGTTTAGAAAAAAAACACCTTCATTGCCAAAGACTGTTCTGTGTCAAATAAGCTAGTTCTGTTCTCGGAATGATTTGCTCTCTTACGAAGAGTTTTCAGTGCATCAAGATCAAACTTTGCTACTTTGTGTAATCTAACAAGATGTACAATTTAGTAGATTACCTTCATTTCTAACACAGTTTGTTTAGAATAAAAACACCTTCATTACCAAACACTGTACTGTGTGAAATAAGCTAGTTCTGTTCTTGGAATTAGTTGCTTTCTTCCAAAGAGTCTTCAGTGCAGGGAGATCAAATTTTGCTAGGTTGTGTAATGTAACAAGATGAACAACTTAGTCTACCAGCTTCATTTCTAGCATAGTTTGTTTTGAAAAAAACATCTTCATTGCCGAACACTGTACTATGTGAAATAAGCTAGTTCTTTCTTGGAATGATTTGCTTTCTTACGAAGAGATGTCAGTGCAGCAATTTCAAACTTTGCTAGCTTGTGTAATCTAACAAGATGACGACTTAGAAGATTAGCTTCATTTCTATCGTAGTTTGTTTAGAAAAAAACACCTTCATTGCCAAAGACTGTACTGTGTGATATAAGCTAGTTCTGTTATTGGAATGAGATGTTTACGAAGAGTCTTCAGTGCATCAAGATCAAACTTTGGTAGATTGTGTAATCTAACAAGATTAACAACTTGGTACATTAGCTTCATTTCTAACGTAGTTTGTTTACAAAACAAACACCTTCATTGCCGAACACTGTAGTATGGGAAATAACCTAGTCCTCTTCTTGGAATGAGTTGCTTTCTTACAAACAGTCTTCAGTACAGCAAGATCAAACTTTCCTAGTTAGTTTAATCTAACAAGATGTCCAACTTAGTAGATTCGCCACATTTCTAAAGTAGTTTTTTTTAGAAAACAAACATCTTCATTTCTGAACACTGTACTGTATGATATAAGCCACTTCTGTTCTCAAAATGAGTTACTTTCTTACAAAGGGTCTTCAGTGCAGCAAGATCAAACTTTGGAAGTTTGTGTAATCTAACAAGATGTACAATTTAGTAGATTAGCTTCATTTATAATGCAGTTTGTTTAGAAAAAAAACACCTTCATTGCCGAAGACTGTACTATGTGAAATAAGCTAGTTCTGTTCTTGGAATTAGTTGCTTTCTTACGAAGAGTCTTCAGTGCAGCAAGATCAAACTTTCGTAGTTTGTATAATCTAACAAGATTTACAACGTAGTAGATTAGCTTCATTTCTAACTTAGTTTGTTTAGAAAACAAACACCTTCATTGCTGAACACTGTACTGTGTGAAATAAGCTAGTTCTGTTCTCAGATTGAGTTGCTTTCTTACGAAGAGTCTTCAGTGCAGCAAGATCAAACTTTTCTAGTTTGTATAATCTAACAAGATATACAACTTAGTATATTCTCCACATTTCTAAAGTAGTTTGTCTAGAAAACAAACGTCTTCATTGCCTCTACTGTGTGAAACGAGCTAGTTCTGTTCTCAGAATGGTTTGATTTCTTACAAAGAGTCTTCAGTGCAGCAAGATCAAACCTTGGTAGTTTGGTTAATCTAACAAGATGAAAAACTTCATAGATAAGCTTCATTTCTAAATTAGTTTGTTTAGAAAACAAACACCATTGTTGCCAAAGACGGTACTTTGTGAAATAAGCTAGTTCTTTCTGAGAATGAGTTGCTTTCTTAAGAAGAGTCTTCAGTGCAGCAAGATGAAACTTTTCTAGTTTGTGTAATCTAACAAGATGAACAACTTTGTAGATTAGCTTCATTTGTAACGTAGTTTATTTAGAAAACAAACACCTTCATTGCCGAAGACTGTACTGTGTGAAATAACCTAGTTCTTTCTTGGAATGATTTGCTTTCTTGTGAAGAGACCTCAGTGCAGCAAGATCAAACTTTGCTAGGTTGTGTAATCTAACAAGATGAACAACTTGGTTGATTAGCTTCATTTCTAACGTAGTTTTTTTTTTTTTAGAAAACAAACACCTTCATTGGTGAACACTGTAGTATGAGAAATACGCTAGTTCTCTTCTCAGAATGAGTTGTTTTCTTACTAACAGTCTTCAGTGCAGGAAGATCAAACTTTCCTATTTGGTGTAATCTAACAAGAAGTCCAACTTAGTAGAATCGCCACATTTCTAAAGTAGTTTGTTTAGAAAACAAACAACTTCACTGCCGAACACTGTACTGTGTGAAATAAGCTAGTTCTGTTCTAACATAAGTTGCTTTCTTACGAACAGTCGTCAGTGCAGCAAGATCAAATTTCCTAGTTTGTGTAATCTAAGCATATGAACAAGTTGGCAGATTAGCTCCATTTCTAACATAGTTTGTTTATAAAACAAACACCTTCATTGCCTAAGACTGTACTGTGTGAAATAAGCTAGTACTTTCTCAGAATGATTTCCTTTCTCACGAAGACCTGTCAGTGCAGCAAGATCAAACTTTGTAAGTTTGGGTAATCTAAAAAGATGAACAACTTGGTAGCTGAGCTTCATTTCTAACGTAGTTTGTTTAGAAAACAAACACCTTCATAGCCGAAGACTGTACTGTGTGAAATAAGCTAGTTCTTTTCTCAGAATGAATTGCTTTCTTACGAAGAGTCTTCAGAGCAGCAAGATCAAACTTTGCAAGTTTGTGTAATCTAACAATTTGTACAACTGAGTAGATTAGCTTCATTTCTAAAGTAGTTTGATGAGAAAACAAAAACCTTCATTGCCGAACACTGTACTGTGTGAAATAAGCTAATTCTATTTTAGGAATGAGTTGCTTTCTTACAAGGAGTCTTCAGTGCAGCAAGATCAATCTTTCCTAGTTTGTGTATTCTAACAAAATGTAGAACTTAGTAGATTAGCTTCATTTCAAACTAGTTTGATTAGAATCAAACACCTTCATTGTCGAAGACTGTGCTGCATAAAATGAGCTAGTTCTGTTCTCGAATGTGTTGCTTTCTTACGAAGAGACTTCAGTGCAGCAAGATCAAACTTTCCTAGTTTGTGTAATCTAAGAAGATGTACAATTTAGTAGATTAACTTCATTTCTAACTTAGTTTGTTTAGAAAACAAACACCTTCATTGCCGAACACTGTACTGTGTGAAATAAGTTAGCTCTTTCTCGGAATGAGTGACTTTCTAATGTGGAGTCTTCAGCTGAGCAACATCAAACTTTCCTGATTTGTGTAATCTAACAAGATGAACAACTGCGTAGATTATCTTCATTTCTAATGTAGTTTGATTAGAAAAGAAACACCTTCATTGCCGAACACTGTATTGTGTGAAGTAAGCTAGTTCTGTTTTTGGAATGAGTTACTTTCTTAAGAATAGTTTTCAGTGCAGCAAGATCCAACTTTCCTAGTTTGATTAATCAAACAAGATGTCCAACTTAGTAGATTCGGCACATTTCTAAAGTAGTTTGTTTAGAAAAAAAAACATCTTCATTGCCGAACATGGTACTGTGTGAAATAAGGTAGTTCTGTTCTCGAAATGAGTTGTTTTCTTATGAAGAGTATTAAGAGCAGCAAGATCAAACTCGGCTAGTTTGTGTAATATAAGAAGATCAACAACTTGGTAGATTAGCTTCATTTCTAACATAGTTTGTTTCGAAAACAAACACCTTCATTGCCGAACACTGTACTGTGTCAAAAAAGCTAGTTCTGTTCTTGGAATGAGTTCCTTTCTTACGAAGAGGCTTCAGTGAAGCAAGATCAAACTTTGCTAGTTAGTGTAATCTAAGAAGATGTACAACTTAGTAGATTAGCTTCATTTCTAACGTAGTTTGTTTAGAAAACAAACATGTTCATTGCCGAATACTGTACTGTGTGAAGTAAGATAGTTCTATTCTCGGAATGATTTGATTTCTCACGAAGAGTCTTCAGTGCAGCAAGTTCAAAATTTGCTGGTTTGTGTAATCTAACAAAATGTACAACTTATTAGATTCTCTACATTTCTAAAGTATTTTGTTTAGAAAACAAACATCTTCATTGCTGAACACTGTACTGTGTGAAATAAGCTAGTTCTGTTCTCGGAATGATTTGATTTCTTACGAAGAGTCTTCAGTGCAGGTAGATCAAACTTTGCTAGTTTTTGTAATCTAAGAATATGAACAACTTGGTAGATTAGCTCCATTTCTAATGCAGTTTGTTTAGAAAACAAACACCTTCGTTACCTAAGACTGTACCATGTGAAATAAGCTAGTTCTTTCTCAGGATGATTTCCTTTCTTACGAAGACTCGTCAGTGCAGTAAGATCAAACTTTGCAAGTTTGTGTAATCAAACAAGATGAACACCTTGGTAGAAGAGCTTCATTGCTAACGTAGTTTGTTGAGAACACAAACACCTTCATAGCCAAAGACTGTACTGTGTGAAATAAGCTAGTTCTTTTTCAGAATGAGTTGCTTTCTTACGAACAGTCTTCAATGCAGCAAGATCAAACTTTGCTAGTTTGTGTAATCTAAAAAGATGCACAATTTCGTAGATTACCTTCATTTCTAATGCATTTTGTTTAAAAAACAAACACCTTCATTGCCGAAGACTGTACTGTGTGAAATAAGCTAGTTATGTTATTGGAATTAGTTGCTTTCTTCCGAAGAGTCTTCAGTGCAGAAAGATCAAACTTTCCTAGTTTATGTAATCTCACAAGATGTACAACATAGTATATTAGCTTCATTTCTAATGTAGTTAGTTTAGAAAACAAACTCCTTCATTGCCAAACACTGTACAGTGTGAAATAAGCTAGTTCTGTTCTCAGAATGACTTGCTTTCTTACGAAGAGTCTTCAGTACAGCAAGATCAAACTTTCCTAGTTTGTGTAATGTAACAAGATGTACAACTTAGTTGATTAGCTTCATTTCTAATGTAGTTTGTTTAGAAAACAAACATCTTCATTGCAGAACACTGTACTGTGTGAAATAAGCTAGTTCTGTTCTCGAAATGAGTTGCTTTATTACAAAAAGTCTTCAGTTGAGCAAGATCAAACTCTGCTAGTTTGTGTAATCAGACAAGATGATCAACTTGGTAGGTTAGCTTCATTTCTAACGTAGTTTGTTTAGAAAAAAAACACCTTCATTGGCAAAGACTGTACTGTGTGATATAAGCTAGTTCTGTTATCGGAATGAGTTGCTTTCTCACAAACAGTCTTCAGTGCAGCAAGATCAAACTTTGCTAGTTTGTGTAACCTAACAATATGTACAACTTAGTAGATTAGTTTCGTTTCTAAACTAGTTTGTTTAGAAAACAAACACCTTCATTGCCTAAGAGTGTACTCTGTCAAATGAATAGTTCTGTTCTCAGAATGAGTTGCTTTCTTACGAAGAGTCTTCAGTGCAGCAAGATCAAACATTCCTAGTTGATGTAATCTAAAAAGATGTAGAACTTTGTAGATTAACCTCATTTCTAACACAGGTTTTTAAGATAACAAACACATTCATTGCCAAAGCCTGTTCTGTGGGAAATAAGCTAGTTCTCTTCTTGGAATGAGTTGCTTTATAAAGAAGAGTCTTCAGTGTAGCAAGATCAAACTTTGCTAGTTTGTGTACTCTAACACGATATACAACTTAGTAGATTAGCTTCATTTTTAACGTAGTTTGCTTAGAAAACAAACACCTTCATTTCCGAATTTTGTACTGTGTGAAATAAGCTAGTTCTGTCTTAGGAATGAGTTGCTTTCTTATGAAGAGTTTTCAATGCAGCAAGATCAAACTTTCCTAGTTTGTGTAATCTCACAAGATGTACAACTTGGTATATTAGCTTCATTTCTAACGTAGTTTGTTTACAAAACAAAGACCTTCATTGGGAAGATTGTACTGTGAGATATAAGCTAGTTCTGTTCTCGGAATGAGTTGCTTTCTTACGAAGGGTATTCAAAGGAGCAAGTTCGAACTTTCCTAGTTTGTGTAATCTAACAAGATATACAGTTTAGTAGATTAGCTTCATTTATATCATAGTTTGTTCAGAAAAAAAAAAACACCTTCATTTCCAAACACTGTACTGTGTGAAATAAGCTGGTTCTGTTCTTGGAATGAGTTGCTTTCTTATGAAGAGTCTTCAGTGCAGCCAGATCAAACTTTGAGAGTTTGTGTAATTTAACAAGATGTACAACATAGTACATTAGCTTCGTTTGTAACAAAGTTTGTTGTGAAAACAAACACCTTCATTTCCGAAGACTGTGCTGTGTCAAATAAGCTAATTCTATTCTCGGAATGAGTTGCTTTCTTATGAAGAATCTTCAGTGCAGCAAGATCAAACTTTTCTAGTTTGTATAATTGAACAAGATGAACAACTTGGTGGACTTGCTTCATTAATAACGTAGTTTGTTTAGAAAACAAACAACTTCATTGCCGAAGATTGTGCTGTGTGAATTAAGGTAGTTCTGTTCTCAGAATGGGTTGCTTTCTTATGAAGAATCTTCAGTGCTGCAAGTTCAAACGTTCCTAGCTTGTGTAATATAACAGGATGAACAACTTGGTAGATGAGCGTCATTTCTAACCTTATTTGTTTAGAAAACAAACACCTTCATTGCCGAAGATTGTACTGTGTGCAATAAGCTAGTTCTGTTCTCGGAATGATTTGCTTTCTGACGAAGAGTCTTCAGTGCAGCAAGATCAAAATTTGCTAGTTTGTGTAATCTAACAAGGTGTACAACATAGTAGATTAGCTTCATTTCTAAGGTAGTTTTTTTCGGAAAAAAACACCTTCATTACCGAACACAGTACTGTATGAAATAAGCTAGTTCTGTCTCGGAATGATTTGCTTTCTTACGAAGAGTCTTCAGTATAGCAAGTTCAATCGTTCCTAGTTTGTGTAATCAAACAAGATGAACAACTTAGTACATTAGCTTTTCCAACCTAGTTTGTTTAGAAAACAAACAACTTCATTGCCGAACACTGTACTGTGGAAAGAAGCTAGTTCTCTTCTGGGACTGAATTGCTTTCTTAAGAAGAGTCTTCAGTGCAGCAAGATCAAACTTTGCTAATTTGTGTACTCTAATACAATGTACAACATAGTAGATTAGCTCCGTTTCTCAAGTAGTTTCTTTAGAAAACAAACACCTTCATTGCCGAAGACTGTGCTGTGTGAAATAAGCTAGTTCTGTTCTCGGAATGAGTTGCTTTCCTATGAAGAGTCTTCAGTTCAGCAAGATCAAATTTTACTAGTTTGTCTAATGGAACAGGATGAACAACTTGGTCGATTGGCTTCATTTGTAACGTAGTTTGTTTAGAAAACAAACCCCTTCATTGCCGAAGATTGTACTGTGTGAAATAAGCTAGTTCTGTTCTCAGAATGAGTTGCTTTCTTATGAAGAGTCTTTAGTGCAGCAAGATCAAACTTTCTTAGTTTGTGTAATCTAACAAGATGAACAACTTGGTTGATGAGCTTCATTTCTAAAATAGTTTATTTAGAAAACAAACACATTCATTGCGGAAGCCTATATTGTGGGAAATAAGCTAGTTCTCTTCTAGGAATGAGTTGCTTTCTTACGAAAGGTCTTCAGTGCAGCAAGATCAAACTTTGCTAGTTTGTGTACTCTAACAAGATGTACAACTTAGTAGATTAGCTTTGTTTCTAAAGTAGTTTGTTTTGAAAACAAACACCTTCATTGCCAAAGACTGTACTGTGTCAAATAAGCTAGTTTTGTTCTCGGAACGAGTTGCGTTCTTATGAAGAGTCTTCAGTGCAGCATGACCAAACATTCTTGTTTGTCTAATCTAACAGGATGAACAACTTGTAGATTACCTTCATTTCTAACGTAGTTTGTTTAAAAAACAAATACATTCATTGCCGAAGATTGTACTGCGTGAAATAAGCTAGTTCTGTTCTCAGAATGAGTTGCTTTCTTACGAAGAGTCTTCAGTACAGCAAGTTCAAACTTTCCTAGTTTATGTAATCAAACAAGATGAACAACTTAGTAGATTAGCTTCATTTATAACGTAGTTTGTTGAGAAACCAAACACCTTCATTGCCAAAGTTTGAAATGTGTGAAATAAGTTAGTTCTGTTCTAGGGAATGAGTTGCTTTCTTAAGAAGAGTCTTCAGTGCAGCAAGATCAAACTTTGCTAGTTTGTGTAATCAAAGAAGATGTGCAACTTAGAAGATCAGCTTCATTTCTAACGTAGTTTGTTTTGAAGACAAGCACCTTCATTGCCTAAGACTGTGCTGTGTCTAATAAGCTAGTTCTGTTCTCGGAATGAGTTGCTTTCTTACGAAGAGTCTTCAGTGCAGCGAGTTGAAATGTTCCTAGTTTGTGTAATCAAACAAGATGAACAACTTTGTAGATTAGCTTCATTTCTAACGTAGTTTGTTTAAGAAACAAACACCTTCATTGCTGAATACTGTACTGTGTGAAATAAGCTAGTTCTGTTCTTGGAATGAGCTGATTTCTTATGAAGAGTCGCAAATGCAACCAGAACAAACGTTGCTAATTTGTGTACTCTAACAAGATGTACAACTTAGTAGATTAGCTTCGTTTCTAAACTAGTTTGTTTAGAAAACAAACACCTTCATTGGCGAAGAATGTGCTGTGTCAAATAGCTAGTTCTGTTCTCAGAATGAGTTGCTTTCTTTCGAACAGTTTTCAGTGCCGCCAGATTAAACTTTCCTAGTTTGTGTAATCAAACAAGTTGAACAACTTAATAGATTACCTTCATTACTAAAATAGTTTGTTTAGAACACAAACACCCTCATTGCCGAAGATTGTACTGTGTGAAATAAGGTAGTTCTGTTCTCGGAATGAGTTGCTTCCTTACGAAGAGTCTTCAGGGAAGCGAGATCAAACTTTGCTAGTTTGTGTACTCTAACAAGATGTACAACTTAGTAGATTAGCTTCATTTCTAACGTAGTTTGTTTAGAAAACAAACACCTTCATTGCTGAACACGGTACTGTGTGAAATAAGCTAGTTTTGTTCTCGGATTGATTTTATTTATAACTAAGAGTCTTCAGTGCAGCAAGATCAAACTTTCCTAATTTGTGTAATTTAACAAGATCAACAATGTGGTAGATTAGCTTCATTTCTAGCTTATTTTGTTTAGAAAAGAAACACCTTCATTTCCGAAAATTGTACTTTGTGAAATAAGCTGGTTCTGCTGTCGGAATGAGTTGCTTTCATATAAAGAGTTTTCAGTACAGCAAGATCACACTGCTAGTTTGTGTACTCTAACAAGATGTACAAAGTAGTAGATTAGCTTCATTTCTAACGTAGTTTGTTTAGAAAAAACAAAACACCTTCATTGCCGAACACTGCACTGTGTGAAATAAGCCAGTTAAGTTCTTGGAATGAATTGCTTTCTTACGAAGAGTCTTCAGTGCTGCAAGATCAAATTTTACTAGTTTGTGTACTCTAACAAGATATACAACAATTTAGATTAGCTTCATTTCTAACGTAATTAGTTTAAAAAACAGACACCTTCATTGCCAGAGACTGTCCTGTGTGAAATAAGCTAGTTCTGTTTTCGTAATGAGGTGCTTTCTTATGAAGAGTCTTCAGTGCAGCAAGATATAACTTTGCTAGGTTGTGTAATCTAACAACATGTTCAATTTAGTAGATTAGCTTCTTTTCTAATGTAGTTTGTTTTCAAAACAAACACATTCATTGCCGAAGACTGTACTTTGACAAATAAGCTAGTTCTGTTCTCGGAATGAGTTGCTTTCTTATGAAGAGTTTTCAGTGCAGCAAGACCAAACTTTGCTAGTTTGTGTAATCTAACAAGATGAACAACATGGAAGATTAGCTTCATTTCTAACGTAGTTTGTTTAGAAAACAAACACCTTCATTGCCACAGATTGTACTGTGTGAAATAAGCTAGTTCTGTTCTCGGAGTGAGTTGTTTTCTCATTAAGAGTTTTCAGTTCAGCAAGATCAAACTTTGATAGTTTGTGTAATCTAACAAGATGAACAATTTGGCAGATTAGCTTCATTTCTAATGTAGGTTGTTTAGAAAAAAAAAAAATCTTTATTGCCTAACAAGGTTCTCTGTGAAATAATCTAGTTCTGTTCTCAGAATCAGTTGCTTTATAACGAAGAGTCTTCAGTGCAGCAAGATCAAACTTTTCTAGTTTGTGTAATCTAAGAAGATGAAGAACTTGGTAGATTAGCTTCATTATTAACGTAGTTTGTTTTAAAAACAAACACATTCATTTACGATAATTGTACTGTGTAAAATAAGCTAGTTCTGTTCTCCGAATGAGTTGCTTTCTTATGAAGAGTTTTCAGTGCAGCAAGATCAAACTCCTAGTTTGTGTAATCTAACAAGATGAACAACTTGGTTGATTAGCTTCATTTCTTAGGTATTTTGTTTAGAAAACAAACACCTTCATTGCCGAACACTGTACTGTGTGAAATAAGCCAGTTATGTTCTTGGAATGAGTTGCTTTCTTATGAAGAGTCTTCAGTGCAGCAAGATCAATCTTTGCTAGTTTGTACACTATAACAAGATGTACAACGTAGTAGATTAGCTTCATTTCTAACGTAGTTTGTTTAGAAAACAAACACTTTCATTGCCAAATACGGTACTGTGTGAAGTAAGCTAGTTCGGTTCTTGGAATGAGTTGCTTTCTTACAAAGAGTCTTCAGTGCAGCAAGTTCAAACTTTCCTATTTTGTACAATCAAACAAGATGAATAACTTAGTAGATGTGCTTCATATCTAACGTAGTTGTTTACAAAACAAACACCGTCATTACTGAACACTGTACTGTGTGAAATAAGCTAGTTCTGTTCTGGGAATTAGTAGCTTTCTCACGAAGTCTTAAGTGCAGCAAAATCAAACTTTGCTAGTTTGTGTACTCTAACAAGATGTACAGCTTAGTAGATTAGCTTCATTTCTAACGTAGTTTGTTTAGAAAACAAACACCTTCATTGCCGAACACTGTATTGTGTGAAATAAGCTAGTTCTGTTCTCTGAATGAGCTGCTTAATTATGAAGAGTCTTCAGTACAGCAAGATAAAACTTTCCTAGTTTGTGTAATCTAACAAGATGTTCAACTTAGTAGATTTGCTTCATTTCTAACGTAGTCTTTTTTGAAAACAAACACCTTCATAGCCTAAGACTGTACTGTGTCAAATACCTAAATCTGTTTTCGGAATGAGTTGATTTCTTATGAATAGTCTTCAGTGCAGCAAGATCAAACGTTCCTTGTTTGTGTAATATAACAAGATGTACAACTTGGTTGATTAGTTTCGTAGCTAATGTACTTTGTTTAGAAAACAAATACCTTCATTGCCGAAGATTGTACTGTGTGAAATAAGGTAGTTCTGTTCTCGGAATGAGTTGCTTTCTTACGAAGAGTCTTCATTGCAGCATGTTGAAACTTTGCTAGTTTCTGTAATCATACAAGATGAACAATTTAGTAGATTAGCTTCACTTCTAACATAGTTTGTTTAGAAAACAACCACATTCATTGCCAAAGATTGTACTCTGTGAAATAAGCTAGTTCTGTTATTGGAATGAGTTGCTTTCTTATGAAGAGTCTTCAGTGAAGCAAGATCAAACTTTCTAGTTTTTCAAATCTAACAAGTTGAACAACTTAGTAGATTAGCTTCATTTCTAATGTAGTTTGTTTAGAAAACAAACACCTTCATTGCCAAAGATTGTACTGTGTGAAATAAGCTAGTTCTGTTCTTGGAATGAGTTGCTTTCTTCTGAAGAGTCTTCAGTGCAGCAAGATCAAACTTTGCTAGTTTGTGTAATCTAACAAGATGAACAACTTAGTAGATTAGCTTCAACTTTAGTTTGTTTAGAAAACAACCTTCATTGCCAAACTACTGTACTGTGTGAAAATAAGCTAGTTTTGTTCTAGGAATGAGTTGCTTTTACTGAACTGTGCAGCAAGATCAAACTTTGCTAGTTTGTGTAATTAACAAGATGAACAACTTAGTAGATTAGCTTCATTTCTAATGTAGTTTGTTTAGAAAACAAACACCTTCATTGCCAAAGATTGAACTGTGTGAAATAAGCTAGTTCTGTGTAATCTAACAAGATGTACAATTGTAGATTAGCTTCATTTCTAATGTAGTTTTTTAGAAAACAAACACCTTCATTGCCAAAGAGAAATCTTCTCAGAATGAGTTGCTTTATATGAAGAGTCTTCAGTGCAGCAAGATCTTTGCTAGTTTGTGTAATCTAACAAGATGTAACACTTAGTAGATTAGCTTCATTTCTAACGTAGTTTGTTTAGAAAACAAACACCTTCATTGCCAAAGATTGTACTGTGTGAAATAAGCTAGTTCTGTTCTAGAATGAGTTGCTTTCTTATGAAGAGTCTTCAGTGCAGCAAGATCAAATTTTTACTAGTTTGTGTAATCTAACAAGATTAACAACTTGGTAGATTAGCTTCATTTCTAATGTAGTTTGTTTAGAAAACAAACACCTTCATTGCCAAAGATTGTACTGTGTGAAATAAGCTAGTTCTGTTCTCGGAATGAGTTGCTTTTGAAGAGTCTTCAGTGCAGCAAGATCAAACTTTGCTAGTTTGTGTTGTAACAAGATAATAGTAGATTAGCTTCATTTCTAATGAGTTTGTTTAGAAAACAAACACCTTCATTAGTAGATTAGGTTCATTTCTAACAAGTTGCTTTCTTAGGAAGAGTCTTCAGTAGTTTGTTAAAACAAACAAACAAACACCATTTGTTAATTGCCAAAGATTCATTTAACTAGTGTGAAATAAGCTAGTTCTGTTCTCAGAATGAGTTGCTTTCTTGTGAAGAGTCTTCAGTGCAGTAAGATCAAACTTTGCTAGTTTGTCTAATCAAACAAGATGAAGAAGTTGGTAGATTAGGTTCATTTCTAACGTAGTTTGTTTAGAAAACAAACACCTTCATTGCCAAACACTGTACTGTGTGAAATAAGCTAGTTCTGTTCTTGGAATGAGTTGCTTTCTCCTAAAGAGTCTTCAGTGCAGCAAGATCAAACTTTCCTAGTTTGTGTAATCTGACAAGATAAACAACTTGGTAGATTAGCTTCATTTGCAACGTAGTTTGTTTAGAAAACAAACTCCTTCATTTCCGAAGATTGTACTGTGTCAAATAAGTTAGTTCTGTTCTCCGAAGCAGTTGTTTCTTAGGATGTGTTTTCAGTGCAGGAAGATCAAACCTTACTAGTTTGTGTAAACTAACAAGATGAACAACTTAGTAGATTAGCTTTGTTTCTAAAGTAGTTTCTTTTGAAAACAAACACCTTCATTGCTGAATACTGTGCTGGGACAAATAAGCTACTTCTGTTCTCGGAATGAGTTGCTTTCTTACGAAGAATCTTCAGTGCAGCAAGTTCAATCTTTCTTAGTTTGTGTAATCAAACACGATGAACAACTTAGTATATTAGCTTCATTTCTAACTTAGTTTGTTTAGAAAACAAACACCTTTATTGCCGAACACTGTACTTTGTGAAATAAGCTAGTTCTGTTCTTGGAATGAGTTGCTTTCTTACGAAGAGTCTTCAGTGCAGCAAGATCAAACTTTGCTAGTTTGTGTAATCTCACAAGATGTATAACTTAGTAGATTAGCATCATTTCTAACGGAGTTTGTTTAGAAAACAAACACCTTCATTACCGAACACTGTACTCTGTGAAATAAGCTAGTTCTGTGCTCAGAATGAGTTGCTTTTTTATGAATAGTTTTCAGTGCAGCAAGATCATCCTTTGCTAGTTTGTGTAATCTCACAAGATGAGCAACTTGGTAAATTAGCTTCATTTCTAACGTAGATTGTTTCAAAATCAAACACCTTCATGGCCGAAGATTGTACTGTGTGAAATAAGCTAGTTCTGTTTTCGGAATGAGTTGCTTTCTTACGAAGAGTCTTCAGTGAAACAAGTTCAAACTTTCCTATATTGTGTAATCAAAAAAGATGAACAACTTAGTAGATTACCTTCATTTCCTACGTAGTTTGTTTAGAAAACAAACGCCTTCATTTCAGAAGATTGTACTGTGTCAAATAAGCTAGTTCTCTTCTCAGAACTAGTTGCTTTCTTATGAAGAGTTTTCAGTGCAGAAAGATCAAACTTTCCTAGTTTGTGTAATCTAACGAGATGAACAACTTAGTAGATTAGCTTTGTTTCTAAAGTAGTTTCTTTTGAAAACAAACACCTTCATTGCTGAAGACTGTGCTGGGTCAAATAAGCTAGTTCTGTGCTCGGAATGAGTTGCTTTTTTACGAAGAGTCTTCAGTGCAGCAAGTTCAATCTTTCTTATGTTGTGTATTCAAACAAGATGAACAAATTGGAAGAATAGCTTCGTTTCTAAGGTTGTTTGTTTAGAAAACAAACACCTTCATTTCCGAAGATTGTGCGGTGTCAAATATGCTACTTCTGATCTTGGAATGAGTTATTTTCTCATGAAGAGTTTTCATTGCAGCAAGACCAAACATTGCCAGTTTGTGTAATCTAACAAGATGTACAACCTAGTATATTAACTTCATTTGTAACGTCCTTTGTTTTGAAAACAAACACATTCACTGCTAAAGACTGTACTGTGTAAAATAACCTAGTTCTGTTCTCGGAGTGAGTTGCTTTCTTACGAAGAGACTTCAGTGCAGCAAGGTCAAACTTTGCTAGTTTCTGTAATCTAAGAAGATGAACAACTTGGTAGATTAGTTTCTTTTCTAATGTAGTTTGTTCAGAAAACAAACACCTTCATTGCCAAACACTGTACTGTGTGAAATAAGCTAGTTCTGTTCTGGGAATGAGTTGCTTTCTTACAAAGAGTCTACAGTTCAGCAAGATCAAAATTTGCTAGTTTGTCTAATGTAACAGGATGAACAACTTGGTAGATTAGCTTCATATGTAACTTAGTTTTTTAGAAAACAAACATCTTAATTATGCAAGATTGTACTGTGTGAAATAAGGTAGTTCTGTTCTTGGAATGAGTTGCTTTCTGACGAAGAGTCTTCAGTGCAGTAAGATCAAACTTTGCTAGTTTGCGTAATCTTACAAGATGAACAACTTGGTAAATTAGCTTCATTTCTAACGCAGTTTGTTTAGAAAACAAACACCTTCATTGCTGAAGATTGCACTGTGTGAAATAAGCTACTTCTGTTGTCAGAATGAGTTGCTTTCTTACGAAGAGTCTTCAGTGCAGCAAGACCAAACTTTCCTAGTTTCTGTAGTCTAAGGATATGTACAACTTAGTAGATTAGCTTCGTTTCTAACATAGTCTGTTTTGAAAACAAACACCTTTATTACTGAAGACTGTACTGTGTCAAATAAGCTAGTTCTGCTCTCCGAAAGAGTTGATTTCTTAAGAAGATTCTTCAGTGCAGTAATATCAAACTTTGCTAGTTTGTGTAATCTAACCAGATGAACAACTTGCTAGATTAGCTTCATTTCTATCATAGTTCGTTTACAAAACACACACCTTCATTGCCGGAGATTGTTCTCTTTGAAATAAGCTAGTTCTGGTCTCAGGATGAGTTGTTTTCTTACGAAGAGTCTTCAGTGCAGCAAGTTCAAACTTTCCTAGTTTGTATAATCAAATAAGATGAACAACTTAGTAGATTAGCTTCATTTATAACGTACTTTGTTTAGAAAACAAGCACCTTCATTACCGAAGATTGTAGTTTGTGAAATAAGCTAGTTCTATTCTCAAAATGAGTTGCTTTCTTACGAACAGTCTTGACTGCAGCAAGTTCAAACTTTCCTGGTTTGTGTAATCAAACAAGATGAACAACTTAGAGGATTACCTTCATTTCTAACGTAGTTTGTTTAGAAACCAAACACCTTCATTGGCGAACACTGTACTGTGTGAAATAAGCTAGTTCTGTTCTCGTTATGAGTTGCTTCTTACGAAGAGTGTTCAGTGCAGCAAGATCAAACTTTGCCAGTTTGTGTACTCTAACAAGATGTACGACTTCGTAGATTAGCTTCATTTTTAACGTATTTTGTTTAGAAAACAAACACCTTCATTGCCAAACACTGTACTGTGTGAAATAAGCTAGTTCTGTTCTCGTAATGAGTTGCTTTCTTATGAAGAGTTTTCAGTGCACCAAGGTCAAACTTTGCTAGTTTGTGTAATCTCACAAGATTAACAACTTGGTAGATTAGTTTCATTTCTAATGTAGTTTGTTTAGAAAACAAACACCTTCATTACCAAAGATTGTACTGTGTGAAAGAAGCTAGTTCTGTTCTCAGAATGAGTTAATTTCTTATGAAGAGACTTCAGTGAAGCAAGTTCAAACTTTCCTAGTTTGTGTAATCTAACAAGATGTACAACTTAGTAGGTTCTTTTCATTTCTAAAGTAGTTTTTTTTACAAAACAAATATCTTCATTGCCGAACACTGCTCTGGCTGAAATAAGCTACTTCTGTTCTGGGAATGAGTGGCTTTCCTACAAAGAAGGTTGAGTGAAGCAAGTTCAAACTCTCGTAGTTTGTGTAATCTAACAAGATATACAACTTAGTAGATTCCCCTCATTTCTAAAGTAGTTTGTTTAGAAAACAAACGTCTTCCTTGCTGAACACTTACTGTGCGAAATAAGCTAGTTCTGTTCTCCGAATCAATTGCTTTCCAATGAACAAGGTTGAGTGCAGCAAGTTCAAAGTGTCCTTGTTTGTGTAATCTGAAAAGATGTACAACTTAGTAGATTCAGCCCATTTCTAAAGTAGTTTGTTCAGAAAACAAACATCTTCATTGCCTAACACTGTATTGTGTGAAATAAGCTAGATCTCTACTCGGAATGAGTTGCTTTCATACCAAGAAGGTTCATTGTAGCAAGTTCAAACTTCCCTAGTTTGCAAAATGTAACAAGATGTGCAACTTAGTAGATTCGCCTCATTTCTTACTAGTTTGTTTAGAAAACAAACATCTTCATTGCCGACCACTGTAGTGTTGAAATAAGCTAGTTCTGTTCTTGGAATGAGTTGCTATCCTATGAACACGGTTGAGTGTAGCCATTTGAAACTTTCCTGGGTTGTGTACTATGACAAGATGTACAACTTAGTAGATTCTTTTCATTCCTAAAGCAGTTGTTTTTTAGAAAATAAACATCTTCATTGCCGAACAGTATACTGTGTGAAATAAGCTTGTTCTACTCTCTGAATGAGTTGCATTCCTAGGAAGACGATTGAGTGAAGCAAGTTGAAACTTTCCCGATTTGTGTAATCTAACAAGATGTACAACTTAGTAGATTCGTTTCATTTCTAAAGTAGTTTGTTTAGAAAACAAACATCTTCATTGCCTAACACTGTACTGTGTGAAATAAGCTAATTCTGTTCTCGGAATGAGTAGCTTTCCTACCAAGCCGGTTGAGTGCAGCCAGTTGAAACTTTCCTGGTTTATGAAATCTAACAAGATGTAGAACTTAGTAGTTTCATTTCATTTCTAAAGTAGTTTGTTTAGAAAACAAACATCTTCATTGCTGAACACAGTATTTTGTGAAATATGCTAGTTCTGCTCTTCGAATGAGTTGCTTTCCTACGAAGACGTTTCAGTGCAGAAAGTTGAAACTTTGCTGGTTTGTGAAATCTATCAAGATGTACAACTTAGTAGATTCTTTTCATTTCTAAAGTAGTTTGTTTAGAAAACAAACATCTTCATTGCCAAACACTGTACTGTGTGAAATAAGCTAGTTCTGTCCATGGAATGACTTGCTTACCTACGAAGACGGTTTAGTGCAGCAAGTTGAAACTTTCCTGGTTGGTGCAATCTGACAAGATGTACAACTTAGTAGATTCGCCTCATTTCTAAAGTAGTTATTTGAAATTAAACATCTTTATTGCCAAACAGAGTACTGTGTGAAATAACCCGGTTCTGTTTTCAGAATGAGTTGTTTCCTACAAACAAGGTTGAGTGCAGCAAGTTCAAACTTTCCTGGTTTGTGTAACCTAACAAGATGTAAAACTTAGTCAATTCCCCTCATTTCTAATGTAGTTTGTTTAGAAAACAAATACCTTGATTGCTGAACACTGTACTGTGTGAAATAAGCTAGTTCTGTTCTCGGAATCAGTTGCTTTCCTACAAACAAGGTTGAGTGCAGCAAGTTCAAACTTTCCTTGTTGGTGTAATCTAAAAAGATGTACAACTTAGTAGATTCACCTCATTTCTAAAGTAGTTTGTTCAGAAAACAAACATCTCCATTGCCGAACTCTGTATTGTGTGAAATAAGCTAGATCTGTACTCGGAATGAGTTGCTTTCCTAACAAGAAGGTTCAGTGTAGCAAGTTCAAACTCTCCTAGTTTGCGTAATGTAACAAGATGTGCAACTTAGTAGATTCGCCTCATTAATAACTAGTCTGTTTAGAAAACAAACATCTTCATTGCCGACCACTGTAGTGTTGAAATAAGCTGGTTCTGTTCTCAGAATGAGTTGCTATCCTACGAAGACGGTTGAGTGCAGCAATTTGAATCTTTCCTGGGTTGTGTACTATGAGAAGATGTACAACTTAGTAGATTCTTTTCATTCCTAAAGTAGTTTGTTTAGGAAATGAACATATTCATTGCCAAACACTATACTGTGTGAAATAAGCTTGTTCTGCTCTCTGAATGAGTTGCTTTCCTAGGAAGATGGCTGAGTGAAGCAAGTTGAAACTTTCCCAGTTAGTGAAATCTAACAAGATGTACAACTTAGTAGATTCTTTTCATGCCTAAAGTAGTTTGTTTAGAAAACAAAAATCTTCATTGCCGAACACTGTAATGTGTGAAATAAGCTAATTCTGTTCTCAAAATGACTTGCTTTCCTACCAAGCCGATTGAGTGCAGCAAGTTGAAACTCCTGGTTTGTGTAATCTATCAAGATGTAAAACCTAGTAGATTCGTGTCATTTCTAAAGTAGTTTGTTTAGAAAACAACCATCTTCATTGCCAAACACAGTATTGTGTGAAATATGCTAGTTCTGCTCTTCAAATGAGTTGCTTTCCTATGAAGACGCTTGAATGCAGAAAGTTGAAACTTTCCTGGTTTGTGAAATCTAACAAGAAGTAGAACTTAGTAGTTTCATTTCATTTCTAAAGTAGTTTGTTTAGAAAACAAACATCTTCATTGCCGAACACAGTATTTTGTGAAATATGCTAGTTCTGCTCTTTGAATGAGTTGCTTTCCTACGAAGACGCTTGAATGCAGAAAGTTGAAACTTTCCTGGTTTGTGAAATCTAACAAGACGTACAACTTAGTAGATTCTTTTCATTTCTAAAGTAGTTTGTTTAGAAAACAAACATCTTCATTGCCGAACACTGTATGGTGTGATTTAAGCTAGTTCTATTCTCGCAATGAGTTGCTTTCCTAAGAAGACGTTTGAGTGCAGCAAGTTGAAACTTTCCTGGTTTGTGAAATCGAACAATATATACAACTTAGTAGATTCACTTCTTTCTAAAGTAGTTTGTTTAGAATACGAACATCTTCATTGCTGAAAACTGTACTTTATGAAATAAGCTAGTTCTGTTCTCGGAATGACTTGCTTTCCTACGAAGGCGGTATAGTGCAGCAAGTTGAAACTTTCCTGGTTTGTGTAATCTGACAATATGTACAACTTAGCACATTCTTGTCATTTCTGAAATAGTTTGTTTAGAAAAAAAACATATTCAATGCCAAACACTGTACTGTCTGAAATAAGCTTTTTGTTCTCAGAATGAGTTGCTTTCCTACAAAAACGGTTGAGTGCAGCAAGTTCAAATTTTCCTGGGTTGTGTAATCTGACAAGATGTACAACTTAGTAGATTCTTTTCATTTCTAAAGTAGTTTGTTTAGACAACAAACATCTTCATTGCCAAAAACTATACTGTATGAAATAAGCATGTTCTGCTCTCTGAATGAGTTGCTCTCCTAGGAAAATGGTTGAGTGCAGCAAGTTGAAACTATCCTGGTCTGTGTAATCTAAAAAGTTGTACAACTTAGTAGATACATTTCATTTCTAAAGTAGTTTGTTTAGAAAACAAACATCTTCTTGCCAAACACTGTACTGGGTGAAATAAGGTAGTTCTGTTCTTGGAATGAGTTGCTTTCCTACAAAGACGGTTTAGTGCAGCAAATTGAAACTTTCCTGGTTTGTGTAATCTGACAAGATGAACCACTTAGTAGATTCTTTTCATTTCTGAAGTAGTTTGTTCAGAAAACAAACATCTTCATTGTGGAACACTGTACTGTGTGAAATAAGCTTGTTCTGCTCTCTGAATGAGTTGCTTTCCTAGGAATACGGTTGAGTGCAGCAAGTTGAAACTTTCTTGGTTTGTGTAATCTAACAAGATGTACAACTTAGTAGATTCGCTTCATTTCTAAACTAGTTTGTTCAGAAAACAAACATCTTCATTGCTGAACACTGTACTGTGTGAAATAAGCCAGATCTCGAAATGAGTTCCTTTCCTATGAAAAGGATAAGTGCAGCAATTGAAACTTTCCTAGTCTGTGTAATTTAACAAGATGTACAACTTAGCAGATTCACCTCACTTCTAAAGTAGTTTTTTTTAGAAAACGAATATCTTCATTGCCTAAAGCTACTGTGTGAAGTAAGCTAGTTCTCTTGTAGGAATGAGGTGCATTCCTACGAAGAAGGTAGAATGAACTAGGTTCAAACTTTCGTAGTTTGTGCCATCTAACAAGAAGTACAACTTAGTAGATTCCTCCCATTTCTAAAGTAGTTTCTTTAGAAAACAAACATCTTCACTGCCGAAAACTGAACTGTGTGAAATAAGCTAGTTCTGTTCTCAGAATGAGTTGCTTTCCTACGAACAAGATTGAGTGCAGCAAGTTCAAACTTTCCTGGTTTGTGTAACCTAAAAAGATGTACAACTTAGCGGATTCGTTTCATTTCTAAGGTAGTTTGTTTAGAAAACAAACATCTTCATTGCCGAATGCAGTATTGTGTGAAATAGGCTAGTTCTGCTCTTTGAATGAGTGGGTTTCCTATGAAAACGGTTTAGTACAGCAAGTTCAAACTTTCCTGATTTGTGTAACCTGAAAAGATGTACAACTTAGTAGATTAGCTTCATTTCTAAAGTAGTTTGTTTAGAAAACAAACATCTTCATTGCCGAACACTGTACAGTGTGAAATAAGCTAAATCTGTTCTCGGAATGAGTTGCTTTCCCACCAAGACGGTTGAGTGCAGCAAGTTCAAACTTTCCTTGTTTGTGTAATCTAACAAAAGGTACAACTTAGTAGATTCATCTCATTTCTAAAGTAGTTTTTTTAGAAAACAAAACATCTTCATTGCCGAACACTGTCCTGTGTGAGATAAGCTAGTTCTGTTCTCTGAATGAGTTGCTTTCCTACGATCAAGGTTAAGTGCAGCAAGTTCAAACTTTCCTTGTTTGTGTAATCTATCAAGATGCACAACTTAGTAGATTCGCTTCATTTCTAAAGTAGTTTGTTTAGAAAACAAACATCTTCATTGCCGAATACTTTACTGTGTGAAATAAGCTAGTTCTGTTCTCAGAATTAGTTGCTTTCCCATGACGAAGTTTGAGTGCAGCAAGTTCAAACTTTTCTAGTTTGTGTAATCTAACAAGATGTACAACTTTGCAGATTCACTTCATTTCTAAAATAGTTTGTTTAGAAAACAAACATCTTCATTGCCGAACACTATATTTTCGGAAACAAGGGATATCTGTTCTCATAATGAGTTGCTCTCCTACGAAGAAGGTTGAGTGCAGCAAGTTCAAACTTTGCTCGTTTGTGTAATCTAACAAGATTTACAACTTAGCTGATTCTCCTCATTTCTAAAGTAGTTTGTATAAAAAATACATCTTCATTGCCGAAAACTGTATTGTGTGAAAGAAGCTAGAAGTGTTCTCAGAATGAGTTGCTTTCCTACCAACAAGGTTGAGCGCAGCAAGTTCAGACTTTCATTTTTTTTTGTAATCTCAAAAGGTATACAACTTAGTAGATTAGCCTCATTTCTAAAGTAGTTTGTTTACAAAACAAACATCTTCATTGCTGAACACTGTACTGTGTGAAATAAGGTAGACATGTTCTCAGAATGAGTTGCTTTCCAACGACAAGGTTGAGCGCAGCCAGTTCAAACTTTTCTTGTCTGTGTAATCTAACAAGTTGTACAACTTATTATATTCGCTTCATTTCTAAAGTAGTTTGTTTACAAAACAAACATCTTCATTGCTTAACACTGTACTGTGTGAAAGGAGCTAGTTCCATTCTTGGAATGATTTTTTTCCTACGAACAAGGTTGAATGCAGCAAGTTCAAGCTTTCCGAGTTTATGTAATCTAACAGGTTGTACAACTTAGTAGATTTACCTCATTTCTAGAGTAGTTTTTTTTAGAAAACAAACATCTTCATTGCCAAACACTGTACTGTGTGAAATAAGGTAGATCTGTTCTCAGAATGAGTTGCTTACCTATGAACAAGGTTGAGTGGAGCAAGTTCAAACTTTTCTTGTCTGTGTAATCTAACAAGATGTACAACTTAGTAGTTCCCCTCATTTCTAAAGTAGTTTGTTTAGAAAACAAACATCTTCATTGCCCAACACTGTACTGTGTGAAAGGAGCTAGTTCCATTACCGGAATGATTTATTTCATATGAACATTGTTGAGTGCAGCAAGTTCAAAGTTTCCTAGTTTGTGTAATCTAACAAGTTGTACAACTTAGTAGATTCGCTTCATTTCTAAAGTAGTTTGTTTAGAAAAGAAACATCTTTATTGCCCAACACTGTACTGTATGAAATAAGCTAGTTGTGTTCTCTGAATGAGTTGCTTTCTTACGAACAAGGTTGGGTGCAGCAAGGTCAAACTTTCCTACTTTATGTAATCTAACAAGATGTACAACTTAGTAGATTAGCCTCATTTCTAAAGTAGTTTGTATAGAAAACAAACATCTTCATTGCCGAACACTGTACTGTGTGAAATAAGCTAGGTGTGTTTTGGAATGAGTTGCTTTCCTACGAGCATGGTTGAGTGCAGCATGTTCAAACTTTCTTGGTTTGTGTAATCTAAGAAGATGTACAATTTAGTAGATTCAACTCATTTCTAAAGTAGTGTGTTTAGAAAACAAACATCTTCATTGCTGAACACTGTATTGTTTGAAATAAGCTAGATCTGTTCTCGGAATGAATTGCTCTCTGACGAAGAAGGTTGAGTGCAGCAAGTTCAAACTTTCCTAGATTGTGTGATCTAACAAGATGTACAACTTAGTACATTCAACTCATTTCTAAAGTAGTTTGTTTAGAAAACAAACATCTTCATTGTCAGCCTCTGTACTGTGTGAAATAAGGTAGAGCTGTTCTCAGAATGAGTTGCTTTCCTACGAACAAGGTTGAGTAAAGCAAGTTCAAGCTTATCTTGTCTGTGTAATCTAAGAAGATGTACAACTTAGTAGATTCGCTTCATTTCTAAACTAGTTTGTTTAGAAAACAAACATCTTCATTGCCTAACACTATATTGTGTGAAATAAGCTAGATCTCTTCTCGGAATGAGTTGCTTTCCTACGAAAAAGTTGAGTGCAGCAAGTTCAAACTTTCCTCGTTTGTGTAATCTAACAAGATGTACAACTTAGTACATTCACTTCATTTCTAAAGTCCTTTGTTTCGAAAACAAACATCTTCATTGCCGAACACTGTACTGTGTGAAATAAGCTAGTCCTGTTCTCGGAATGAGTTGGTTATTACAAAGACGGTTGATTGCAGCAAGTTCAAATTCTCCTGGGTTGTGCATATTGACAATATATACAACTAAGTAGATTCTTTCCATCCCTGAAGTATGTCGTTTAGAAAATAAGCATCTTCATTGCCAAACACTGTACTGTGTGAAATAAGCTAGTTCTGTTTTCAGAATGAGTTGCTATCCTATGACCAAGGTTGAGTGAAGCAAGTTCAACCTTTCCTAATTTGTGGAATCTAACAAGATGTACAACTTAGTAGATTTGCCTCATTTCTAAAGTAGTTAGTTTAGAAAACAAACATTTTCATTGATTAACACTGTACTGTGTGAAATAAGGTAGACCTGTTCTCGGAATGAGTTGCTTTCCTAGTAATAAGGTTGACTGCAGCAAGTTCCAACTTTTCTTGTCTGTGTAATGTAACAAGATGTAAAACTTAGTAGATTCCCCTCATTTCTAAAGTAGTTTTTTACAAAACAAACATCTTCATTGCCGAACACAGTACTGTGTGAAATAAGCTAGTTCTGTTCTCGGAATCAGTTGCTTTCTTAAGAACAAGGTTGAGTGCAGAAAGTTCAAACTTTCCTTGTTTCTGTAATCTTAAAAGATGTACAACTTAGTAGATTCACCTCATTTCTAAAGTAGTTTGTTTAGAAAATAAACATCTTCATTGCCGTGCACTGTACTGTGTGAAATAAGCTAGATCTCGAAATGAGTTGCTTTCCTATGAAGAAGGATGAGTGCAACAAGTTCAAACTTTCCTAATTTGTGTACTTTAACAAGATGTACAACTTAGTAGATTCGCCTCATTTCTAAAGTAGTTTGTTTAGAAAACAAACATCTTCATTGCAGAAAACTGTACTGTGTGAAATAAGCTAGTTCTCTTCTGGGAATGAGTTGCTTTCCTACAAAGAAGGTTGAATGCACCAAGTTGAAACTTTCCTAGTTTGTGTAATCTAACAAGGTGTACAACTTAGTAGATTCCCTTCACTTCTACAGTAGTTTGTTCAGAAAACTTTACTGTGTGAACTAAGCTAGTTGTCTTCTCCGAATGAGAAGCTTTTCTACGAAGAAGATTAAGTTCAGCAAGTTCAAACTTTCCTTCTTTGTGCAATCTAACAAGATGTACAACTTAGTAGATTCTTTTCCTTTCTAAACTAGTTTGTTTAGAAAACAAATATCTTCATTGCCGAACACTGTACTGGGTGAAATAAACTAATTCTGTTCTCGGAATCAGTTGCTTTCCTCCTAAGAAGGTTGAGTGCAGCAAGTTCAAACTTTCCTTGTTTTTGTAATCTGACAAGATGTACAACTTAGTAAATTCACCTCATTTCTAAAGTAGTTTGTTTAGAAAACAAACATCTTCATTGCCGAACACTGTATTGTGTGAAATAAGCTAGATGTGTTCTCAGAATGAGTTGCTTTCCTACGATGAAGGTTCAGTGTAGCAAGTTCAAACTTTCCTAGTTTGGGTAATGTAACAATATGTACAACTTAGTAGATTCGCCTCATTTCTAAAGTAGTTTGTTTAGAAAACAAACATCTTCATTGCTGATCATTGTACTGTGTGAAATAAGCTAGTTCTCTTCTCAGAATGAGTTCATTTCCTACGAAGACGGTTGAGTGCAGCAAGTTGAAACTTTATTGGATTGTGTAATCTGACAAGATATACAACTTAGTAGATTCTTTTCATTCAGAAAGTAGTTTGTTTATAAAATAAACATCTTCATTGCCGAACACTGTACTGCATGAAATAAGCTTGTTCTGCTCTCCGAATGAGTTGCTTTCCTAGAATGACGGTTGAGTGCAGCAAGTTGAAACTTTCCTGGTTTGTGTAACCTAACAAGATGGACAACTTAGTATATTCGTTTCATTTCTAAAGTAGTTTTTTTAGAAAATAAACATCTTCAATGCCCAACAAAGTTTTGTGTGAAATACGCAAGTTCTGCTTTTCCAATGAGTTCCTTTCCTATGAAGACGCTTGAGTGCAGCAAGGTGAAACTTTCTTGGTTTGTGAAATCTAACAAGATGTACAACTTAGTAGATTCTTTTCATTTTTAAAGTAGTTTGTTTAGAAAACAAACATCTTCATTGCCAAACACTGTAGTGTGTGAAAAAAGCTATTTCTGTTCTCAGAATGAATTGCTTTCCTACGAAGATGGTTTAGTGCAGTAAGTTGAAGCTTTCCTGGTTTCTGGAATCTGACAAAATGTACAACTTAGTAGATTCTTTTTATTTCTAAAGTAGTTTGTTTAGAAAACAAACATCTTCATTGCTGAACACTGTACTGTGTGAAATAAGCTAGTTCTGTTCTCGGAATGAGTTGCTTTCCAAGCAGACGGTTGAGTGCAGCAAGTTGAAACTTACCTGGGTTGTGTACTCTAACAAGATGTACAGTTTAGTAGATTTGTTTCATTTCTAAAGTAGTTTCTTTAGAAAACAAACATCTTCATTGCCGAACACTGTAGATTCTTTTCATTTCTGAAGTAGTTTGGTTAGAAAAACAAACATATTCAATGCCAAACACTGTACTGTGTGAAATAAGCTAGATCTGTTCTCGGAATGAGTTCCTTTCCTACGAACAAGGTTGATTGCACCAAGTTCAAACTTTTCTTGTCTGTGTAATCTAACAAAATGTACAATTTAGTAAATTCCCCTCATTTCTAAAGTAGTTTGTTTAGAAAACAAACATCTTCATTGCCAAACACTGTATTGTGTGAAATAAGCTACATCTGTTCTCGGATTCAGTTGCTTTCCTACGAACAAGGTTGAGTGCAGCAAGTTCAAACTTTCCTTGTCTGTGTAATCTAACAAGATATACAACTTAGTAGATTTGCCTCATTTCTAAAGTAGTTTGTTTAGAAAAAAAAAATTTAATGCCAATCACTATACTGTGTGAAATAAGCTAGTTGTGTTATTGGAATGAGTTGCTTTCCTACAAAGACCGTTGAGTGCAACAAGGTGAAACTTCCTGGGTTGTGTAATCTGACAAGATGTACAACTTAGTAGATTCTTTTCATTTCTAAAGTGGTTTGTTTAGAAAACAATCATCTTCATTGATGAACGCTATACTGTGTCAAATAAGCATGTTCTGCTCTCCGAATGAGTTGCTTCCCTAGGAAGACGGTTGAGTGCATCAAGTAGAAACTACCCTGGTTTGTGTAACCTAACAAGATATACAATTTAGTACATTCGTTTCATTTGTAAAGTACTTTGTTTAGAAAACAAACATCTTCATTGCCGAACACTGTACTGTGTGAAAAAAGTTAGTTCTGTTCTCACAATGAGTTGCTTTCCTAAGAAGAAGGTGAGTGCACCAAGTTCAAACTTTCCTAGTTTGCGTAATCTAACAAGACGTACAACTTAGTAGATTCGTGTCATTACTAAAGTAGTTTTTTTAAAAACCCAACATCTTCATTGCTGAAAACTGTACTGTGTGAAATAAGCTAGTCCTGTTCTCAGAATGAGTTGCTTTCCCCTGAAGAAGGTTGAGTGCATGAAGTTCAAACTTTCCTAGTTTGTGTAATCTAACAAGATGTACAACTTAGTAGATTCACTTCATTTCTAAAGTAGTTTGTTTAGAAAACAAACATCTTCATTGCTGAACACTGTGTTGTGTTAAATAAGCTAGATCTCTTCAGAATGAGTTGCTTTCCTACTAAGAATGTTGAGTGCAGCAAGTTCAAACTTTCCTAGTTTGTGTAATCTGTCAAGATATATAACTTAGTAGATTTGCCTCATTTCTGAAGTAGTTTGTTTAGAAAACAAATATCTTCATTGCAGAACACTCTACTGTGTGAAATAACCTAGGTCTGTTTTGGAATGAGTTGCTTTCCTACGATCAAGGTTGAGTGCAGCAAGTTCAAACTTTTCTTGGTTTGTGTAATCTAACAAGATGTACAACCTAGTAGATTCCCTTCATTTCTAAAATAGTTTGTTTAGAAAACCAACATCTTCATTGCTGAACACTGTACTGTGTGAAATAAGCTAGTTCTGTTCTCTGAATGAGTTGCTTTCTTATGAACAAGGTTGAGTGCAGCAAGTTCAAACTTTCCTAGTTTTTGTAATCTAACAAGATGTACAACTGAGTAGATTCATTTAATTTCTAAAGTAGTTTGTTTAGAAAACAAACATCTTCATTTGCTGAACACTGTACTGTGTGAAATAAGCTAGTTCTGTTCTTTTGAATGAGTTGCTTTCCTATGAAGACTGTTGAGTGCAGCAAGTTCAAACTTTCCTGGTTTGTGAATTCTAACAAGATGTACAACTTAGTAGATTCGCTTCATTTCTAAAGTAGTTTGTTTAGAAAACAAACATCTTCATTGCCCAACACTGTACTTTGTGAAATAAGCTAGTTCTGTTTTCTGAATGACTTGCTTTCTTACGAAAAAGTTGAGTGGAGAAAGTTCAAAGCTTTCCTACTTTGTGTAATCTAACAAGATGTACAACTTAGTAGATTAGCCTCATTTCTAAAGTAGTTTTTTTAGAAAACAAACATCTTCATTGCCCTGCACTGTACTGTGTGAAATAAGCTAGTTCTCGGAATGAGTTGCTTTCCTACGAAGAAGGTTGAGTGCAGCAAGTTCAAACTTTCCTAGTTTGTGTAATTTAACAAGATGTACAACTTAGTAGATTTGCCTCATTTCTAAAGTAGTTTGTTCAGAAAACAAACATCTTCATTGCAGAAAACTGTACTGTGTGAAATAAGCTAGTTCTCTTCTTGAATGAGTTGCTTTCCTACAAAGAAGGTTGAATGCACCAAGTTCAAACTTTCCTAGTTTGTGTAATCTAACAAGATGTACAACTTAGTAGATTCCCCTCATTTCTAAAGTAGTTTGTTTAGAAAACAAACATCTTCATTTCCGAACACTGTACTGTGTGAAATAAGGTAGATCTGATCTCGGAATGAGTTGCTTTCCTGAAAAAGGTTGAGTGCAGCAAGTTCAAACTTTTCTTGTCTGTGTAATCTAACAAAATGTACAATTTAGTAGATTCCTCATTTCTAAAGTAGTTTGTTGAGAAAACAAACATCTTCATTGCTGAACACTGTATTGTGTGAAATAAGCTAGATCTGTTCTCGGAATGAGTTGCTTTCCTATGAACAAGGTTGAGTGCAGCAAGTTCAAACTTTCCTGGTTTGTGTAATGTAACAAGATGTACAACTTAGTAGATTCCCTGATTTCTAAAGTAGTTTGTTTAGAAAACAAACATCTTCATTGCTGAACACTGTATTGTGTGAAATAAGCTAGATCTGTTCTCTGAATGAGTTGCCTTCTAACAAAAAGGCAGAGTGCAGCAAGGTCAAAGTTTCCTCGTTTTGTGTAGTGTAACAAGATGTACAAATTAGTCAATTCTTCATTTTATAAAGTAGTTTGTTTAGAAAACAAACTTCTTCATTGCCGACCACTGTACTGTGTGAAATAAGCTAGTTTGGTTCTAGAAATTAGTTGCTTTCCTACGAAAAAGGTTAAGTGCAGCAAGTTCAAAGTTTCCTTTTTTTTTTTGTAATCTAACAAGATGTACAACTTAGCAGATTCTTTTCATTTCTAAAGTAGTTTGTTTAGAAAACAAACATCTTCATTGCCAAACACTGTACTGTGTGAAATAAGCTAATTCTGTTCTCGAAATGAGTTGCTTTCCCTACAAAGAAGGTTGAGTGCAACAAGTTCAAACTTTCCTGGGTTGTGTAATATAACAAGATTTACAACTTAGTAGATTCTCTTCATTTCTAAAGTAGTTTGTTTACAAAACAAACATCTTCATTGCTGAAAACTGTGCTGTGTGAAATAAAGTAGATCTGTTGTCGGAATGAGTTGCTTTCCTACTAACAAGGTTGAGTGCAGCAAAGTTCAAACTTTTCTTCTCTGTGTAATCTAACAAGATATACAATTCACTAGATTCGCATCATTTCTAAAGTAGTTTGTTTAGAAAACAAACATCTTCATTGCACACATTGTACTGTGTGAAATAAGATAGTTCTGTACTCAGAATGACCTGCTTTCCTATGAAGGCGGTTTAGTGCAGCAAGTTGAAACTTTCCTGGTTTGTGTAATGTGACAAGATGTACAACTTAGTAGATTGTTTTCATTTCTAAAGTACTTTGTTTAGAAAACAAACATCTTCATTGCTGACCACTGTACTGGGTGAAATAAGCTAGCTCTGTTCTCGGAATGAGTTGCTTTCCTCTGAAGAAGAAGGTTGAATTCAGAAAATTCAAACTTTCCTAGTTTTTGAAATGTAACAAGATATACAACTTAGTAGAGTCACCTCAATTCTAAAGTAATTTGTTTAGAAAAGAAACATCTTCATTGCTGAACACTGTATTTTGTGAAATAAGCTAGATCTGTTCTCGGAATGAGTTGCTCTCCTATGAAGAAGGTTGAGTGCAGCAAGTTCAAACTTTCCTAGTTTGTGTAATCTAACAAGATGTACAACTTAGCTGATTTCACTTCATTTCTAAAGTAGTTTGTTTAGAAAAGAAACATCTTCATTACTTAACACTGTATTTTGTGAAATTACCTAGATGTGTTCTCGGAATGAGTTGCTTTTCATAAGAAGAAGGTTGAGTGCAACAAGTTCAAACTTTCCTTGTTTGTGTAATCTAACAAGATGTACAACTTAGTAGATTCGCCTCATTTCTAAAGTAGTTTGTTTAGAAAACAAACATCTTCATTGCCAAACACTGTATTGTGTGAAATAAGCTACATCTGTTCTCGGAATGAGTTGCTTTCCTACGAATAAAGGTTGAGTCCAGCAAGTTCAAACTTTCCTAGTTTGTGTAATGTAACAAGATGTACAACTTAGTAGATTCGCCTCATTTCTAAAGTAGTTTGTTTAGAAAACAAACATCTTCATTGTCAGACACTGTACTGTGTGTGAGATAAGCTAGTTCTGTTCTCAGAATGAGTTGCTTTCCCTGAACAAGGTTGAGTGCAGCAAGTTCAAGCTTATCTTGTCTGTGTATTCTAAGAAGATGTACAACTTAGTAGATTTGCTTCATTTCTAAACTAGTTTGTTTAGAAAACAAACATCTTCATTGCCTAACACTGTATTGTGTGAAATAAGCTAGATCTCTTCTCGGAATGAGTTGCTTTCCTCTGAAAAAGGTTGAGTGCAGCAAGTTCAAACTTTCCTTGTTTGTGTAATAACAAGATGTACAACTTAGTAGATTAGCTTCATTTCTAAAGTAGTTTGTTTAGAAAACAAACATCTTCATTGCTGAACACTGTACTGTGTGAAATAAGCTAGTTCTTTCTCAGAATGAGTTGCTTTCTTAAGAACAAGGTTCAGTGCAGCAAGTTCAAACTTTCCTAGTTTGTGTAATCTAACAAGATGTACAATTTAGTAGATTAGCTTCATTTCTAAAGTAGTTTGTTTTGAAAACAAACATCTTCATTGCCAAACACTGTACTGTGTGAAATAAGCTAGTTCTGTTTCTGGAATGAGTTGCTTCCTATGAAGAAGGTTGAGTGCAGCAAGTTCAAACTTTCCTAGTTTGTGTCATCTAAAAAGATGTAAAACTTAGGAGATTCACCTCATTTCTAAAGTAGTTTGTTTAGAAAACAAACATCTTCATTGCTGAACACTGTACTGTGTCAAATAAGCTAGTTCTGTTCTTGAAATGACTTGCTTTCCTATGAAAAAGGTTGAGTGCAGCAAGTTCAAACTTTCCTAGTTTGTGTAATCTAACAAGATGTACAACTTAGTAGATTCATTTCATTTCTAAAGTAGTTTGTTTAGAAAACAAACATCTTCATTGCTGAACACTGTACTGTGTGAAATAAGCTAGTTCTGTTCTTGGAATGAGTTGCTTTCCTACGAAGAAGGTTGAGTGCAGCAAGTTCAAACTTTCCTAGTTTGTGTAATCTAACAAGATGTACAACTTAGTAGATTCACCTCATTTCTAAAGTAGTTTGTTTAGAAAACAAACATCTTCATTGCCGAACACTGTACTGTGTGAAATAAGCTAGTTCTGTTCTTGGAATGAGTTGCTTTCCTATGAAAAAGGTTGAGTGCAGCAAGTTCAAACTTTCCTTGTTTGTGTAATCTAACAAGATGTACAACTTAGTAGATTTGTTTCATTTCTAAAGTAGTTTGTTTAGAAAACAAACATCTTCATTGCCAAACACTGTACTGTGTGAAATAAGCTAGTTCTGTTCTTGGAATGAGTTGCTTTCCTATGAAGAAGGTTGAGTGCAGCAAGTTCAAACTTTCCCTAGTTTGTGTAATCTAACAAGATGTACAACTTAGTAGATTCACTTCATTTCTAAAGTAGTTTGTTTGAAAACAAACATCTTCATTGCCAAACACTGTACTGTGTGAAATAAGCTAGTTCTGTTCAGGAATGAGTTGCTTTCCTATAGAAACAAGGTTGAGTGCAGCAAGTTCAAACTTTCCTAGTTTTGTGTAATCTAACAAGATGTACAACTTAGTAGATTCACCTCATTTCTAAAGTAGTTTGTTTAGAAAACAAACATCTTCATTGCCAAACACTGTACTGTGTGAAATAAGCTAGTTCTGTTCTTGGAATGAGTTGCTTTCCTATGAAAAGGTTGAGTGCAGCAAGTTCAAACTTTCTAGTTTTGTGTAATCTAACAAGATGTACAACTTAGTAGATTTGCCTCATTTCTAAAGTAGTTTGTTTAGAAAACAAACATCTTCATTGCCAAACACTGTACTGTGTGAAATAAGCTAGTTCTGTTCTCGGAATGAGTTGCTTTCTAGAAAAGAAGGTTGAGTGCAGCAAGTTCAAACTTTCCTAGTTTGTGTCATCTAACAAGATGTACAACTTAGTAGATTCACCTCATTTCTAAAGTAGTTTGTTTAGAAAACAAACATCTTCATTGCTGAACACTGTACTGTGTGAAATAAGCTAGTTCTGTTCTTGGAATGAGTTGCTTTCCTAGAAAAAGGTTGAGTGCAGCAAGTTCAAACTTTCCTTGTTTGTGTAATCTAACAAGATGTACAACTTAGTAGATTCACCCTCATTTCTAAAGTAGTTTGTTTAGAAAACAAACATCTTCATTGCCAAACACTGTACTGTGTGAAATAAGCTAGTTCTGTTCTAGGAATGAGTTGCTTTCCTACAAAAAGGTTGAGTGCAGCAAGTTCAAACTTCTTGTTTGTGTAATCTAACTAGATGTACAACTTAGTAGATTCACCTCATTTCTAAAGTAGTTTGTTTAGAAAACGAACATCTTCATTGCTGCACACTGTACTGTGTGAAATAAGCTAGTTCTGTTCTCGGAATGAGTTGCTTTCCTAAGAAGAAAGGTTGAGTGCAGCAAGTTCAAACTTTTCTAGTTTGTGTAATCTAACAAGATGTACAACTTAGTAGATTCGCTTCCCTTCTAAACTAGTTGTTTTTGAAAACAAACATCTTCATTGCTGAACAGTGTATTGTGTGAAATAAGCTAGATCTGTTCTCGGAATGAGTGGCTTTCCTAGGAAGAAGGTTGAATCCAGAAAGTTCAAACTTTCCTAGTTTTTCTAATCTAACAAGATGTACAATTTAGTAGATTCACCTCATTTCTAAAGTGGTTTGTTTAGAAAACAAACATCTTCATTGCCGAACACTGTACTGTGTGAAATAAGCTAGTTCTCTTCTGGGAATAAGTTGCTTTCCTAGAAAAAGGTTGAGTGCAGCAAATTCAAACTTTCCTTGTTTGTGTAATCTAACAAGATGTACAACTTAGTAGATTCGTTTTCATTTCTAAAGTAGTTTGTTTAGAAAACAAACATCTTCATTGCTGAACACTGTACTGTGTGAAATAAGCTAGTTCTGTTCTCAGGAATGAGTTGCTTTCCTACAAAAGAAGGTTGAGTGCAGCAAGTTCAAACTTTTCCTAGTTTGTGTAATCTAACAAGATGTACAACTTAGTAGATTTGCTTCATTTCTAAAGTAGTTTGTTTAGAAAACAAACATCTTCATTGCCAAACACTGTACTGTGTGAAATAAGCTAGTTCTGTTCTAGGAATGAGTTGCTTTCCTAGAACAAGGTTGAGTGCAGCAAGTTCAAACTTTCCTGTTTGTGTAATCTAACAAGATGTACAACTTAGTAGATTCACCTCATTTCTAAAGTAGTTTGTTTAGAAAACAAACATCTTCATTGCCAAACACTGTACTGTGTGAAATAAGCTAGTTCTGTTCTGGAATGAGTTGCTTTCCTACGAAGAAGGTTGAGTGCAGCAAGTTCAAACTTTCTAGTTTGTGTAATCTAACAAGATGTACAACTTAGTAGATTCACTTCATTTCTAAAGTAGTTTGTTTAGAAAACAAACATCTTCATTGCCAAACACTGTACTGTGTGAAATAAGCTAGTTCTGTTTAGGAATGAGTTGCTTTCCTATGAAGAAGGTTGAGTGCAGCAAGTTCAAACTTTCCTTGTTTGTGTAATCTAACAAGATGTACAACTTAGTAGATTCACCTCATTTCTAAAGTAGTTTGTTTAGAAAACAAACATCTTCATTGCCAAACACTGTACTGTGTGAAATAAGCTAGTTCTGTTCTCGGAATGAGTTGCTTTCCTCTGAAAAGGTTGAGTGCAGCAAGTTCAAACTTTCCTTGTCTTTGTAATCTAACAAGATGTACAACTTAGTAGATTCAACACATTTCTAAAGTTGTTTGTTTAGAAAACAAACATCTTCATTGCCAAACACTGTACTGTGTGAAATAAGCTGGTTCTCTTCTAGGAATGAGTTGCTTTCCTACAAACAAGGTTGAGTGCAGCAAGTTCAAACTTTTCCTTGTTTGTGTAATCTAACAAGATGTACAACTTAGTAGATTCATTTCATTTCTAAAGTAGTTTGTTTAGAAAACAAACATCTTCATTGCCAAACACTGTACTGTGTGAAATAAGCTAGTTCTGTTCTTGGAATGAGTTGCTTTCCTATGAACAAGGTTGAGTGCAGCAAGTTCAAACTTTTCTAGTTTGTGTAATCTAACAAGATGTACAACTTAGTAGATTCACCTCATTTCTAAAGTAGTTTGTTTAGAAAACAAACATCTTCATTGCTGAACACTGTACTGTGTGAAATAAGCTAGTTCTGTTCTCGGAATGAGTTGCTTTCCTATGAATAAGGTTGAGTGCAGCAAGTTCAAACTTTCCTAGTTTTTGTAATCTAACAAGATGTACAACTTAGCAGATTTGCCTCATTTCTAAAGTAGTTTGTTTAGAAAACAAACATCTTCATTGCCAAACACTGTACTGTGTGAAATAAGCTAGTTCTGTTCTCAGAATGAGCTTGCTTTCCTAGAAAAAGGTTGAGTGCAGCAAGTTCAAACTTTCCTTGTTTTTGTAATCTAACAAGATGTAAAACTTAGTAGATTCATTTCATTTCTAAAGTAGTTTGTTTAGAAAACAAACATCTTCATTGCCGAACACTGTACTGTGTGAAATAAGCTAGTTCTGTTCTTGGAATGAGTTGCTTTCCAAGAAAGAAGGTTGAGTGCAGCAAGTTCAAACTTTCCTAGTTTGTCTAATCTAACAAGATGTACAACTTAGTAGATTCACTTCATTTCTAAAGTAGTTTGTTTAGAATACAAACATCTTCATTGCCAAACACTGTACTGTGTGAAATAAGCTAGTTCTGTTCTCGGAATGAGTTGCTTTCCTACGAACAAGGTTGAGTGCAGCAAGTTCAAACTTTCCTTGTTTGTGTAATCTAACTAGATGTACAACTTAGTAGATTTGTTTCATTTCTAAAGTAGTTTGTTTAGAAAACAAACATCTTCATTGCCAAACACTGTAATGTGTGAAATAAGCTAGATCTGTTCTCGGAATGACTTGCTTTCCTAGAAAGAGGTTGAGTCCAGCAAGTTCAAACTTTTCTTGTTTGTGCAATCTAACAAGATGTACAACTTAGTAGATTTCTAAAGTAGTTTGTTTAGAAAACAAACATCTTCATTGCTGAACACTGTACTGTGTGAAATAATCTAGTTCTGTTCTCGGAATGAGTTGCTTTCCTACGAACAAGGTTGAGTGCAGCAAGTTCAAACTTTCCTAGTTTTTCTAATCTAACAAGATGTACAACTTAGTAGATTCGCCTCATTTCTAAAGCAGTTTCTTTAGACAACAAACATCTTCATTGCTTAACACTGTACTGTGTGAAATAAGCTAGTTCTCTTCTCGGAATGAGTTGCTTTCCTATGAAGAAGGTTTAGTGCAGCAAGTTCAAACTTTCCTAGTTTGTGTAATCTAACAAGATGTACAACTTAGTAGATTTGCTTCATTTCTAAAGTAGTTTGTTTAGAAAACAAACATCTTCATTGCCAAACACTGTATTGTGTGAAATAAGCTAGATCTGTTCTCAGAATGAGTTGCTTTCCTAGAAAAAGGTTGAGTGCAGCAAGTTCAAACTTTTCCTTGTTTTTGTAATCTAACAAGATGTACAACTTAGTAGATTCACCTCATTTCTAAAGTAGTTTGTTTAGAAAACAAACATCTTCATTGCTGAACACTGTACTGTGTGAAATAAGGTAGATCTGTTCGGAATGAGTTGCTTTCCTAGAGAAAAGGTTGAGTGCAGCAAGTTCAAACTTTTCTAGTTTGTGTAATCTAACAAGATGTACAACTTAGTAGATTCCCCTCATTTTAAAGTAGTTTGTTTAGAAAACAAACATCTTCATTGCCGAACACTGTATTGTGTGAAATAAGCTAGATCTATTCTCAGAATCAGTTCCTTTCCTATGAAGAAGGTTGAGTGCAGCAAGTTCAAAGTTTCCTAGTTTTTCTAATCTAACAAGATATACAACTCAGTAGATTCGCCTCATTTTTAAAGTAGTTTGTTTAGAAAACAAACATCTTCATTGCTGAACACTGTCCTGTGTGAAATAAGCTAGATCTGTTCTCAGAATGACTTGCTTTCCTAGAAAAAGGTTGAGTGCAGCAAGTTCAAACTTTTCCTGTTTGTGTAATCTAACAAGATGTACAACTTAGTAGATTCCCCTCATTTCTAAAGTAGTTTGTTTAGAAAACAAACATCTTCATTGATGAACACTGTACTGTGTGAAATAAGCTAGTTCTGTTCTCAGGAATGAGTTGCTTTCCTACGAAGAAGGTTGAGTACACCAAGTTCAAAGATTCCTAGTTTGTGTAATCTAACAAGATGTACAATTTAGTAGATTCACCTCATTTCTAAAGTAGTATTTGTTTAGAAAACAAACATCTTCATTGCCAAACACTGTACTGTGTGAAATAATCTAGTTCTGTTCTCGGAATGAGCTGCTTTCCTATGAACAAGGTTGTGTGCAGCAAGTTTAAACTTTGCTTGTTTCTGTAATCTAACAAGACATACAACTTAGTAGATTTGTTTCATTTCTAAAGTAGTTTGTTTAGAAAACAAACATCTTCATTGCCAAACACTGTACTGTGTGAAATAAGCTAGTTCTGTTCTCGAAATGAGTAGCTTTCCTACAAAGAAAGTTGAATGCACCAAGTTCAAAGTTTCCTAGTTTGTGTAATCTAACAAGATATACAACTTAGTAGATTCGCTTCATTTCTAAAGCAGTTTGTTTAGACAATAAACATCTTCATCACCAAACACTGTACTGTGTGAAATAAGCTAGTTCTCTGCAGGAATGAGTTGCTTTCATAGGAACATGGTTGAGTGCACCAAGTAAAAACTTTCCAAGATAGTGTAATCTAACAAGATGTACAACTTAGTAGATTCACTTCATTTCTATAGTAGTTTGTTTTGATAACAAACATCTTCATTGCCCAACACTGTACTGTGTGAAATAAGCCAGTTCTGTTCTCGGAATCAGTTCCTTTCCTACAAAAAAGGTTGAGTGCAGCAAGTTCAAAGCTTCCTAGTTTTCCTAATATAACAAGATGTACAACTTAGTAGATTTGCCTCATTTCTAAAGTAGTTTGTTTAGAAAACAAATATCTTCATTGCCAAACAGTGTACTGTGTGAAATAAGCTAGATCTATTCTCGCAATGAGTTACTTTCCTACGAAGTAGGTTGAGTGCAGCAAGTTCAAACTTTTCTAGTTCGTGTAATCTAAGAACATGCACTACTTAGTAGATTCACCTCCTTTCTAAAGTATTTTCTTTAAAAAACAAACATCTTCTTTGCCTAACACTATAGTGTGTGAAATAAGGTAGTTCTGTTCTCAGAATGAGTTGCTTTCCTAGAAAAATGTTGAGTGCAGCAAGTTTAAACTTTTCTTGTCTGTGTAATCTAAAAAGATGTACAACTTAGTACATTCACTTCGTTCCTAAAGTAGTTTGTTTAGAGAACAAACATCTTCATTGCCGAACACTGTACTGTGTGAAATAAGCCAGTTCTCTTTAGGAATGAGTTGCTTTCCTACGAAAAAGGTTCAGTGCACCAAGTTCAAACTTTCATAGTTTGTGTAATCTAACTAGATATACAACTTAGTAGGTTCACTTCATTTCTAAAGTAGTTTGTTTAGAAAACAAACATCTTCATTGCTGAACAATGTACTGTGTGAAATAAGCTAGTTCTTTTCTAGGAATGAGATGCTTTCCTATGAAGAAGGTTGAGTGCAGCAAGTTCAAACTTTTCTTCTTTGTGTAATCTGAGAAGATGTACAACTTAGTAGACTAGTTTCATTTCTAAAGTAGTTTGTTTAGAAAACAAACATTTTCATTGCCAAACACTGTACTATGTGAAATAAGCTAGATGTGTTCTCGGAATAAGTTGCTCTCCTACGAAGAAGGTTGAGTACAGCAAGTTCAAAGTTTGCTAGTTTTTCTAATCTAACAAGATATACAGCTTAGTAGATTCGACTCATTTCTAAACTAGTTTCTTTAGAAAACAAACAACTTCATTGCCGAACTGTGTCCTGTGTGAAATAAGGTAGATCTGTTTTTGGAATGAGTTGCTTTCCTATAAAAAGGTTGAGTGCATCAAGTTCAAACTTTCCTTGTGTGTGTAATCTTACAAGATATACAACTTAGTAGATTCATTTCATTTCTAAAGTAGTTTGTTTAGAAAACAAATATCTTCATTGCCAAACACTGTACCGTGTGAAATAAGCTAGTTCTGTTCTCGGAATCAGTTGCTTTCCTACGAAGAAGGTTTAGTGCAGCGAGTTCAAATTTTCCTAGTTTTTCTAATCTAACAAGATGTACAACTTAGTAGATTCGCCTCATTTCTAAAGTAGTTTGTTTAGAAAACAAACATCTTCATTGCCAAACACTGTATTGTGTGAAATAAGCTAGATCTATTCTCGGAATGAGTTGCTTTCCTACGAACAAGGTTGAGTGAAGCAAGTTCAAACTTTTCTTGACTGTGTAATCTAACAAGAAGTACAACTTAGTAGATTCACCTGATTCCTAAAGTTGTTTGTTTGGAAAATAAACATTTTCATTGCCGAACAATGTACTGTGTGAAATAAGCTAGTTCTGTTCTCAGAATCATTTGCTTTCCTACGAAGAAGGTTGAGTGCAGCAAGTTCAAACTTTCCTAGTTTTTCTAATCTAAGAAGATGTACAACTTAGTAGATTCGCCTAATTTTTGAAGTAGTTTGTTTAGAAAACAAACATCTTCATTACTGAACACTGTCCTGTGTGAAATAAGGTAGATCTATTCTCGGAATGAAGTTCTTTCCTACGAACAAAGTTGTGTTAATCAAGATCAAACTTTTCTTGTCTGTGTAATCTAAGAAGATATACAACTTAGTAGATTCACCTCATTTCTAAAATAGTTTGTATAGAAAACAAACATCTTCATTGAAAAACACTGTCCTGTGTGAAATAAGGTCGCTCTGTTCTCGGAATGAGTGGCTTTCCTAGAAAAAGGTTGAGTGTAGCAAGTTCAAACTTTCCTTCTTTGTGTCATCTAAGAGGATGTACACCTTAGTAGTTTAGCCTCATTTCTAAAGTAGTTTGTTTAGAAAACAAACATCTTCATTTCCAAACACTGTACTGTGCGAAATAAGCTGGTTCTCTTCTAGGAATGAGTTGCTTTCCTACGAACAAGTTTGAGTGCAGCAAGTTCAAACTTTTCTTGTCTGTGTAATCTAACAAGATGTACAACTTAGTAGATTCACTTCATTTCTAAAGTTGTTTGTTTAGAAAACAAACATCTTCATTGCCGAACACTGAACTGTGTGAAATTAGCTAGTTCTGTTCTCGGAATCAGTTCCTTTCCTGCGAAGAAGGTTGAGTGCAGCAAGTTCAAACTTTAATAGTTTTTCTAATCTAATAATATGTACAACTTAGTAGATTCGCCTCATTTCTAAAGTAGTTTGTTTAGAAAACAAATATCTTCATTGCCGAACACTGTCCTGTGTGAAATAAGTTAGATCTGTTATCAGAATGAGTTGCTTTCCTAGAAAAAGGTTGAGTACAGCAAGTTCATACTTTTCATGCCTTTGTAATATAACAAAATGTACAACTTAGTAGAATCCTCTCATTTCTGCAGTAGTTTGTTTAGAAAACAAACATCTTCATTGCCGAACGTTGTATTGTGTGAAATAAGCTAGATCTCTTCTCGGAATGAGTCTCTTTCCTATGAAGAAGGGTGATGAAGCAAGTTCAAACTTTTTTAGTTTTTCTAAACTAACAAGTTATACCACTTAGTAGATTCACCTCATTTCTAAAGTAGTTTCGTTAGAAAACAAACATCTTCATTGCCAAACACTGTACTGTGTGAAATAAGCTAGTTCTCTTCTCGGAATGAGTTGCTTTCTTATGAAGACGGTTGAGTGCAGCAACTTCAAACTTTTCTAGTTTGTGTAATCTAACAAGATGTACAACTTAGTAGATTCGTTTCATTTCTAAAGTAGTTTGTTTAAAAAACAAACATCTTCATTGCCGAACACAGTATTGTGTGAAATAAGCTAGATGTGTTTTCGGTATAAGTTGCTCTCCTACGAAGAAGGTTGAGTGCAGCAAGTTAAAAGTTTCCTAGTTTTTCTAATTCAACAAGATGTACAGTTTAGTGGATTCACCTCATTTCTAAAGTTGTTGGTTTAGAAAACAAACATCTTCATTGCCGAACAATGTACTGTGTGAAATAAGCTAGTTCTGTTCTATGAATCAGTTGCTTTCCTATGAAGAAGGTTGACTGCAGCAAGTTCAAACTTTGTTTTTCTAATCTAACAAGGTGTACAACTTAGTAGATTCACCTCATTTCTAAAGTAGTTTGTTTAGAAAAAAAAATCTTCATTTTTGAACACTGTACTGTGTGAAATAAGCTAGTTTTCTTCTAGGAATGAGTTGATTTCCTATGAACAAGGTTGAGTGCAGCAAGTTGAAACTTTCCTTGTTTGTGTAATCTAACAAGATGTACAACTTAGTCAATTCATTTCATTTCTAAAGCAGTTGGTTTAGAAAACAAACATCTTCATTGCCGAACACTGTATTGTGTGAAATAAGCTAGATGTGTTCTTGGAATCAGTTGCTCTCCTACGAAGAAGGTTGAGTGCAGCAAGTTCAACCTTTCCTGTTTTGTGTAATCTCACAAGATGTACAACTTAGCAGATTCGCCTCATTTCTAAACTAGTTTGTTTAGAAAACAAACATCTTCATTGCCGAACACTGTCCTGTGTGAAATAAGGTAGATCTGTTCTTGGAAAGAGTTGCTTTCCTACATAAAGGTTGAGTGCAGCAAGTTCAAACTTTTCTAGTTTGTGTAATGTAACAAGATGTACAACTTAGTAGATTCCCCTAATTTCTGAAGTAGTTTGTTTAGAAAACAAACATCTTCATTCCCGAAAACTGTACTGTGTGAAATAAGCTAGTTCTGTTCTCGGAATCAGTTGCTTTCCTATGAAGAATATTGAGTGCAGCAAGTTCAAAGTTTCCTAGTTTTCTAATCTAACAAGATGTACCACTTTGGAGATTCACCTCATTTCTAAAGCAGTTTGTTTGAAAACAAACAACTTCACTTCCGAGCACTGTCCTGTGTGATATAAGGTAGATCTGTTCTCGGAATGACTTGGTTTCCTAGAAAAAGTTTGAGTGCTACAAGTTCAAACTCTTCTAGTGTGTGTAGTCTAACAAGATGTACAACTTAGCAGATTCGCCTCATTTCCAAAGTAGTTCGTTTAGAAAACAAATATCTTCATTGCTGAACACTGTACTGTGTGAAATAAGGTAGATCTGTTCTCGGAATGAGTTGCTTTCCTAGAAAAAGTTCAGTGCAGCAAGTTCAAACTTTTCTTGTCTTTGTAATCTAACAAGATGTACAACTTAGTAGATTCAACACATTTCTAAAGTTGTTTGTTTAGAAAACAAACATCTTCATTGCCAAACACTGTACTGTGTGAAATAAGCTGGTTCTCTTCTAGGAATGAGTTGCTTTCCTACAAAAAAGGTTGTGTGCAGCAAGTTCAAACTTTTCTTGTCTGTGTAATCTAACAAGATGTATAATGTAGTAGATTCACCTCATTTCTAAAGTGGTTGGTTTAGAAAACAAACATCTTCATTGCCGAACACTGTACTGTGTTAAATAAGCTAATTCTGTTCTCAGAATCAGTTGCTTACCTATGAATAAGGTTGAGTGCAGAAAGTTCAAAATTTCCTAGTTTTTCTAATGTAACAAGATATACAACTTATTAGATTTGCCTCGTTTCTGAAGTAGTTTGTTCAGAAAACAAACATCTTCATTACTGAACACTGTCCTGTGTGAAATAAGGTAGATCTGTTCTCGGAATGAGTTGCTTTCCTAGAAAGAGGTTGAGTCCAGCAAGTTCAAACTTTTCTTGTCTGTGCAATCTAACAAGATGTACAACTTAATAGATTTCTAAAGTAGATGTTTAGAAAACAAACATCTTCATTGCTGAACACTTTATTGTGTGAAATAAGTTAGATCTATTCTCGGAATGAGTTGCTTTCCTACGAAGAAGGTTGATGCAGCAAGTTCAAACTTTTCTAGTTTTTCTAATCTAACAAGATGTACAACTTAGTAGATTTGCCTCATTTCTAAAGCAGTTTCTTTAGAAAACAAACATCTTCATTGCTTAACACTGTACTGTGTGAAATAAGCTAGTTCTCTCCTCGGAATGAGTTGCTTTCTTACGAAGATGGTTGAGTGCAGCATGTTCAAACTTTCCTTGTTTGTGTAATCTAACAAGCTATACAACTTAGTAGATTCGCTTCATTTCTAAAGTAGTATGTTTAGAAAACAAACATCTTCATTGCCGAACACTGTACTCTGTGAAATAAGTTAGTTCTGTTCTTGGAATCAGTTGCTTTCCTACGAACAATGTTGAGTGCAGCAAGTTCAAACTTTCCTTGTTTGTGTAATCTAACAAGATGTACAACTTAGTAGATTTGCTTCATTTCTAAAGTAGTTTGTTTAGAAAACAAACATCTTCAGGCAGAAACACTGTACTGTGTGAAATAAGCTAGTTCTGTTCTCAGAATGAGTTGCTTTCAGCCTGGACCAGAGGTTGAGTGCAGCAAGTTCAAACTTTGAAAGTTTGTGTAATCTAACAAGATGTACAATTTAGTCAATTCAACTCATTTCTAAAGTAGTTTGATTACAAAACAAATATCTTCATTGCCGAACACTGTACTGTGTGAAATAAGCTAGTTCTCTTCTAGGAATGAGTTGCTTTCCTAGAAAAAGGTTGAGTGCAGCAAGTTTAAACCTTCCTAGTTTGTGTAATCTAACAAGATGTACAACTTAGTAGATTCACCTCATTTCTAAAGTAGTGTGTTTAGAAAAGAAATATGTTCATTGCCGAACACTGTACTGTGTGAAATAAGCTAGTTCTGTTCTCGGAATGAGTTGCTTTCCTACGAAGAAGGTTGAATGCATCAAGTTCAAACTTTCCAAATTTGTGTAATATAACAAGATGTACAACTTAGTAGATTCGCTTCATTTCTAAAGTAGTTTGTTTAGAAAACAAACATCTTCATTTCCAAACACTGTATTGTGTGAAGAAAGCTAGATCTGTTCTCGGAATGAGTTGCTCTCCAATAAGAAGTTTGAGTGCAGAAAGTTCAATCTTTCCTTGTTTGTGTAATCTAACAAGATGTACAACTTAGTAGAGTTTCATTTCATTTCTAAAGTAGTTTGTTTAGAAAACAAACATCTTCATTGCCAAACACTGTACTGTGTGAAATAAGCTAGTTCTGTTCTTGGAATGAGTTGCTTTCTTACAAGAAGGTTGAGTGCAGCAAGTTCAAACTTTCTTGTTTTGTGTAATCTAACAAGATGTACAACTTAGTAGATTCACTTCATTTCTAAAGTAGTTTGTTTAGAAAACAAACATGTTCATTGCTGAATACTGTACTGTGTGAAATAAGCTAGTTCTGTTCTTGGAATGAGTTGCTTTCCTATGAAGAAGGTTGAGTGCAGCAAGTTCAAACTTTCCTTCTTTGTGTAATCTAACAAGATGTACAACTTAGCAGATTTGCCTCATTTCTAAAGTAGTTTGTTTAGAAAACAAACATCTTCATTGCCAAACACTGTACTGTGTGAAATAAGCTAGTTCTGTTCTTGGAATGAGTTGCTTTCCTATGAAGAAGGTTGAGTGCAGCAAGTTCAAACTTTCCTAGTTTGTGTAATCTAACAAGATGTACAAATTTAGTAGATTCACTTATTTTCTAAAGTAGTTTGTTTTAGAAAACAAACATCTTCATTGCGAACACTGTACTGTGTGAAATAAGCTAGTTCTGTTCTTGGAATGAGTTGCTTTCTCTATGAAGAAGGTTGAGTGCAGCAAGTTCAAACTTTCCTAGTTTGTGTAATCTAACAAGATGTACAACTTAGTAGATTAGCTTCATTTCTAAAGTAGTTTGTTTAGAAAACAAACATCTTCATTGCCGAACACTGTTCTGTGTGAAATAATCTAGTTCTGTTCTCGGAATGAGCTACTTTCCTACGAACAAGGTTGAGTGCAGCAAGTTCAAATTTTCTCATTTCTGTAATCTAACAAGATGTATAACTTAGGTGATCCATTTCATTTCTACAGTAGCTTGCTTAGAAAACAAACATCTTCATTGCCGAACACTGTACTGTGTGAAATAAGCTAGTTCTGTTCTCGGAATGAGTTGCTTTCCTATGAAGAAGGTTGAATGCACCAAGTTCAAACTTTCCTAGTTTGTGTAATGTAAGAAGATACACAACCTAATAGATTCACTTCATTTCTGAAGTAGTTTGTTTAGAAAACAAACATCTTCATTCCCGAACACTATACTGGGTAAAATAAGCTTGTTCTGTTCTCAGAATGAGTTGCTTTCCTAAAAAGAAGGTTGAGGGTAGTAAGTTCAAATTTTCCTAGTTTGTGTACTCTAACAAGATGTACAACTTACTAAATTGGCTTCATTTCTAAAGTAGTTTGTTTAGAAAACAAACATCTTCATTGCTGAACACTGTACTGTGTGAAATAAGCTAGTTCTCTTTAGGAATGAGTTGCTTTCCTACGATCAAGGTTGAATGCACCCAGTTCAAACTTTCCTAGTTTGTCTAATCTAACAAGATGTACAACTTAGTAGATTAGCTTCATTTCTAAAGTAGTTTGTTTCGAAAACAAACATCTTCATTGCCGAACACTGTATTGTGTGAAATAAGCTTGTTCTGTTCTCGGAATGAGTTGCTTTCTAAAAAGAAGGTTGAGTGCAGCAAGTTCAAACTTTCCTTGTTTGTGTAATCTAACAAGATGTACAACTTAGTAGATTTGCCTCATTTCTAAAGTAGTTTGTTTAGAAAACAAACATCTTCATTGCCGAACACTGTACTGTGTGAAATAAGCTAGTTCTGTTCTGGAATGAGTTGCTTTTTCCTATGAAGAAGGTTGAGTGCAGCAAGTTCAAACTTTCCTAGTTTGTGTAATCTAACAAGATGTACAACTTAGTAGATTTGCTTCATTTTTCTAAGTAGTTTGTTTAGAAAACAAACATCTTCATTGCCGAACACTGTACTGTGTGAAATAAGCTAGTTCTGTTCTCGGAATGAGTTGCTTTCCTACGAAGAAGGTTGAGTGCAGCAAGTTCAAACTTTCCTGGTTTGTGTAATCTAACAAGATGTACAACTTAGTTGATTCGCTTCATTTCTAAAGTAGTTTGTTTAGAAAACAAACATCTTCATTGCCCAACACTGTACTGTGTGAAATAAGCTAGTTCTGTTCTCAGGAATGAGTTGCTTTCTAAGAAAAAGGTTGAGTGCAGCAAGTTCAAACTTTCCTTGTTTGTGTAATCTAACAAGATGTACAACTTAGTAGATTTGCCTCATTTCTAAAGTAGTTTGTTTAGAAAACAAACATCTTCATTGCCAAACACTGTACTGTGTGAAATAAGCTAGTTCTGTTCTTGGAATGAGTTGCTTTCTTAAAGAAGGTTGAGTGCAGCAAGTTCAAACTTTCCTAGTTTGTGTAATCTAACAAGATGTACAACTTAGTAGATTAGTTTCATTTCTAAAGTAGTTTGTTTAGAAAACAAACATCTTCATTGCCGACCACTGTACTGTGTCAAATAAGCTAGTTCTGTTCTCGGAATGAGTTGCTTTCCTATGAAGAAGGTTGAATGCACCAAGTTCAAACTTTCCTAGTTTGTGTAATCTAACAAGATGTACAACTTAGTAGATTTGCTTCATTTCTAAGGTAGTTTGTTTAGAAAACAAACATCTTCATTGCTGAACACTGTATTGTGTGAAATAAGCTAGTTCTGTTCTTGGAATGAGTTGCTTTCCTAGGAAGAAGGTTGAGTGCAGCAAGTTCAAACTTTCCTAGTTTTTGTAATCTAACAAGATGTACAACTTAGTAGATTCGCCTCATTTCTAAAGTAGTTTGTTTAGAAAACAAACATCTTCATTGCCAAACACTGTACTGTGTGAAATAAGCTAGTTCTCTTCTGGAATGAGTTGCTTTCCTATGAAGAAGGTTGAGTGCAGCAAGTTCAAACTTTCCTTGTTTGTGTAATCTAACAAGATGTACAACTTAGTAGATTGCCTCATTTCTAAAGTAGTTTGTTTAGAAAACAAACATCTTCATTGCCTGAACACTGTACTGTGTGAAATAAGCTAGTTCTGTTCTTGGAATGAGTTGCTTTCCTAAGAAGAAGGTTGAGTGCAGCAAGTTCAAACTTTCCTAGTTTTGTAATCTAACAAGATGTACAACTTAGTAGATTGCCTCATTTCTAAAGTAGTTTGTTTAGAAAACAAACATCTTCATTGCCAAACACTGTACTGTGTGAAATAAGCTAGTTCTGTTCTTGGAATGAGTTGCTTTCCTATGAAGAAGGTTGAGTGCAGCAAGTTCAAACTTTCCTAGTTTTTGTGTAATCTAACAAGATGTACAACTTAGTAGATTCTTTTCATTTCTAAGTAGTTTGTTTAGAAAACAAACATCTTCATTGCCAAACACTGTATTGTGTGAAATAAGCTAGTTCTGTTCTTGGAATGAGTTGCTTTCCTATGAACAGGTTGAGTGCAGCAAGTTCAAACTTTCCTTGTTTTGTGTAATCTAACAAGATGTACAACTTAGTAGATTTGTTTCATTTCTAAAGTAGTTTTTTTAGAAAACAAACATCTTCATTGCTGAACACTGTACTGTGTGAAATAAGCTAGTTCTGTTCTCGGAATGAGTTGCTTTCCTACGAAGAAGGTTGAGTGCAGCAAGTTCAAACTTTCCTAGTTTGTGTAATCTAACAAGATGTACAACTTAGTAGATTCTTTTCATTTCTAAAGTAGTTTGTTTAGAAAACAAACATCTTCATTGCTGAACACTGTACTGTGTGAAATAAGCTAGTTCTGTTCTTGGAATGAGTTGCTTTCTGATGAACAAGGTTGAGTGCAGCAAGTTCAAACTTTCCTTGTTTGTGTAATCTAACAAGATGTACAACTTAGTAGATTTGTTTCATTTCTAAAGTAGTTTGTTTAGAAAACAAACATCTTCATTGCCAAACACTGTACTGTGTGAAATAAGCTAGTTCTGTTAGGAATGAGTTGCTTTCTCTGAAGAAGGTTGAGTGCAGCAAGTTCAAACTTTCCTGGTTGTTTGTGTAATCTAACAAGATGTACAACTTAGTAGATTCTTTTCATTTCTAAAGTAGTTTGTTTAGAAAACAAACATCTTCATTGCCAAACACTGTATTGTGTGAAATAAGCTAGTTCTGTTCTCAGAATGAGTTGCTTTCCTAGAAAAGAAGGTTGAGTGCAGCAAGTTCAAACTTTCCTAGTTTGTGTAATCTAACAAGATGTACAACTTAGTAGATTCACTTCATTTCTAAAGTAGTTTGTTTAGAAAACAAACATCTTCATTGCAAACACTGTACTGTGTGAAATAAGCTAGTTCTGTTCTGGGAATGAGTTGCTTTCCTAGAACAAGGTTGAGTGCAGCAAGTTCAAACTTTCCTTGTTTGTGTAATCTAACAAGATGTACAACTTAGTAGATTTGCCTCATTTCTAAAGTAGTTTGTTTAGAAAACAAACATCTTCATTGCCAAACACTGTATTGTGTGAAATAAGCTAGTTCTGTTCTGGAATGAGTTGCTTTCCTATGAAGAAGGTTGAGTGCAGCAAGTTCAAACTTTCCTTGTTTGTGTAATCTAACAAGATGTACAACTTAGTAGATTCATTTCATTTCTAAAGTAGTTTGTTTAGAAAACAAACATCTTCATTGCCGAACACTGTACTGTGTGAAATAAGCTAGTTCTGTTCTTGGAATGAGTTGCTTTCCTAAGAAGGTTGAGTGCAGCAAGTTCAAACTTTCCTGGGTTTGTGTAATCTAACAAGATGTACAACTTAGTAGATTCTTTTCATTTCTAAAGTAGTTTGTTTTTAGAAAACAAACATCTTCATTGCTTAACACTGTACTGTGTGAAATAAGCTAGTTCTGTTCTCTCAGGAATGAGTTGCTTTCCTAGGAAGAAGGTTGAGTGCAGCAAGTTCAAACTTTCCTAGTTTGTGTAATCTAACAAGATGTACAACTTAGTAGATTCGTTTCATTTCTAAAGTAGTTTGTTTAGAAAACAAACATCTTCATTGCAGAACACTGTACTGTGTGAAATAAGCTAGTTCTGTTCTCGGAATGAGTTGCTTTCCTACATGAAGAAGGTTGAGTGCAGCAAGTTCAAACTTTCCTTGTTTGTGAAATCTAACAAGATGTACACAACTTAGTAGATTTGTTTCATTTCTAAAGTAGTTTGTTTAGAAAACAAACATCTTCATTGCTGAACACTGTACTGTGTGAAATAAGCTAGTTCTGTTCTCGGAATGAGTTGCTTTCCTATGAAGAAGGTTGAGTGCAGCAAGTTCAAACTTTCTGGTTTGTGTAATCTAACAAGATGTACAACTTAGTAGATTCTTTTCATTTCTAAAGTAGTTTGTTTAGAAAACAAACATCTTCATTGCCAAACACTGTACTGTGTGAAATAAGCTAGTTCTGTTCCATGGAATGAGTTGCTTTCCCTAGAAGAAGGTTGAGTGCAGCAAGTTCAAACTTTCCTTGTTTGTGTAATCTAACAAGATGTACAACTTAGTAGATTGCCTCATTTCTAAAGTAGTTTGTTTGAAAACAAACATCTTCATTGCCAAACACTGTACTGTGTGAAATAAGCTAGTTCTGTTTTAGGAATGAGTTGCTTTCCTACAAACAAGGTTGAGTGCAGCAAGTTCAAACTTTCCTTGTTTGTGTAATCTAACAAGATGTACAACTTAGTAGATTCCCCCTCATTTCTAAAGTAGTTTGTTTAGAAAACAAACATCTTCATTGCTGAACACTGTACTGTGTGAAATAAGCTAGATCTGTTCTAGGAATGAGTTGCTTTCCTACAAACAAGGTTGAGTGCAGCAAGTTCAAACTTTCCTTGTTTGTGTAATCTAAAAAGATGTACAACTTAGTAGATTCACCTCATTTCTAAAGTAGTTTGTTTAGAAAACAAACATCTCATTGCCAAACACTGTATTGTGTGAAATAAGCTAGATCTGTTCTCGGAATGAGTTGCTTTCCTAACAAGAAGGTTCAGTGCAGCAAGTTCAAACTTTCCTAGTTTGTGTAATGTAACAAGATGTACAACTTAGTAGATTCGTTTCATTTCTAAACTAGTTTGTTTAGAAAACAAACATCTTCATTGCCGAACACTGTACTGTTGAAATAAGCTGGTTCTGTTCTTGGAATGAGTTGCTTTCCTATGAAGAAGGTTGAGTGCAGCAATTTCAAACTTTCCTAGTTTGTGTAATCTAACAAGATGTACAACTTAGTAGATTCTTTTCATTTCTAAAGTAGTTTGTTTAGAAAACAAACATCTTCATTGCCAAACACTATACTGTGTGAAATAAGCTTGTTCTCTTCTCTGAATGAGTTGCTTTTCCTAGGAAGATGGTTGAGTGAAGCAAGTTGAAACTTTCCTAGTTTGTGTAATCTAACAAGATGTACAACTTAGTAGATTCTTTTCATTTCTAAAGTAGTTTGTTTAGAAAACAAACATCTTCATTGCCAAACACTGTAATGTGTGAAATAAGCTAATTCTGTTCTCAAAATGAGTTGCTTTCCTACCAAAGGTTGAGTGCAGCAAGTTGAAACTTTCCTTGTTTGTGTAATCTAACAAGATGTACAACTTAGTAGATTCACGTGTCATTTCTAAAGTAGTTTGTTTAGAAAACAAACATCTTCATTGCCAAACACAGTATTGTGTGAAATAAGCTAGTTCTCTTCTAGGAATGAGTTGCTTTCCTATGAAGAAGGTTGAGTGCAGCAAGTTGAAACTTTCCTGGTTTGTGTAATCTAACAAGATGTACAACTTAGTAGTTTCATTTCATTTCTAAAGTAGTTTGTTTAGAAAACAAACATCTTCATTGCCGAACACTGTATTTTGTGAAATAAGCTAGTTCTGTTCTTTGAATGAGTTGCTTTCCTACGAAGAAGGTTGAATGCAGCAAGTTCAAACTTTCCTGGTTTGTGTAATCTAACAAGATGTACAACTTAGTAGATTCTTTTCATTTCTAAAGTAGTTTGTTTAGAAAACAAACATCTTCATTGCCAAACACTGTATGGTGTGAAATAAGCTAGTTCTATTCTCGGAATGAGTTGCTTTCCTAAGAAGACGTTTGAGTGCAGCAAGTTCAAACTTTCCTGGTTTGTGAAATCTAACAAGATGTACAACTTAGTAGATTCACTTCTTTCTAAAGTAGTTTGTTTAGAAAACAAACATCTTCATTGCTGAACACTGTACTGTGTGAAATAAGCTAGTTCTGTTCTCGGAATGAGTTGCAAGTTGAAACTTTCCTGGTTTGTGTAATCTAACAAGATGTACAACTTAGTAGATTCACCTCATTTCTAAAATAGTTTGTTTAGAAAAAAAACATCTTCATTGCCAAACACTGTACTGTGTGAAATAAGCTAGTTCTGTTCTCAGAATGAGTTGCTTTCCTACAAAAACGGTTGAGTGCAGCAAGTTCAAACTTTCCTAGTTTGTGTAATCTAACAAGATGTACAACTTAGTAGATTCTTTTCATTTCTAAAGTAGTTTGTTTAGAAAACAAACATCTTCATTGCCAAACACTGTACTGTATGAAATAAGCTAGTTCTGTTCTCTGAATGAGTTGCTTTCCTAGGAAAATGGTTGAGTGCAGCAAGTTGAAACTTTCCTGGTTTGTGTAATCTAAAAAGATGTACAACTTAGTAGATTCATTTCATTTCTAAAGTAGTTTGTTTAGAAAACAAACATCTTCATTGCCAAACACTGTACTGGGTGAAATAAGGTAGTTCTGTTCTTGGAATGAGTTGCTTTCCTACAAAGACGGTTTAGTGCAGCAAGTTGAAACTTTCCTGGTTTGTGTAATCTAACAAGATGTACAACTTAGTAGATTCTTTTCATTTCTAAAGTAGTTTGTTCAGAAAACAAACATCTTCATTGTGGAACACTGTACTGTGTGAAATAAGCTTGTTCTGTTCTCTGAATGAGTTGCTTTCCTAGGAAGAAGGTTGAGTGCAGCAAGTTGAAACTTTCCTTGGTTTGTGTAATCTAACAAGATGTACAACTTAGTAGATTCGCTTCATTTCTAAAGTAGTTTGTTTAGAAAACAAACATCTTCATTGCTGAACACTGTACTGTGTGAAATAAGCCAGATCTTGAAATGAGTTGCTTTCCTATGAAAAGGATTGAGTGCAGCAATTGAAACTTTCCTAGTCTGTGTAATTTAACAAGATGTACAACTTAGTAGATTCACCTCATTTCTAAAGTAGTTTTTTTAGAAAACAAACATCTTCATTGCCTAAAACTACTGTGTGAAATAAGCTAGTTCTCTTGTAGGAATGAGTTGCATTCCTACAAAGAAGGTTGAATGCAACAGGTTCAAACTTTCCTAGTTTGTGTAATCTAACAAGAAGTACAACTTAGTAGATTCCTCCCATTTCTAAAGTAGTTTGTTTAGAAAACAAACATCTTCATTTGTGAAAACTGTACTGTGTGAAATAAGCTAGTTCTGTTGAGGAATGAGTTGCTTTCCTACGAACAAGATTGAGTGCAGCAAGTTCAAACTTTCCTGGTTTGTGTAATCTAAAAAGATGTACAACTTAGCGGATTCGTTTCATTTCTAAAGTAGTTTGTTTAGAAAACAAACATCTTCATTGCTGAACACTGTATTGTGTGAAATAAGCTAGTTCTATTCTTGGAATGAGTTGGTTTCCTATGAAAAACGGTTTAGTGCAGCAAGTTGAAACTTTCCTGTTTGTGTAATCTAAAAAGATGTACAACTTAGTAGATTAGCTTCATTTCTAAAGTAGTTTGTTTAGAAAACAAACATCTTCATTGCCGAACACTGTACTGTGTGAAATAAGCTAGTTCTGTTCTCGGAATGAGTTGCTTTCCCAACGAAGACGGTTGAGTGCAGCAAGTTCAAACTTTCCTTGTTTGTGTAATCTAACAAGATGTACAACTTAGTAGATTCATCTCATTTCTAAAGTAGTTTTTTTAGAAAACAAAACATCTTCATTGCCGAACACTGTCCTGTGTGAAATAAGCTAGTTCTGTTCTCTGAATGAGTTGCTTTCCTACGATCAAGGTTGAGTGCAGCAAGTTCAAACTTTCCTTGTTTGTGTAATCTAACAAGATGTACAACTTAGTAGATTCACTTCATTTCTAAAGTAGTTTGTTTAGAAAACAAACATCTTCATTGCCAAACACTGTACTGTGTGAAATAAGCTAGTTCTGTTCTCAGAATGAGTTGCTTTCCCATGAAGAAGGTTTGAGTGCAGCAAGTTCAAACTTTTCTAGTTTGTGTAATCTAACAAGATGTACAACTTAGTAGATTCACTTCATTTCTAAAGTAGTTTGTTTAGAAAACAAACATCTTCATTGCCAAACACTATATTTGTGAAATAAGCTATATCTGTTCTTGGAATGAGTTGCTCTCCTACGAAGAAGGTTGAGTGCAGCAAGTTCAAACTTTCCTCGTTTGTGTAATCTAACAAGATTTACAACTTAGTAGATTCTCCTCATTTCTAAAGTAGTTTGTTTAAAAACAAACATCTTCATTGCTGAAAACTGTATTGTGTGAAAGAAGCTAGAAGTGTTCTCAGAATGAGTTGCTTTCCTACCAACAAGGTTGAGTGCAGCAAGTTCAAACTTTCATTTTTTTTTGTAATCTAAAAAGGTGTACAACTTAGTAGATTAGCCTCATTTCTAAAGTAGTTTGTTTAGAAAACAAACATCTTCATTGCTGAACACTGTACTGTGAAATAAGGTAGACATGTTCTCAGAATGAGTTGCTTTCCAACGACAAGGTTGAGTGCAGCAAGTTCAAACTTTTCTTGTCTGTGTAATCTAACAAGATGTACAACTTATTATATTTGCTTCATTTCTAAAGTAGTTTGTTTACAAAACAAACATCTTCATTGCTTAACACTGTACTGTGTGAAATAAGCTAGTTCCATTCTTGGAATGAGTTTTTTCCTACGAACAAGGTTGAATGCAGCAAGTTCAAACTTTCCGAGTTTATGTAATCTAACAAGATGTACAACTTAGTAGATTTACCTCATTTCTAGAGTAGTTTTTTTAGAAAACAAACATCTTCATTGCCAAACACTGTACTGTGTGAAATAAGCTAGATCTGTTCTCAGAATGAGTTGCTTACCTATGAACAAGGTTGAGTGCAGCAAGTTCAAACTTTTCTTGTTTGTGTAATCTAACAAGATGTACAACTTAGTAGTTCCCCTCATTTCTAAAGTAGTTTGTTTAGAAAACAAACATCTTCATTGCCCAACACTGTACTGTGTGAAATAAGCTAGTTCCATTCTAGGAATGATTTATTTCATATGAACATTGTTGAGTGCAGCAAGTTCAAACTTTCCTAGTTTGTGTAATCTAACAAGATGTACAACTTAGTAGATTCGCTTCATTTCTAAAGTAGTTTGTTTAGAAAAGAAACATCTTCATTGCCCAACACTGTACTGTATGAAATAAGCTAGTTGTGTTCTCTGAATGAGTTGCTTTCTTACGAACAAGGTTGAGTGCAGCAAGTTCAAACTTTCCTAGTTTATGTAATCTAACAAGATGTACAACTTAGTAGATTAGCCTCATTTCTAAAGTAGTTTGTTTAGAAAACAAACATCTTCATTGCCGAACACTGTACTGTGTGAAATAAGCTAGGTCTGTTTTGGAATGAGTTGCTTTCCTACGAGCATGGTTGAGTGCAGCATGTTCAAACTTTCTTTGTTTGTGTAATCTAACAAGATGTACAATTTAGTAGATTCAACTCATTTCTAAAGTAGTTTGTTTAGAAAACAAACATCTTCATTGCTGAACACTGTATTGTTTGAAATAAGCTAGATCTGTTCTCGGAATGAATTGCTCTCTGACGAAGAAGGTTGAGTGCAGCAAGTTCAAACTTTCCTAGTTTGTGTAATCTAACAAGATGTACAACTTAGTAGATTCAAATCATTTCTAAAGTAGTTTGTTTAGAAAACAAACATCTTCATTGTTGAACACTGTACTGTGTGAAATAAGGTAGAGCTGTTCTCAGAATGAGTTGCTTTCCTACGAACAAGGTTGAGTGCAGCAAGTTCAAACTTTATCTTGTCTGTGTAATCTAACAAGATGTACAACTTAGTAGATTCGCTTCATTTCTAAACTAGTTTGTTTAGAAAACAAACATCTTCATTGCCTAACACTATATTGTGTGAAATAAGCTAGATCTCTTCTCGGAATGAGTTGCTTTCCTATGAAAAAGGTTGAGTGCAGCAAGTTCAAACTTTTCTCGTTTGTGTAATCTAACAAGATGTACAACTTAGTAGATTCACTTCATTTCTAAAGTAGTTTGTTTTGAAAACAAACATCTTCATTGCCGAACACTGTACTGTGTGAAATAAGCTAGATCTGTTCTCGGAATGAGTTGCTTTATTACAAAGAAGGTTGATTGCAGCAAGTTCAAATTTTCCTGGGTTGTGTAATCTAACAAGATATACAACTAAGTAGATTCTTTCCATCCCTAAAGTAGTTTGTTTAGAAAATAAACATCTTCATTGCCAAACACTGTACTGTGTGAAATAAGCTAGTTCTGTTTTCAGAATGAGTTGCTTTCCTATGACCAAGGTTGAGTGAAGCAAGTTCAACCTTTCCTAATTTGTGTAATCTAACAAGATGTACAACTTAGTAGATTTGCCTCATTTCTAAAGTAGTTAGTTTAGAAAACAAACATCTTCATTGATTAACACTGTACTGTGTGAAATAAGGTAGACCTGTTCTTGGAATGAGTTGCTTTCCTAGTAATAAGGTTGACTGCAGCAAGTTCCAACTTTTCTTGTCTGTGTAATGTAACAAGATGTACAACTTAGTAGATTCCCCTCATTTCTAAAGTAGTTTTTACAAAACAAACATCTTCATTGCTGAACACAGTACTGTGTGAAATAAGCTAGTTCTGTTCTTGGAATCAGTTGCTTTCCTAAGAACAAGGTTGAGTGCAGCAAGTTCAAACTTTCCTTGTTTCTGTAATCTTAAAAGATGTACAACTTAGTAGATTCCCTTCATTCCTAAACTACTTTGTTTAGAAAACAAACATCTTCATTGCCGAACACTGTATTCTGTGAAATAAGCTAGATCTGTTCTCAGAATGACTTGATTTCCTACGAAGAAGGCTGAGTGCAGCAAGTTCAAACTTTCGTAGTTTATGTAATGTAACAAGATGTACAACTTAGTAGATTCGCCTCATTTCTAAAGTAGTTTGTTTAGAAAACAAACATCTTCATTGCAGAAAACTGTACTGTGTGAAATAAGCTACTTCTCTCCTAGGAATGAGTTGCTTTCCTACAAAGAAGGTAGAATGCACCAAGTTCAAACATTCCTAGTTTGTGTAATCTAACAAGGTGTACAACTTAGTAGATTGGCCTCATTTCTTCTAGTTTGTTTAGAAAACAAACATCTTGTTCAGAAAACTGTACTGTGTGAAATAAGCTAGTTCTCTTCTCTGAATGAGAAGCTTTTCTTGAAGAAGGTTAAGTTCAGCAAGTTCAAACTTTCCTTCTTTGTGTAATCTAACAAGATGTACAACTTAGTAGATTCTTTTCATTTCTAAAGTAGTTTGTTTAGAAAACAAATATCTTCATTGCTGAACACTGTACTGTGTGAAATAAACTAATTCTGTTCTCGGAATGAGTTGCTTTCCTCCTAAGAAGGTTGAGTGCAGCAAGTTCAAACTTTCCTTGTTTTTGTAATCTAACAAGATGTACAACTTAGTAAATTCACCTCATTTCTAAAGTAGTTTGTTTAGAAAACAAACATCTTCATTGCCGAACACTGTATTGTGTGAAATAAGCTAGATCTGTTCTCAGAATGAGTTGCTTTCCTACGAAGAAGGTTGAGTGCAGCAAGTTCAAACTTTCCTAGTTTGTGTAATCTAACAAGATGTACAACTTAGTAGATTCGCCTCATTTCTAAAGTAGTTTGTTTAGAAAACAAACATCTTCATTGCTGAACACTGTACTGTGTGAAATAAGCTAGTTCTGTTCTCAGAATGAGTTGCTTTCCTACGAAGACGGTTGAGTGCAGCAAGTTGAAACTTTCCTAGATTGTGTAATCTAACAAGATGTACAACTTAGTAGATTCTTTTCATTTCTAAAGTAGTTTGTTTATAAAACAAACATCTTCATTGCCAAACACTGTACTGCATGAAATAAGCTTGTTCTGTTCTCAGAATGAGTTGCTTTCCTAGAATGAAGGTTGAGTGCAGCAAGTTCAAACTTTCCTGTTTGTGTAATCTAACAAGATGTACAACTTAGTATATTCGTTTCATTTCTAAAGTAGTTTTTTTAGAAAACAAACATCTTCATTGCCAAAACAAAGTTTTGTGTGAAATAAGCAAGTTCTGCTTCTAGGAATGAGTTGCTTTCCTATGAAGAAAGGTTGAGTGCAGCAAGTTCAAACTTTCTTGGTTTGTGTAATCTAACAAGATGTACAACTTAGTAGATTCTTTTCATTTCTAAAGTAGTTTGTTTAGAAAACAAACATCTTCATTGCCAAACACTGTACTGTGTGAAATAAGCTATTTCTGTTCTCAGAATGAGTTGCTTTCCTACGAAGATGGTTTAGTGCAGTAAGTTCAAACTTTCCTGGTTTCTGTAATCTAACAAGATGTACAACTTAGTAGATTCTTTTTATTTCTAAAGTAGTTTGTTTAGAAAACAAACATCTTCATTGCTGAACACTGTACTGTGTGAAATAAGCTAGTTCTGTTCTCGGAATGAGTTGCTTTCCAAGCAGGCGGTTGAGTGCAGCAAGTTGAAACTTACCTGGGTTGTGTACTCTAACAAGATGTACAGTTTAGTAGATTTGTTTCATTTCTAAAGTAGTTTCTTTAGAAAACAAACATCTTCACGAACACTGTAGATTCTTTTCATTTCTAAAGTAGTTTGTTTAGAAAAACAAACATCTTCATTGCCAAACACTGTACTGTGTGAAATAAGCTAGATCTGTTCTCGGAATGAGTTCCTTTCCTATGAACAAGGTTGATTGCAGCAAGTTCAAACTTTTTCTTGTCTGTGTAATCTAACAAGATGTACAATTTAGTAAATTCCCCTCATTTCTAAAGTAGTTTGTTTAGAAAACAAACATCTTCATTGCCGAACACTGTACTGTGTGAAATAAGCTAGTTCTGTTCTCGGAATCAGTTGCTTTCCTACGAACAAGGTTGAGTGCAGCAAGTTAAAACTTTCCTTGTTTGTGTAATCTAACAAGATGTACAACTTAGTAGATTTGCCTCATTTCTAAAGTAGTTTGTTTAAAAAAAAATCTTCATTGCCAATCACTGTACTGTGTGAAATAAGCTAGTTCTGTTATTGGAATGAGTTGCTTTCCTACAAAGAAGGTTGAGTGCAACAAGTTCAAACTTTCCTAATTTGTGTAATCTAACAAGATGTACAACTTAGTAGATTCTTTTCATTTCTAAAGTAGTTTGTTTAGAAAACAAACATCTTCATTGATGAACACTGTACTGTGTGAAATAAGCATGTTCTGTTCTCGGAATGAGTTGCTTTCCTAGGAAGAAGGTTGAGTGCATCAAGTTCAAACTTTCCTGGTTTGTGTAATCTAACAAGATGTACAATTTAGTAGATTCGTTTCATTTCTAAAGTAGTTTGTTTAGAAAACAAACATCTTCATTGCCAAACACTGTACTGTGTGAAAAAGTTAGTTCTGTTCTCCGAATGAGTTGCTTTCCTAAGAAGAAGGTTGAGTGCACCAAGTTCAAACTTTCCTAGTTTGTGTAATCTAACAAGATGTACAACTTAGTAGATTCGCTTCATTTCTAAAGTAGTTTGTTTAGAAAAACAAACATCTTCATTGCTGAAAACTGTACTGTGTGAAATAAGCTAGTTCTGTTCTCAGAATGAGTTGCTTTCCTCTGAAGAAGGTTGAGTGCATGCAAGTTCAAACTTTCCTTGTTTGTGTAATCTAACAAGATGTACAACTTAGTAGATTCACTTCATTTCTAAAGTAGTTTGTTTAGAAAACAAACATCTTCATTGCTGAACACTGTGTTGTGTGAAATAAGCTAGATCTCTTCTCAGAATGAGTTGCTTTCCTACTAAGAATGTTGAGTGCAGCAAGTTCAAACTTTCCTAGTTTGTGTAATCTAACAAGATGTACAACTTAGTAGATTTGCCTCATTTCTAAAGTAGTTTGTTTAGAAAACAAACATCTTCATTGCAGAACACTGTACTGTGTGAAATAAGCTAGGTCTGTTTTTGGAATGAGTTGCTTTCCTACGATCAAGGTTGAGTGCAGCAAGGACAAACTTTCTTTGTTTGTGTAATCTAACAAGATGTACAACTTAGTAGATTCCCTTCATTTCTAAAGTAGTTTGTTTAGAAAACAAACATCTTCATTGCTGAACACTGTACTGTGTGAAATAAGCTAGTTCTGTTCTCTGAATGAGTTGCTTTCCTATGAACAAGGTTGAGTGCAGCAAGTTCAAACTTTCCTAGTTTGTGTAATCTAACAAGATGTACAACTTAGTAGATTCATTTCATTTCTAAAGTAGTTTGTTTAGAAAACAAACATCTTCATTGCAAAACACTGTACTGTGTGAAATAAGCTAGTTCTGCTCTTTGAATGAGTTGCTTTCCTATGAAGACTGTTGAGTGCAGCAAGTTCAAACTTTCCTGGTTTGTGTAATCTAACAAGATGTACAACTTAGTAGATTCTTTTCATTTCTAAAGTAGTTTGTTTAGAAAACAAACATCTTCATTGCTCAACACTGTACTTTGTGAAATAAGCTAGTTCTGTTTTCTGGAATGAGTTGCTTTCTTACGAAAGAAGGTTGAGTGCAGCAAGTTCAAACTTTCCTGGTTTGTGTAATCTAACAAGATGTACAACTTAGTAGATTCTTTGATTTCTAAAGTAGTTTGTTTAGAAAACAAACATCTTCATTGCCAAACACTGTACTGTGTGAAATAAGCTAGATCTGTTCGGAATGAGTTGCTTTCCTACGAAGAAGGTTGAGTGCAGCAAGTTCAAACTTTCCTAGTTTGTGTAATCTAACAAGATGTACAACTTAGTAGATTCTTTTCATTTCTAAAGTAGTTTGTTTAGAAAACAAACATCTTCATTGCAGAACACTGTACTGTGTGAAATAAGCTAGTTCTCTTCTTGGAATGAGTTGCTTTTCTACAAAAGAAGGTTGAGTGCAGCAAGTTCAAACTTTCTTGTGTAATCTAACAAGATGTACACCTTCAGTAGATTCCCCTCATTTCTAAAGTAGTTTGTTTAGAAAACAAACATCTTCATTTGAACACTGTACTGTGTGAAATAAGCTAGATCTGTTCTCGGAATGAGTTGCTTTCCTACGAACAAGGTTGATTGCACCAAGTTCAAACTTTTCTTGTCTGTGTAATCTAACAAAATGTACAATTTAGTAAATTCCCCTCATTTCTAAAGTAGTTTGTTTAGAAAACAAACATCTTCATTGCCAAACACTGTATTGTGTGAAATAAGCTACATCTGTTCTCGGATTCAGTTGCTTTCCTACGAACAAGGTTGAGTGCAGCAAGTTCAAACTTTCCTTGTCTGTGTAATCTAACAAGATATACAACTTAGTAGATTTGCCTCATTTCTAAAGTAGTTTGTTTAGAAAAAAAAATTTAATGCCAATCACTGTACTGTGTGAAATAAGCTAGTTGTGTTATTGGAATGAGTTGCTTTCCTACAAAGACCGTTGAGTGCAACAAGGTGAAACTTCCTGGGTTGTGTAATCTGACAAGATGTACAACTTAGTAGATTCTTTTCATTTCTAAAGTGGTTTGTTTAGAAAACAAACATCTTCATTGATGAACGCTATACTGTGTCAAATAAGCATGTTCTGCTCTCCGAATGAGTTGCTTTCCTAGGAAGACGGTTGAGTGCATCAAGTAGAAACTACCCTGGTTTGTGTAACCTAACAAGATATACAATTTAGTACATTCGTTTCATTTGTAAAGTACTTTGTTTAGAAAACAAACATCTTCATTGCCGAACACTGTACTGTGTGAAAAAAGTTAGTTCTGTTCTCACAATGAGTTGCTTTCCTAAGAAGGTGAGTGCACCAAGTTCAAACTTTCCTAGTTTGCGTAATCTAACAAGACGTACAACTTAGTAGATTCGTGTCATTACTAAAGAAGTTTTTTTAAAAACCCAACATCTTCATTGCTGAAAACTGTACTGTGTGAAATAAGCTAGTCCTGTTCTCAGAATGAGTTGCTTTCCTACGAAGAAGGTTGAGTGCATGAAGTTCAAACTTTCCTAGTTTGTGTAATCTAACAAGACGTACAACTTAGTAGATTCACTTCATTTCTAAAGTAGTTTGTTTAGAAAACAAACATCTTCATTGCTGAACACTGTGTTGTGTTAAATAAGCTAGATCTCTTCTCAGAATGAGTTGCTTTCCTACTAAGAATGTTGAGTGCAGCAAGATCAAACTTTCCTAGTTTGTGTAATCTGTCAAGATATATAACTTAGTAGATTTGCCTCATTTCTGAAGTAGTTTGTTTAGAAAACAAATATCTTCATTGCAGAACACTCTACTGTGTGAAATAACCTAGGTCTGTTTTGGAATGAGTTGCTTTCCTACGATCAAGGTTGAGTGCTGCAAGGACAACCTTTCTTGGTTTGTGTAATCTAATAAGATGTACAACCTAGTAGATTCCCTTCATTTCTAAAATAGTTTGTTTAGAAAACCAACATCTTCATTGCTGAACACTGTACTGTGTGAAATAAGCTAGTTCTGTTCTCTGAATGAGTTGCTTTCTTATGAACAAGGTTGAGTGCAGCAAGTTCAAGCTTTCCTAGTTTTTGTCATCTAACAAGATGTACAACTGAGTAGATTCATTTAATTTCTCAAGTAGTTTGTTTAGAAAACAAATACTTCATTGCTGAAGACTGTACTGTGTGAAATATTCTAGTTCTGCTCTTGAATGAGTTGCTTTCCTATGAAGACTGTTGAGTGCAGCAAGTTGAAACTTTCCTGGTTTGTGAATTCTAACAAGATGTACAACTTAGTAGATTCGCTTCATTTCTAAAGTAGTTTGTTTAGAAAACAAACATCTTCATTGCCCAACACTGTACTTTGTGAAATAAGCTAGTTCTGTTTTCTGAATGACTTGCTTTCTTACGAAAAAGGTTGAGTGGAGAAAGTTCAAGCTTTCCTACTTTGTGTAATCTAACAAGATGTACAACTTAGTAGATTAGCCTGATTCCTAAAGTAGTTTTTTTAGAAAACAAACATCTTCATTGCCCTGCACTGTACTGTGTGAAATAAGCTAGATCTCGAATTGAGTTGCTTTCCTACGAAGAAGGATGAGTGCAGCAAGTTCAAACTTTCCTAGTTTGTGTAATTTAACAAGATGTACAACTTAGTAGATTTGCCTCATTTCTAAAGTAGTTTGTTCAGAAAACAAACATCTTCATTGCAGAAAACTGTACTGTGTGAAATAAGCTAGTTCTCTTCTTGAATGAGTTGCTTTCCTACAAAGAAGGTTGAATGCACCAAGTTCAAACTTTCCTAGTTTGTGTAATCTAACAAGGTGTACACCTTCGTAGATTCCCCTCATTTCTAAGGTAGTTTGTTTAGAAAACAAACATCTTCATTTCCGAACACTGTACTGTGTGAAATAAGGTAGATCTGATCTCGGAATGAGTTGCTTTCCTACGAAAAAGGTTGACTGCAGCAAGTTCAAACTTTTCTTGTCTGTGTAATCTAACAAAATGTACAATTTAGTAAATTCCCCTCATTTCTAAAGTAGTTTGTTGAGAATACAAACAACTTCATTGCTGAACACTGTATTGTGTGAAATAAGCTAGATCTGTTCTCGGAATGAGTTGCTTTCCTATGAACAAGGTTGAGTGAAGCAAGTTCAAACTTTCCTGGTTTGTGTAATGTCACAAGATGTACAACTTAGTAGATTCCCCTGATTTCTAAAGTAGTTTGTTTAGAAAACAAACATCTTCATTGCTGAACACTGTATTGTGTTAAGTAAGCTAGATCTGTTCTCTGAATGAGTTGCCTTCTAACAAAAAAGGCAGAGTGCAGCAAGGTCAAAGTTTTCTCGTTTGTGTAGTGTAACAAGATGTACAAATTAGTCAATTCTCCTCATTTATAAAGTACTTTGTTTAGAAAACAAACTTCTTCCTTGCCGACCACTGTACTGTGTGAAATAAGCTAGTTTGGTTCTAGAAATTAGTTGCTTTCCTACGAAAAAGGTTAAGTGCAGCAAGTTCAAAGTTTTTTTTTTTGTAATCTAACAAGATGTACAACTTAGCAGATTCTTTTCATTTCTAAAGTAGTTTGTTTAGAAAACAAATATCTTCATTGCCAAACACTGTACTGTGTGAAATAAGCTAATTCTGTTCTCGAAATGAGTTGCTTTCCTACAAAGACGGTTGAGTGCAACAAGTTGAAAGGTTCCTGGGTTGTGTAATATGACAAGATTTACAACTTAGTAGATTCTCTTCATTTCTAAAGTAGTTTGTTTACAAAACAAACATCTTCATTGCTGAAAACTGTGCTGTGTGAAATAAAGTAGATCTGTTGTCGGAATGAGTTGCTTTCCTACTAACAAGGTTGAGTGCAGCAAATTCAAACTTTTCTTCTCTGTGTAATCTAACAAGATATACAATTCACTAGATTCGCATCATTTCTAAAGTAGTTTGTTTAGAAAACAAACATCTTCATTGCACAACACTGTACTGTGTGAAATAAGATAGTTCTGTACTCAGAATGACCTGCTTTCCTATGAAGACGGTTTAGTGCAGCAAGTTGAAACTTTCCTGGTTTGTGTAATGTGACAAGATGTACAACTTAGTAGATTGTTTTCATTTCTAACATACTTTGTTTAGAAAACAAACATCTTCATTGCTGACCACTGTACTGGGTGAAATAAGCTAGCTCTGTTCTCGGAATGAGTTGCTTTCCTACGAAGTAGGTTGAATTCAGAAAATTCAAACTTTCCTAGTTTTTGAAATGTAACAAGATATACAACTTGGTAGAGTCACCTCAATTCTAAAGTAATTTGTTTAGAAAAGAAACATCTTCATTGCGGAACACTGTATTTTGTGAAATAAGCTAGATCTGTTCTCGGAATGAGTTGCTCTCCTATGAAGAAGGTTGAGTGCAGCAAGTTCAAACTTTCCTAGTTTGTGTACTCTAACAAGATGTACAACTTAGCTGATTCACTTCATTTCTAAAGTAGTTTGTTTAGAAAAGAAACATCTTCAATACTTAACACTGTATTTTGTGAAATTACCTAGATGTGTTCTCGGAATGAGTTGCTTTCATAAGAAGAAGGTTGAGTGCAACAAGTTCAAACATTCCTACCTTGTGTAATCTTACAAGATGTACAACTTAGTAGATTCGCCTCATTTCTGAAGTAGTTTGTTTAGAAAACAAACATCTTCATTGCCGAACACTGTATTGTGTGAAATAAGCTACATCTGTTCTCGGAATGAGTTGCTTTCCTACGAATAAGGTTGAGTCCAGCAAGTTCAAACTTTCCTAGTTTGTGTAATGTAACAAGATGTACAACTTAGTAGATTGGCCTCATTTCTAAAGTAGTTTGTTTAGAAAACAAACATCTTCATTGTCAGACTCCGTACTGTGTGAGATAAGGTAGAGCTGTTCTCAGAATGAGTTGCTTTCCTACGAACAAGGTTGAGTGCAGCAAGTTCAAGCTTATCTTGTCTGTGTATTCTAAGAAGATGTACAACTTAGTAGATTCGCTTCATTTCTAAACTAGTTTGTTTAGAAAACAAACATCTTCATTGCCTAACACTATATTGTGTGAAATAAGCTAGATCTCTTCTCGGAATGAGTTGCTTACCTACGAAAAAGTTGAGTGCAGCAAGTTCAAACTTTCCTCATTTGTGTAATCTAACAAGATGTACAACTTACTAAATTAGCTTCATTTCTAACGTAGTTTGTTTAGAAAACAAACACCTTGATTGCCGAACACTGTACTGTGTGAAATAAGCTAGTTCTTTCTCAGAATGAGTTGCTTTCTTACCAACAGTCTTCAGTGCAGCAAGATCAAACTTTGCTAGTTTCTGTAATCTAACAAGATGTACAATTTAGTAGATTAGCTTTATTTCTAATGTAGTTTATTTTGAAAACAAACACCTTCTTTGCCAAAGGCTGAACTGTGTCAAATAAGCTAGTTCTGTTCTCGGAATGAGTTGCTTTTTTGCAAAGAGTCTTCAGTGCAGCAAGATCAATATTTCCTAGTTAGAGTAATCTAACAAGATGTACAACTTAGTAAATTAGCTTCATTTCTTATGTAGTTTGTTTAGAAAACAAACACCTTCATTGCTGATCACTTTACTGTGTGAAACAAGCTAGCTCTGTTCACGGAATGACTTCCTTTCTTATGAAGACTCTTCAGTGCAGCAAGATCAAACTTTGCTAGTTTGTGTAATCTTACAAGATGTACAACTTAGTAGATTAGCTTCATTTCTAACTTAGTTTGTTTAGAAAACAAACACCTTCTTTGCTGAAGACTGAACTGTGTCAAATAAGCTACTTTTGTTCTCGGAATGAGTTGCTTTCTTACGAAGAGTCTTCAGTGCAGCAAGATCAAACTTTGCTAGTTTGTGTAATCTAACAAGATGTACAAGTTAGTAGATTTGCAACATTTCTAATATAGTATGTTTAGAAAACAAACGTCTTCATTGCCCAACACTGTACTCTGTGAAATTAGCTAGTTCTGTTCTTGGAATGAGTTGCTACCTTAAGAAGAGTCTTCAGTGCAGCAACTTCAAACTTTCCTGCTTGTGTTATCTAACAAGATGTACAAGTTAGTAGATTAGCTTCATTTCTAACAGAGTTTGTTTAGAAAACAATCACCTTGATTGCCAAAGACTGTACTGTGTGAAATAAGCTAGTTCTTTCTCAGAATGAGTTGCTTTCATACGAACAGTCTTCAGTGAAAGATCAAACTTTGCTAGTTTGTGTAATCTAAAAAGATGTATGATTTCGTAGATTAGCTTCATTTCTAACGTATGTTGTTTTGAAAACAAACACCTTCATTGCCGAAGACTGTACTGTGTCACATAAGCCAGTTCTGTTCTCGGAATGAGTTGCTTTTTTGAAAGAGTCTTCAGTGCAGCAAGATCAAACTTTCCTAGTTTGTGTCAACTAACAAGGTGTACAACTTAGAAGATTCGCCACATTTCTAAAGTAGTTTGTTTAGAAAACAAACATCTTCATTGCCGAACACTGTACTCTGTGAAATAAGCTAGTTCTGTTCTTGGAATGAGTTGCTTTCTTACAAAGAGTCTTCAATGCAGCAAGATCAAACTTTCCTAGTTGGTGTAATCTAACAAGATGTACAACTTAGTACATTCGCCTCATTGCTAATGTAGTTTGTTTAGAAAATAAACACCTTGATTGCCCAACACTCTACTGTGTAAAATAAGCTAGTTCTGTTTTCGCAATGAGTTGCTTTCTTAGGACGAGTCTTCAGTGCAGCGAGATGAAACTTTGCTAGCTTGTATAATCTAAGAAGATGAACCACTTGGTACATGAGCTTCATTTCTATCGTAGTTTGTTTAGAAAACAAACACCTACATTGCCAAAGATTATCCTGTGTGAAATAACCTAGTTCTGTTCTCGGAATGAGTTGTTTTCTTACGAAGAGTCTTCAGTGCAGCAAGATCAAACTTTGATAGTGTGTGTAATCTTACAAGTTGTACAACTTAGTAGATTCGCCATATTTCTAAAGTAGTTAGTTTAGAAAAGAAACACATTCATTGCTACACACTGTACTTTGTTAAATAAGCTAGTTCTGTTCTCGGAATTAGTTGCTTTCTTACAAAGAGTCTTCAGTGCACCAAGATCAAACTTTGCTTGTATGTGGAATCTAACAAGATATACAACTTAGTACATTCGCCCCATATCTAATGTGCTTTGTTTGGAAAACAAACACATTCATTGCCGAAGACTGTACTGTGTGAAATAAGCTAGTTGTGTTCTCGGAATAAGTTGCTTTCTTACGAAGAGTCTTCAGTGCAGCAAGATCAAACATTCCTAGTTTGTGTAATCTAACAAGATGTACAACTTAGTAGATTAGCTTCATTTCTAACATAGTTTGTTTAGAAAACAAACACCTTCATTGCAGAAGACTGTACTGTGTGAAATGAGCTAGATCTATTCTCAGAATGAGTTGCTTTCTTGTGAAGAGTCTTCAGTGCAGCAAGATCAAACTTCCTAGTTTGTGTAATCTAACAAGATGTACAACTTAGTAGATTAGCTTCATTTCTAATGTAGTTTCTTTTGAAAACAAAAACCTTCATTGCCAAAGACTGTATCGTGTCAAATAACCTAGTTCTGTTCTCAGAATGATTTGCTCTCTTACGAAGAGTCTTCAGTGCAGCAAGATCAACCTTTGCTGCTTTCTGTAATCTAACAAGATGTACAACTTAGTAAATTCGCCTCATTTCTAATGTAGTTTGTTTAGAAAACAAACACCTTGATTGCCCAACTCTCTACTGTTTAAAATAAGCTAGTTCTATTCTCGGAATGAGGTGCTTTCTTATGAAGAGTCGTCAGTGCAGAAAGATCAAACTTTGCTTGTTTGTGTAATTTGAAAAGATGAACAATTGGTAGATTATCTTCATTTCTAACGTAGTTTGTTTAGAAAACAAACACCTTCGTTGCCGAAGACTGTAATGTGTCAAATAAGCTAGTTCTGTTCTCGGAATGAATTGCTTTCTTACGAAGAGTCTTCAGTGCAGCAAGGTCAAACTTTCCTAGTTTTTGTACTCTAACAAGATGTACAATTTAGGAGATTCTCCACATTTCTAAATTAGTTTGTTTAGAAAACAGACATCTTCATTGCCAAACACTGTACTGTGTGAACTAGGCTAGTTCTGTTCTCGGAATAATTTGATTTCTTACAAAGAGTCTTCAGTGCAGTAAGATCAAACTTTGCTAGTTTGTGTAGTCTTAAAAGTTGAACAACTTGGTAGATTAGCTTCATTTCTGACGTACTTTGTTTAGAAAACAAACACCTTCGTTGCTGAAGACTGTACTGTTTGAAATAAGCTAGTTCTTTCTCGAAATGATTTGCTTTGTTACTAAAAGTCGTCAATGCAGCAAGATCAAAATTTGCTAGTTTGTGTTATCCTGCCAGGTGAATAACTTGGTAGATTAGCTTCATTTCTAACGTAGTTTGTTTAGAAAACAAACACCTTCATTTCTGAAGACTGTACTGTGTGAAATAAGCTAGTTCCATTCTCTGAATGAGTTGCTTAATTAGGAAGAGTCTTCAGTGCACCATGATCAAACTTTGCTAGTTTGTGTAATCTAACAAGATGTACAACTTAGTAGATTCTCCACATTTCTAAACTAGTTTGTTTAGAAAACAAACACCTTCATTGCCGAACACTGTACTGTGAGAAATAAGCTAGTTCTCTTCTCAGAATGTGTTGCTTTATTCCAAACAGTGTTCAGTGCAGCAAGATCAAAGTTTTCTAGTTTGTTTAATCTAAGAAGATGTCCAACTTAGTAGGTTAGCATCATTTCTAACGTAGTTTGTATGGAATACAAACGCATTCATTGCCAAACACTGTACTTTGTGAAATAAGCTGGTTCTGTTCTCGGAGTGAGTTGCTTTCTTACGAAGAGTCTTCAGTGCAGCAAGATCAAAGTTTGGTAGTTTGTGTAATCTAACAAGATGTACAACTTAGTAGATTAGCTTCATTTCTAACGTAGTTTGTTTAGAAAATAAACACCTTGATTGCTGAACACTGTAGTGTGTGAAATAAGCTAGTTCTTTCTCGGAATGAGTTGCTTTCTTACGAACAGTCTTCAGTGCAACAAGATCAAAGTTTGGTAGTTTGTGTAATCTAACAAGATGTACAATTTAGTAGATTAGCTTCATTTCTAACATAGTTTGTTTTGAAAACAAACACCTTCATTGCCGCAGACTGTACTATACCAAATAAGCTAGTTCTATTCTCTGAATGAGTTAATTTCTTACAAAGAGTCATCAGTGCAGCAAGATCAAAAATTCCTAGTTTGTGTAATCTAACAACATGTACAACTTAGTAGATTAGCTTCGTTTCTAACGTAGTTTGTTTTGAAAACAAACACCTTCATTCCCGAAGACTGTACTGTAACACATAAGCTAGTTCTCTTCTCTGATTGAGTTGCTTTCTTATGAAGGGTCTTCGGTGCAGGAAGATCAAACTTGCCTAGTTTGTGTAATCTAACAGGATGTACAACTTAGTAGATTACCTTCATTTCTAACGTAGTTTGTTTAGAAAACAAACATCTTCATTGCTGAACACTCCACTGTGTGAAATAAGTTAGTTCTCTTCTCGGAATGATTTGTTTTCTTACGAAGAGTCTTCAATGCAGCAAGATCAAACTTTTCTAGTTCGTGTAATCTGAAAAGATGTACAACTTGGTCTATTAGCTTCATTTCTAACGTAGTTTGTTGAGAAAACAAACACCTTCATTGTCGAAGACTGTACTGTGTCTAATAAGCTAGTTCTGTTCTTGGAATGAGTTGTTTTCTGACAAAGAGTCTTCAGTGCAGCAAGATCAAACCTTCCTAGTTTGTGTAATCTAACACTATGTACAACCTTGTAGATTCTCCACATTTCTAAAGTTGTTTGTTTAGAAAACAAACATCTTCATTCCCGAACACTGTACTCTGTGAAATAAGCTTTTTCTGTTCTCGGAATGAGTTGTTTTCTTACAAAGAGTCTTCAGTGCAGCAAGATCAAACTCTCCTAGTTTGTGTAATCTAACAAGATATACAACTTAATAGATTTGCTTCATTTCTAACGTAGTTTGTTTCAAAAACAAACACCTTCATTGCCGAACAGTGTACTGTTGAAATAAGCTAGTTGTGTTCTTGGATAGAGTTGCTTTGTTATGAACAGTCCTCAGTGCAGCAAGATCAAACCTTGCGTGTTTGTGTAATCTAACAGGATGTACAACTTAGTAGATTAGCTTCATTTCTAATGTAGTTTGTTTTGGAAACAAACATGTTCATTGCCAAAGACTGTACTGTGTAAAATAAGCTAGTTCTGTTCTCAGAATGAGTTGCTTTCTTATGAAGATTCTTCAGTGAGGCAAAATCAAACTTTCCTAGTTCCTGTAATCTAACAAGATGTACAACTTAGTAGATTCACCACATTTCTAAAGTAGTTTGTTTAGAAAACAAACATCTTCCTTGCCGAACACTGTACTCGGTGAAATAAGCTAGTTCTGTTCTCGAAATTAGATGCTTTCTAATGAAGAGCCTTCAGTGTGGCAAGATCAAAGTTTCCTAGTTTGTTTAATATAACAAGATGTACAACTCTGTAGATTCACCACATTTCTAAAGTAGTTTGTTTAGAAAACAAACATCTTCATTGCCAAACACTGTAATCTGTGAAATAAGCTAGTTGAGCTCTTGGAATGAGTTGCTTTCTTACGAAGTTTCTTCAGTGCAGCAAGATAAAACATTCCTAGTTTGTTTAATCAAACAAGATGAACAATGTGGTAGATTAGCTTCATTTTTAGCATAGTTTGTTTAGAAAACAAACACGTTCATTGTCGAAGACTGTACTGTGTGAAATTAGCTAGTTCTGTTCTTGGAATGAGTTGCTTTCTTATAAAGAGTCTTCAGCGCAGCAAGATCAAACTTTGGTAGTTTGTGTAATCTTACAAGAGGAACAACTTGGCAGATTAGCTTCATTTCTAACGTAGTTTGTATAGAAAACAAACACATTCATTGCCGAAGATTGTACTGTGTGAAATAAGCTAGTGCTGTTCTCGGAATGAGTTGCTTTCTTATGAAGAGTCTTCAGTGCAGCAAGTTCAAACTCTCCTAGTTTGTGTTATCTAACAAGATGTACAACTTAGTAGATTAGCTTCATTTCAAACTAACGTAGTTTGTTTAGAAAACAAACACGTTGATTGCCAAAGACTGTATTGTGTGAAATAAGCTAGTTCTTTCTTGGAATGAGTTGCTTTCTTACGAAGAGATGTCAGTGCAGCAAGATCAAACTTTGCTAGTTTGGGTAATCAAACAAGATGAACAACTTGGTAGATTAGCTTCATTTCTAATGTAGTTTGTTTTGAAAACAAACACCTTGATTTCTGAAGACTGTAGTGTGTGAAGTAAGCTAGTTCTGTTCTTGGAATGAGTTGCTTTCTTAAGAATAGTGTTCAGTGCAGCAAGATCAAACATTGCTAGTTTGTGTAATCTAACAAGATGTACAACTTAGTAGATTAGCTTCATTTCTAACGTAGTTTGTTTAGAACACAAACACCTTCATTGCTAAAGACTGTACTGTGTGAAATAAGCTAGTTCTATTCTCACAATTAGTTGCTTTCTTACAAAGAGTCTTCAGTACAGCAAGTTCAAACTCTCCTAGTTTGTGTTATCTAACAAGATGTACAACTTAGTAGATTAGATTTATTTCAAACTAACGTAGTTTGTTTAGGAAAAAAAACACCTTGATTGCCAAAGACTGTACTGTGTGAAATAAGCTAGTTCTGTTCTAAAAATGAGTTGCTATCTTACGAAGAGACTTCAGTGAAGTAAGATCAAACTTTGCAAGTTTGTGTAATCTAACAACATGTACAACTGCGTAGATTAGCTTCATTTCTAAAGGAGTTTGATTAGAAAAAAAACACCTTTATTACCGAACACTGTACTGTGTGAAATAACCTAGTTTTCTTTTTGGAATGAGTTGCTTTCTTAAGAGGAATCTTCAGTGAAGCAAGATCAAACTTTCCTAGTTTGTGTAGTCTAACAAGATGTAGAACTTAGTAGATTACCTTCATTACTAACGTAGTATGATTAGAAAAACCACCTTCATTGTCGAACACTATACTGTGTGAAATAAGCCAGTTCTGTTCTCGAATGAGTTGCTTTCTTAAGAAAAGTCTTCAGTGCAGCAAGATCAAACTTTGGTCGTTTGTATAATGTTACAAGATGAACAACTTGGTACATTAGCTTCATTTCTAATGTAGTTTGTTTAGAAAACAAACACCTTCGTTGCCGAAGACTGTACTGTGTGAAATTAGCTAATTCTGTCTCAGAATGACTTGCTTTCTCATGAAGTTTCGTCACTGCAGAAAGATCAAACTTTGCAAGTTTGTGTAATGTAACAAGATGAACAACTTGGTACATTAGCTTCATTTCTAATGTAGTTTATTTATAAAACAAACACCTTCATGCCGAAGACTGTACTGTGTGAAATAAGCTAGTTCTGTTCTCAGAATGAGTTGCTTTCTTACGAAGAGTCTTCAGTGCAACAAGATCAAACTTTGCTAGTTTGTGTATTCTTACAACATGTACAACTTCGTAGATTAGCTTCATTTCCAACATAGTTTGTTTAGAAAACAAACACCTTCATTTGCAAAGGTTGTACTGTGTGAAATAAGCTAGTTCTGATCTCAGAATTAGTTGCTTTCTTATGAAGAGTTTTCAGTGCACCAAGATCAAACTTTGCTAGTTTGTGTAATCTAACAAGATGACCAACATGGTAGATAAGCTTCATTTCTAACGTCCTTTGTTCAGAAAACAAATACCTTCATTGCCAAAGATTGTACTCTGTGAAATAAGCTAGTTCTGTTCTCGGAATGAGTTGCTTTCTTATGAAGAGTCTTCGGTGCATCAAGTTCAAAATTTCTTAGTTTGTGTAATCTAACAAGGTGAACATATTGGTAGATTTGCTTCATTTCTAACATAGTTTGTTGAGAAAACAAACACCTTCATTGCCAAAGATTGTATTGTGTGAAATAAGCTACTTCTGTTCTCAGAATGGGTTGCTTCCTGACGAAGAGTCTTCAGTGCAGCAAAATCAAACTTTGCTAGTTTTTGTAATCTAACAAGATGTACAACTTAGTCGACTAGCTTCATTTGTAACATAGTTTGTTTAGAAAACAAACACCTTAATTGCCCAACACTGTACTATGTGAAATAGGTTAGTTCTGTTCTCGGAATGAGTTGCTTTCTTAAGAAGAGTCTTCAGTGCACCAAGTTCAAACTTTCCTAGTTTGTGTAATCAAACAAGATGTACAACTTGGTAGATTAGCTTTATTTCTAACGTAGTTTGTTTAGAAAACAAACACCTTCATTGCCGAACACAGTACTGTGTGAAATAAGCTAGTTCTGTCCTTTGAATGACTTGCTTTCTTACAAAGTGTCTTCAGTGCAGCAAGTTCAATCTTTCATAGTTTGTGTAATCAAACAAGATGAACAAATTGGTAGAATAGCTTCATTTCTAACGTTGTTTGTTTAGAAAACAAACACCTTCATTGCCAAATACTGTACTGGGTGAAATAAGCTATTTCTGTTCTTGGAATGCGTTGCTTTGTGAGGAAGAATCTTCAGTGCAACAAGATCAAACTTTGCTAGTTTGTGTACTCTAACACGATGTACAAGTTAGTACATTAGCTTCATTTCTAACGTAGTTTCTTTAGAAAACAAACACCTTCTTTGCCGAACACTGTACTGTGTGAAATAAGCTAGTTCTGTTCTCGGAATGAGTTGCTTTCTTACGAACAGTCTTCAGTACAGCTAGATCAAAATTTGCTAGTTTGTGTAATCTAACAAGATGAACAACTTGGTAGAGTTGCTTCATTTCTAATATAGTTTCCATAGAAAACAAACACCTTCATTGCCTAAGTTTGTACTGTGTGAAATAAGCTTGTTCTGTTCTCACAATGTGTTGCTTTCTTACGAAGTCTTCAGTGTAGCAAGTTCAAACTTTCCTAGTTTGTGTAATCAAACAAGATGAACAACTTAGTAGATTAGCTTTATTTCTAACATAGTTTGTTTAGAAAACAGACACCTTCATTGCCAAACACTGTACTGTGTGAAATAATTTAGGTCTTTTCTCGGAATGAGTTGATTTCTTATGAAGAGTTTTCAGTGCAGCAAGATCAATCTTTTCTAGTCTCTGTAATCTGACAGGATGAACAACTTGGTAGATTAGCTTCATTTCTAACGTAGTTTGTTGAGAAAATTAACACCTTCATTGCCAAAGATTATAGTGTGAAATAAGCTAGTTGTGTTCTCGGAATGAGTTGCTTTCTTACGAACAGTCTTCAGTGTAGCAAGTTCAAACTTTGCTGGTTTTTGTACACTAACAAGATGTACAACTTAGTATATTAGCTTCATTTCTAACATAGTTTGTTTAGAAAACAAACACCTTAATTGCCCAACACTGTACTATGTGAAATAGGTTAGTTCTGTTCTCGGAATGAGTTGCTTTCTTACAAACAGTCTTCAGTACAGCTAGATCAAAGTTTGCTAGTTTAGTAATCTAACAAGATGAACATCTTGGTAGATTAGCTTCATTTCTAATGTAGTTTGTTTATAACACAAACACCTTCATTGCCGAACACTCTACTGGGTGAAATAAGCTTGTTCTGTTCTCGGAATGAGTTGCTTTCTTACCAAGAGTCTTCAGTACAGCAAGATGAAACTTTGCTAGTTTTTGTACTCTAACAAGAAGTACAACTTACTAAATTAGCTTCATTTCTAACGTAGTTTGTTTAGAAAACAAACACCTTCATTGCCGAAGATTGTACTGTGTGTAATAAGCTAGCTCTGTTCTCGGAATGAGTTGCTTTCTCATGAAGAGTATCCAATGCAGCAAGATCAAACTCTGCTAGTTTGTTTAATGTATTAAGATGAACAACTTGGTAGATTAGCTTCATTTCTAACGTAGTTTGTTTTTGAAAACAAACAAATTCATTGCCGAAGAGTGTACTGTGCAAAATAAGCTAGTTTTGTTCTCAGAATGAGTTGCTTTCTTATGAAGAGATTTCAGTGCAGCAAGATAAAACTTTGCTAGTTTGTATAATCTAACAAGATGAACAACTTGGTAGATTAGCTTCATTTCTAACGTAGTTTGTTTAGAAAACAAACACCTTCATTGCCAAAGATTGTACTGTGTTAAATAAGCTTGTTCTGTTCTTGGAATGAGTTGCTTTCTTACGAAGAGTATTCTAGTGCAACAAGTTCAAACTTTCCTAGTTTGTGTAATCAAAAAAGGATGAACAACTTCGTAGATTAACTTTTTTTCTAAAGTAGTTTGTTTAGAAAATAAACACCTTCACTGCCTAAGACTATACTGTGTCAAATAACTACTTCGGTTCTTGGAATGAATTTTTCTCTTATGAAGAGTCTTCAGTGCAGCAAGTTGAAACTTTCCTAGTTTGTGTAATCTAAAAAGATGTAGAACTTAGTAGATTCACTTCATTTCTAACGTAGTTTGTTTAGAAAACAAACACATTCATTGCCAAATTCTGTACTGTGGGAAATAAGCTAGTGCTATTCTCAGAATGAGTTGCTTTCTGACGAACAGTCTTCAGTGCAGCAAGATCAAATTTTGCTAGTTTGTGTAATCTAACAAGATGTACAACTTAGTAGATTAGCTTCATTTCTAACGTACTTTGTTTAGAAATAAACACCTTCATTGCAGAACACTGTACTTTGTGAAATAAGCTAGTTCTGTTCTTGGAATGAGTTGCTTTCTTACGAAGAGTCTTCAGTGCAGCAATATCAAACTTTGCTAGTTTGTGTAATTTAAAAGATGTACAACTTGGTAGATTAGCTTCTTTTCTAACGAAGTTTGTTTTGAAAAAAAACACCTTCATGGCTGAAGACTGTGCTGTGTCAAATAAGCTAGTTCTGTTCTCGGAATGAGTTGCTTTCTTATGAAGAGTCTTCAGTGCAGCAAGATCAAAAATTCTTGTTTGACTAATCTAACAGGATGCAGAACTTTGTAGATTAGCTTCATTTCTGTTCTCGGAATGAGTTGCTTTCTTACAAAAAGTCTTCAGTGCAGGAAGATTAAACTTTCCTAGTTTGAGTAATCTAACAAGATGTACAATTTAGTAGATTAGCTTCATTTCTAACGTAGTTTGTTTAGAAAACAAACACCTTCATTGCTGAACACGGTACTGTGTGAAATAAGCTAGTTCTGTTCTTGGAATGAGTTGCTTAATTATGAAGAGTCTTCAGTGCAGCAAGATCAAACTTTCCTAGTTTTTGTAATCTAACAAGATGTGCATCTTAGTAGTTTAGCTTCATTTCTAACGTAGTTTGTTTGGAAAAAAAAAAAAAAAAAAACACCCTCATTGTTTAAGACCGTACTTTGTCAAATAGGTAGTTCTTTTCTCGGAATGAGTTGCTTTCTAACGAAGAGTTTTCAGTGCAGGAAGATCAAACTTTCCTAGTTTGTGAAATCTAAAAAGATGTAGAATTTAGTAAATTAACTTCATTTCTAACTTAGTATGTTTAGAAAACAAACACCTTTGTTGCCGAAGATTGTACTGTGTGAAATAAGCTAGTTCTGTTCTCGGAATGAGGTGCATTCTTACGAAGAGTCTTCAGTGCAGGAAGATCAAAGTTTGCTAGTTTGTGTATTCTAACAAGATGTACAACTTGGTAGATTAGCTTCATGTCTCGCGTAGTTTGCTGAGAAAACAAACACCTTAATTGCTGAACACTGTATTGTGTGAAATAAGCTAGTTTTGTTCTCGGAATGAGTTGCTTTCTTATGAAGAGACTTCAGTGCAGCAAGATCAACCTTTGCTAGTTTGTGTAATCTAACAAGATGAAAAACGTAGATTAGCTTCATTTCTAAATTAGTTTTTTTTAGAAAACAAACACCTTCATTTGCGAAGATTGTACTGTGTGAAATAAGCTAGTTCTGTTCTCGGAATGAGTTGCTTTCTTATGAAGAGTCTTCAGTGCAGCAAGATCAAAAATTCTTGTTTGACTAATCTAACAGGATGCAGAAATTTGTAGATTAGCTTCATTTCTGTTCTCGGAATGAGTTGCTTTCTTACAAAGAGTCTTCAGTGCAGGAAGATTAAACTTTCCTAGTTTGAGTAATCTAACAAGATGTACAACTTAGTAGATTAGCTTCATATCTAATGTAGTTTGTTTAGAAAACAAACACCTTCATTGCCAAAGAGTGTACTGTGTGAAATAAGCTAGTTCTGTTCTTGGAATGATTTGTTTTCTTACGAAGAGTCTTCAGTGCAGCAAGATCAAACTTTGCTACTTTGTGTAATCAAACAAGATGAACAACTTGTTCATCAACTAGTCGATTAGCTTCATTTCTGATGTAGTTTGTTTGTTTACAAACAAACACCTTCATTTGCCGAAAACACTGTACTGTGTGAAATAAGCTAGTTCTATTCTTGGAATGAGTTGCTTTCTTGCCAAGTGTATTCAGTGCAACAAGATCAAACTTTGCAAGTTTCTGTACTCTAACAAGATGTACAAGTTAGTAGATTAGCTTCATTTCTAATGTAGTTTGTGTAGAAAACAAACACCTTCATTGCAGAACCCTGTACTGTGTGAAATAAGCTAGTTCTGTTCTGGGAATGAGTTGCTTTCTTAGAAGAGTCTTCAGTACAGCAAGATCAAACTTTGCTTGTTTGTGTAATCTAAAAAGATGAACAACTTGTTAGATTAGCTTCATTTCTAACGTAGTTTTTTTAGAAAACAAACACCTTCATTGTCGAAGATTGTACTGTGTGAAATAAGCTACTTCTGTTCTTGGAATGAGTTGCTTTCTTATGAAGAGTCTTCAGTGCAGCAAGATCAAACTTTCCTAGTTTGTGTAATCTAACAAGATGAACAACTTAGTAGATTTGCTTCATTTCTAACCTAGTTTGTTTTGAAAACAAACACCTTCATTGCCTAAGACTGTACTGTGTGAAATAAGCTAGTTCTGTTCTTAGAATGAGTTGCTTTCTTACAAGAGTCTTCAGTGCAGCAAGATCAAAGTTCTAGTTTGTGTAATCTAACAAGATGTACAACTTAGTAGATTAGCTTCATTTCTAACTTAGTTTGTTTTGAAAATAAAAACCTTCATTGCTTAAGACTGTACTGTGTCAAATAAGCTAGTTCTGTTCTCGGAATGAGTTGGTTTCTTATGAAGAGTCTTCAGTGCAGAAAGATCAAACTTTGCTAGTTTGTGTAATATACAAGATGTACAACTTGGTAGATTAGCTTCATTTCTAACGTAATTTGTTTAGAAAACAAACACCTTCATTGCTGAAGATTGTACTGTGTGAAATAAGCTAGTTTCAGTTCTCAGAATGAGTTGCTTTTCTTATGAAGAGTCTTCAGTGCAGCAAGATCAAACTTTGCTGGTTTGTGTAATCTAACAAGATGAACAACTTAGTAGATTAGCTTCATTTCTAATGTAGTTTGTTTAGAAAACAAACACCTTCATTGCCGAACACTGTACTGTGTGAAATAAGCCAGTTCTGTTCTTGGAATGAGTTGCTTTCTTACGAAGAGTCTTCAGTGCAGCAAGATCAAACTTTACTAGTTTGTGTAATCTAACAAGATGAACAACTTGGTAGATTAGCTTCATTTCTAATGTAGTTTGTTTAGAAAACAAACACCTTCATTGCAGACCACTGTACTGTGTGAAATAAGCTAGTTCTGTTCTCGGAATGAGTTGCTTTATAACAAAGAGTCTTCAGTGCAGCAAGATCAACCTTTCCTAGTTTGTGTAATCTAACAAGATGAACAACTTTGTAGATTAGCTTCATTTCTAACGTAGTTGGTTTAGAAAATAAACACCTTCATTGCCGAAGATTGTACTGTGTGAAATAAGCTAGTTCTGTTCTTGGAATGAGTTGCTTAATTATGAAGAGTCTTCAGTGCAGCAAGATCAAACTTTCCTAGTTTGTGTAATCTAACAAGATGAACAACTTAGTAGATTAGCTTCATTTCTAACGTAGTTTGTTTTGAAAACAAACACCTTCATTGCCGAACACTGTACAGTGTGAAATAAGCTAGTTCTGTTCTCGGAATGAGTTGCTTAATTATGAAGAGTCTTCAGTGCAGCAAGATCAAACTTTGCTAGTTTGTGTAATCTAACAAGATGAACAACTTGGTAGATTAGCTTCATTTCTAACGTAGTTTGTTTAGAAAACAAACACCTTCATTGCTGAAGATTGTACTGTGTGAAATAAGCTAGTTCTGTTCTCAGAATGAGTTGCTTTTTTTACAAAGAGTCTTCAGTACAGCAAGTTCAAATTTTCCTAGTTTGTGTAATCAAACAAGATGAACAACTTAGTAGATTAGCTTCATTTCTAACGTAGTTTGTTTAGAAAACAAACACCTTCATTGCCGAACACTGTACTGTGTGAAATAAGCTAGTTCTGTTCTTGGAATGAGTTGCTTTCTTTGAAGAGTCTTCAGTGCAGCAAGATCAAAACTTTCCTAGTTTGTGTAATCTAACAAGATGAACAACTTGGTAGATTAGCTTCATTTCTAACTTAGTTTGTTTAGAAAACAAACACCTTCATTGCCAAACACTGTACTGTGTGAAATAAGCTAGTTCTGTTCTTCAGAATGAGTTGCTTTCTTATGAAGAGTCTTCAGTGCAGCAAGATCAAACTTTCCTAGTTTGTGTAATCTAACAAGATTAACAACTTAGTAGATTAGCTTCATTTCTAACGTAGTTTGTTTAGAAAACAAACACCTTCATTGCCGAACACTGTACTGTGTGAAATAAGCTAGTTCTGTTCTCAGAATGAGTTGCTTTCTCATGAAGAGTCTTCAGTGCAGCAAGATCAAACTTTGCTAGTTTGTGTAATCTAACAAGATGAACAACTTTTGAGTAGATTAGCTTCATTTCTAACGTAGTTTGTTTAGAAAACAAACACCTTCATTGCTGAACACTGTACTGTGTGAAATAAGCTAGTTCTGTTCTTGGAATGAGTTGCTTTCTTACAAAGAGTCTTCAGTGCAGCAAGATCAAACTTTGCTAGTTTGTGTAATCTAACAAGATGAACAACTTAGTAGATTAGCTTCATTTCTAACGTAGTTTGTTTAGAAAACAAACACCTTCATTGCAGAACACTGTACTGTGTGAAATAAGCTAGTTCTGTTCTCAGAATGAGTTGCTTTCTTATGAAGAGTCTTCAGTGCAGCAAGATCAAACTTTGCTAGTTTTTGTAATCTAACAAGATGAACAACTTGGTTAGATTAGCTTCATTTCTAACGTAGTTTGTTTAGAAAACAAACACCTTCATTTGCAAAGATTGTACTGTGTGAAATAAGCTAGTTCTGTTCTCAGAATGAGTTGCTTTCTTATGAAGAGTCTTCAGTGCAGCAAGATCAAACTTTGCTAGTTTTGTAATCTAACAAGATGAACAACTTGGTAGATTAGCTTCATTTCTAACGTAGTTTTTTTAGAAAACAAACACCTTCATTGCTGAAGATTGTACTGTGTGAAATAAGCTAGTTCTGTTCTCGGAATGAGTTGCTTTCTTACGAAGAGTCTTCAGTGCAGCAAGATCAAACTTTCCTAGTTTGTGTAATCTAACAAGATGAACAACATTAGTAGATTAGCTTCATTTCTAAGATAGTTTGTTTTGAAAACAAACACCTTCATTGCCAAAGACTGTACTGTGTGAAATAAGCTAGTTCTGTTCTCGGAATGAGTTGCTTTCTTATGAAGAGTCTTCAGTGCAGCAAGTTCAAACTTTCCTAGTTTGTGTAATCAAACAAGATGAACAACTTAGTAGATTAGCTTCATTTCTAACATAGTTTGTTTAGAAAACAAACACCTTCATTGCCAAACACTGTACTGTGTGAAATAAGCTAGTTCTGTTCTGGAATGAGTTGCTTTTTTATGAAGAGTCTTCAGTGCAGCAAGATCAAACTTTGCTAGTTTGTGTAATCTAACAGATGTACAACTTAGTAGATTAGCTTCATTTCTAACGTAGTTTGTTTAGAAAACAAACACCTTCATTGGTGAACACTGTACTGTGTGAAATAAGCTAGTTCCGTTCTCGGAATGAGTTGCTTTATAATGCAGAGTCTTCAGTGCAGCAAGATAAAACTTTCCTAGTTTGTGTAATCTAACAAGATGAACAACTTATTAGATTAGCTTCATTTCTAACGTAGTTTGTTTAGAAAACAAACACCTTCATTTCCAAAGACTGTACTGTGTCAAATAAGCTAGTTCTGTTTTCAGAATGAGTTGCTTTCTTATGAAGAGTTTTCAGTGCAGCAAGATCAAACTTTCCTAGTTTGTGTAATCTAACAAGATGTACAATTTTAGTAGATTAGCTTCATTTCTAACGTAGTTTGTTTTGAAAACAAACACCTTCATTGCCTAAGACTGTACTGTGGGAAATAAGCTAGTTCTGTTCTCAGAATGAGTTGCTTTCTTACGAAGAGTCTTCAGTGCAGCAAGATCAAACTTTGCTAGTTTGTGTAATCTAACAAGATGAACAACTTAGTAGATTAGCTTCATTTCTAACGTAGTTTGTTTAGAAAACAAACACCTTCATTGCCGAACATGGTACTGTGTGACATAAGTTAGTTCTGTTCTCGGAATTAGTTGCCTTCTTACGAAGAGTCTTCAGTGCAGCAAGATCAAACTTTGCTCGTTTGTGTAATCTAACAAGATGAACAACTTGGTAGATTAGTTTCATGTCTAACGTAGTTTGTTTACAAAACAAACACCTTCATTGCTGAATACTGTACTGTGTGAAATAAGCTAGTTCTGTTCTTGGAATGAGTTGCTTTATTACGAAGAGTCTTCAGTGAAGCAAGATCAAACTTTGCTAGTTTGTGTACTGTAACAAGATGTACAACTTAGTAGATTAGCTTCGTTTCTGAAGTAGTTTGTTTTGAAAACACCACCTTCATTGTCGAAGACTGTGCTGTGTTAAATAAGCTACTTCTATTCTCGGAATGAGTTGCTTTGTTATGAAGAGTCTTCAGTGCAGCAAGATCAAACTTTCCTGGTTTATGCAGTCTAAGAAGATGAACAACTTGGTAGATTAGCTTCATTTCTAATGCAGTTTTTTTAGAAAACCAACCCCTTCATTTCTGAAGATTGTACTTTGTGAAATAATCTGGTTTTATTTTCAGAATGAGTTGCTCTCTTACGAAGAGTTTTCAATGCAGCACGATCAAACTTTGCTCGTTGGTGTACTCTAACAAGATGTACAACTTAGTAGATTACCTTCATTTCTAACGTAGTTTGTTTAGACAACAAACACCTTCATTGCCGAATACTGTACTGTGTGAAATAAGCTAGTTCTGTTCTCGGAATGAGTTGCTATCTTACGAAGAGTCTTCAGTGCAGCCAGATCAATCTTCCCTCGTTTGTGTAATATTACAAGAAGAATAACTTTGTAGATTAGCTTCATTTCTAACGTAGTTTGTTTTGAAAACAAACACCTTCATTGCCAAAGAGCATACTGTGTAAAATAAGCTAGTTCTGTTCTCGAATTGAGTTGCTTTCTTACGAAGAGACTTAAGTGCAGCAAGATCAACCTTTCCTAGTTTGTGTAATCAAATAAGATGTACAACTTAGTAGATTAGCTTCATTTCTAACGTAGTTTGTTTAGAACACAAACAACTTCATTGCCTAAGACTGTACTGTGTCAAATAGCTAGTTCTGTTCTCGGAATGAGTTGCTTTCTTACGAAGAGTCTTCAGTGCAGCAAGATCAAACTTTCCTTGTTGGTGTAATCTAAAAAGATGTAGAACTTAGTAGATTAACTTCATTTCTAATGTATTTTGTTTAGAAAACAAACACATTCATTGTCAAAGCATTTCCTTTGGGAAATAAGCTAGTTCTGTTCTCGGAATGAGTTGCTTTATTACAAAGAGTCTTCAGTGTAGCAAGGTCAAGCTTTCCTAGATTGTGTAATCTAACAAGATGTACAACTTGGTAGATGAGCTTCATTTCTAACGTAGTTTATTTAGAAAACAAACACATTCATTGCCGAAGCATTTCCTTTGGGAAATAAGCTAGTTCTGTTCTCAGAATGAGTTGCTTTCTTATGAAGAGTTTTCAATGCAGCAAGATCAATCTTTGCTAGTTTGTGTTCTCTAACAAGATGTACAATTTAGGAGATTAGCTTCATTTCTAACGTAGTTTGTTTAGAAAACAAACACCTTCATTGCCCAACACTCTACTGTGTGAAATAAGCTAGTTGAGTTCTCGGAATGAGCTGCTTTATAACGAAGAGTCTTCAGTGCAGCAAAATCAAAGTTTCCTAGTTTGTGTAATCTAACAAGATTAACAACTTGGTTGATTAGCTTCATTTCTAACGTAGTTTGTTTAGAAAACAATCACCTTCATTTCCGAAGATTGTATTGTGTGAAATAAGCTAGTTCTGTTTTCGGAATGAGTTGCTTTCTTATGAAGAATTTTCAATGCAGCAAGAACAAACTTTGCTAGTTTGTGTAATCTAACAAGATGAACAACTTGGTAGAGTAGCTTCGTTTCTAACCAGTTTGTTATGAAAAGAAACACCTTCATTGCCGAAGAATGTACTTTGTGAAATAAGCTAGTTCTGTTATCAGAATGAGTTGCTTTCTTACGAAGAGTCTTCAGTGCAGCAAGATCAAACTTTCCTAGTTTGTGTAGTCTAACAGGATGCACAACTTAGTAGATTAGCTTCATTTCTAACGTAGCTTGTTTAGAAAACAAATACATTCATTGCCGAAGCCTGTACTGTGGGAAAAAAGCTAGTTCTGTTCTTGAAATGAGTTGCTTTATAATGAAGAGTCTTCAGTGTAGCAAGATCAAACTTTCCTTCTTTGTATAATCTAACAAGATGTAAGGAAAGCCTGTAGGCCTGGTTTTGATTTCCCAGTGATACATGAATTTTGGGTTCCTTGGACACCAGTGTACCAGTAATTTGGGGGTGTTCCCACGTCCTTTTCCTGTGAACTTGAAGAATGAAATCCTCCGACCTGAGGACAAGGTTCAGAAAGACTTGATTACAGTTTAAAGCTTTAGGAGGATGAAGAGAAGGGGGCTTAAGCCTAGGGAGGTGAGAGAGCTTTGAGAAGCCCCATGAGGGACAGGGCAGAGATCTTGCCCAGAGAGGTAAGAAGAGGTTTGAGACACCCACCTTGAGACTCAGGTCTCGATTTTTGTATGGGGAATGGTTTCGTGAGGAGGTGGTACCAGGTCGGCAGGTTGCTATGAACAAAGACCAGTTTTTACAGCTGGGCCAGTCATCTTAAGTGAGGGTCAGATTTTCTGTCCTCTAGCAAGAGTGCAAGCTTAATCTAGAGCTCTTTCCTGGAGGGTGCAACATCTGGGTTTCTGCAAGCTTAGTGACATTTCCTGCTTTTAGTCAAGGAATAAAACACCATTACTTTTGGGGACCTGTTAACCTGACTAAATAGCCAATTTCTGTCTCCTATCACCAGTACCCGTGTAAAGCTGTATGCAAAAAGTGGTGTATGTACCTGGAGTTCCTTTGCAGTGGCAGAGGGCCCTGGTGTGCCCATTCTCCCTCTCCCTCTCTCTTTCCCACTCTTTCTCTCTCTCTCTGTCTTCTATCTTACTCTTTCTCTTGAAGAACAGGAACAGAAGAAGGGCGGGAAGAAGGAAAGAAGGAAGAAAAACATTTTTACAAAAGAATTTTAACTCTGGTTCCACGTGGTTAATTACTTTTCTATTCTTTAGCTAAGAAGTTTATAAAGCACACATGTATATTTATGGAGGGAGATGCAAGTGTTTGGTAACTGACAACTCTAGCACATGCATTTGAGTTTTGGTGATAGGTGATGATAGGGTTATCCAAACTTTGAATTTTCTCTTTGCTCCCGAGGCATAAGGAAGTGATGGCAGGCCCTTCCTCCTAACAAGAAGCAACTGTTTAAAGAGAGTGTGAGGAATACTCTGTGGAAGTTGTTCCTGGCTCTCAGTGGTTTTGGACTCCTGTTTGTAATGTTTTATATCATTTACCTGAAAGTGAGTCTCGTCACAGGAAGGAGTAAACTGCTGCTCATGGGGAAAGAGCATTGCAGACTTCTGTCGGAGCTGGAGTACGACCTCGTAAGTCATGACAAGAGTGGGTTTTCATGAGATTGCTTCACGTAATGCACAGAGAGGGAGTTTCTTAAATATGGAGGATGCATTGCTTTGAACTTTAGTCTTGACAAGAAGTGAGTTGAAAGCCTCAGACCTGGAAAAGGTGTTCCCACTGTGCATCCGCTAACTAGTGCTATCTGTCCATGTGCACACCCCCAGTCACTTTCCTGGGAAAAGGAAAAGGTGTTCCCACTGTGCACCCGCTAACTAGTGCTGTCTGCCCATGTTCACACCCCCACTGTCACTTTCCTGGGAAAAGGAAAAGGTGTTCCCACTGTGCACCCGCTAACTAGTGCTGTCTGCCCATGTGCACACCCCCACTGTCACTTTCCTGGGAAACATCTTTGACGCTCAGATGGAGGGAGTGCTGAGTGTGATGAGGGGACACCGCTGGGCTGTGCCCTGGACTGTCTCCGTGCATGTGGGCAGTCCTGGGGTGGGTCAGGCAGGGCTCGTGCTTGTTTCTTGTCTTGACCTTCTGTTCTCCTGCGAGCGCGTACAGGAGGTGAAGGATGTTGGTCTTCCTCCTGACCTTTCACTGGGGTGAGCACGATGTAGCCAAGAACCTTCTCTGTTTTGTTTATTGCTTTTTAAAAGTTTTTTTTATTTATTTATTTATTTATTTATTTGAGAGAGAGAGAGAGAGAGAGAGAATGGGCACGCCAGGACCTTCAGCAAATGAACTGCATACACAAGTGCTCCCTTGTGCATCTGGCTTATGTGGGTCCTGGGGAATCAAACCTGGCTTTGCAGGCAAGAACCTTAACCATGAAGCCATCTCTCCAGCCCTGTTTTTTTTTTTTTTTTTTTAAATAAGGACTAGCACAGCATGCAAAGTAATGCCCAATGTGTGTTAATTGAATGAATAAATAGCTCTGTAGTGAGAATATTTATATTTTGAAAGCAAGGTATAATAAGATAGTATTTGGTTCTAAATGTCTTTTGGCAGTTTGTTGTGTTCCCTTCCATCCTCACAACCTCTCTCCTGTCCTACTTTCCTCCCTGCCTTTCTCTCTCTCTCTTTCTCCTTTTCTCCCTTTTTCTTTCACTTCTCTTCCTCTGTTCTTTCTTCCTTCCTTTCTTCTTCTTTCATTCCCTTTCTCCCCTCCCTCCCTTCTTTCCTTCATTCCTTCTGTTCCCTGCCTGCCTGCTGTCTTTCCTTTCCTTTCCCTTTCCTTTCCTTTCCTTTCCTTTCCTTTCCTTTCCTTTCCTTTCCTTTCTTCTCTTCTCTTCTCTTCTCTTCTCTTCTCTTCTCTTCTCTTCTTTCTTCTCTTGCTATGTAGCCAAAGTTGATCTTCACCTTGTGATCCCCTTGTCTTAGGTTCTTCTGTAGCCCAGGCTGGCCTGGAATTCATTATGTAGTCCAGGCTGGCCTTGAATGTAAAACGATCTCCTACCTCGGCCTCTGAGTGCTGAGATTAAAGGCATGAGCTATCACACCTGGTACTTATTTTATTTTATTTTATTTTATTTTATTTTTTTGTTTTGTTTTATTTTATTTTATTTTATTTTATTTTATTTTTTTTGGTTTTTCAAGGTAAGGTCTCACTCTAGTCCTGGATGACCTGGAATTCACTATGAAGCCTCAGGGTGCCCTTGGACTCATGGCGATCCTCCTACCTCTGCCTCCTAAGTGCTGTGATTAAAGGCATGTGCCACCATGCTTTTTTTTTTTTGATAACTTTTTTAATACACATGAATTTTTGACCTTATCCATGGGAGGGGATTAAAAACAAAAGCAACAATGAGTTCTTAGTGTAAAATTTTTTCTTAGTTAAGACCAGTCTTTCAGCACTGCACCTATAAAAGATTTAAATTGTTTCATAGGTTTTAGCCTAGTAAGAGGCAAGTTGAGAAAATATTTTGGGAAGAGGGAGACAGGACCTCATATTAAATTGATGTATATTCTACCATTTGTATCATTAAGAAAGTGTTAAAAAAATTAAGAAACAAAAGCCGGGCATGGTGGCACACGCCTTTAATCCCAGCACTCGGGAGGCAGAGGTAGGAGAATTGCCATGAGTTCAGGGCCACCCTGAGAATAGAGTGAATTCCAGGTCAGCCTGGGTTAGAGTGAGACTCTACCTCGCAAAAACCAATAAAATAAAATAAAATAAAAAATTAAGAAACAAGACCTGAAAGTGTTAAAAAATTATATGTACATGTATATCTGCATATATGCATGCACACATATAGATATAGGTTGTTTTAAAAAAAATTTTTTTTGAGGTGGGTTTTCACTCTGGCTCAGGCTGACCTGGAATTCATGATGTATTCTCAGGGTGGCCTCGAACTCACGGTAATGCTCCTACCTCTGCCTCCTGAGTGCTGGAATTAAAGGCGCGCGCCACCACGCCTGGCTTAGATATAGGTTTTAATGTACCAATTCAAATGCCTGCTTGATATGAGAATTAAACAATCCTTATGTGATATTATCAATGAAGTACTCTATTCAGTACATGTGATCTTAAACATTATCAACTTAATTTATGTGTGAATGATGCTGGGCGGGGCTGTCCTCTGAGGTGGAGAATGGGGAGGAGGGTGAAGCAGTTGGCTTGGCCACCTGTGGAGCCTGAGGGGTCGGGGCTGTCCTCTGAGGTGAGAATGGGGAGGCCAGTGAAGCAGTTGGGGTAGCCACCTGTGGAGCCTGAGGGGGCGGGGCTATCCTCTGAGGTGGAGAACGGGGAAGCGGGTGAAGCAGTTGGTGTGGCCACCTGTGGAGCCTGAGAGGGCTGGCAGGGCCATGTGCAGGGGGTGGGGCAATGCACGGGGGCGGGGCTTCCCTCTGAGGTGGAGGAGAGGAGGCGGGGTGAAGCCATTTCCCAGGTGTGACCACCTGTGGAGGCGGAGGGCCGGGAACAAATGAAGCGGTTTTCGGGTGGGTGTGGCTACATGCTGAGGTGGAGGGTGGGGGCGGGGAGGCGGCATGGGGAGTGTGGACTGGAACCCCTGTAGATGGGGCGCCAGGGGTGGGGAGGGGATGTCCAGGTGGACGGTTCCCAACCAGTTGCAGGGTGAGGGCCGGGCTGGTCGGGCACCCTGTGGGCGGGTCACCAGCTGGGGATGGGGCGGGTGGGGCTGTGTTGGCGGGTGCTTTCCCCGTGGGTGCACGTGTGGAGGGTAGAGGTCCCCCTGGTGCACAGGAATGATTTTTGTCCTTTCTCAGTGCCCTCCCAGACCCCCGTGTGCCCCAAAGCCTGCTGAAGGTCCCTAAAGGCCTTGCCTTTGCCTCCACTCTGGCTGACATGGGCTTCCACGGACGCCATCGGGACTGGAAGCCTTAGCTCATTTTGAGACTAGCGTCTTTACTATATGATACTCAGTAACGAGTGTTTCTCCTAAACACTGTTTGTATCACCTGCCTCTTTTGCTAAAATGCAATAATTCCCAAGCTCTAATTATTTCAAATTTTACCCTTCCCGTAATTATTTTTCTTTTCTTTACTTCTTTCTTTTTCTTTTTGGTTTTTTGAGGTAGGCTCTCACTCTAGCTCAGGCTGACCTGGAATTCACTATGTACTCTCAGGGTGGCCTCGAACTCGTGGCGATCCTCCTACCTCTGCTTCCCAAGTGCTGGGATGAAAGGCGTACATCACCACACCCTGCTTCCTTCCCGTAATTATTAACATATTTGCAATGTAGTCAGAAAATTCATTCAGCATGTGTTTGTTATACTCATTTAAAAATGTTTTATTTATTTGAGAGAGGGGGAGAGAGAGGGAGGAGGGAGAGAGAGAAAGAATGGTCCTCTGCAAATAAACTCCAGGTGCACGTGCCAACTTGTGCATCTGGCTTTACGTGAGTACTGGGGAATTGAATTTGGCTTGTTAGGCTTTGCAGGTGAGCACCTTAACTGCTGAGCCATCTCCCCAGCCCTGTTTTACTCTCTCTCTTTTTATTTTTTGGTTTTTCGAGGTAGAGTCTCACTCTGGTCCAGGTTGACCTGGAATTAACTATGTAGTCTCAGGATGGCCTCGAACTCACGGTGATCCTGCTACCTCTGCCTCCTGAGTGCTGGAATTAAAGGTGTGCACCACCACGCCCAGTGTGTTTTACTCGTTTTACTTATTTATAATTGCTGTTCGTTAAACATATAAGTACCTTTTTTCCACACAATTAGTCAGAAGTAGATTTTCTTTCACTGAAAACAAGAAGGTAAATTGCAAAATGTTAAGTCAAAAATGCAAATAATAAGCCGGGTGTGGTGTCACATGCCTTTAATCCCAGCACCTTAACCACTAAACCATCTCTCCAGCCCAGTCTTCAGCCATTTTGCACCCCTGGTAATGACTGGCATATGGTCATTGTCATTCTTACATTGACCTTCCCCAGTGAGCTTTAATGGCAAATAGTGAACCTTCAGAGCATTGAACTTACATTAACATTACCATGTGAAACAAATATTTTATATAGAACCTTGTTTTGGTTACTCCTCTAATTAAATTTGAAAATTCATAGGATCCAGTCCTTTGGTGAGAAGTACTGTAAGACCCTGGAAGTGAGGACTCCCCGGGTTCTGTCTCGGGAAAGGCGACACCCCAAATCACTCCGAGAAACGGTCTTGATGCAAACAGCAAGAGGAGTTTTATTCCAAGCGCGCTGGGGCCCCCAGTCATACGCCACGCAGGGGTAGAGGACTGGAGGCCCCGAGGGTAGAATCAGGGCAGCTTTTATTGGATTCAAACAAAGGAGGTGAGAATTTATAACATGATTGGTTAACAATTAAAAATAATGTACATGTAGTATGCTCATTGGTTATGTGGTTACTATGGCATTTTGAGCCAACTTATCTATAACTTGAGGATCACAAGTATGTATAACATTTGCTTAGTTTCTTCTGACTGGCTCATTTCAAGGATTATTTTGGGTACTGGGCAGTTTGGGGTTTTTCCAGTAACTGCAAAAATGCTGTGTCAGTTCAGCCCGGAAATAGAAACTCAGGCCTGTGAATATTCTTAGAGCCTGTCATGGCGTTACTTTAGTTTGGGCATTTCTTGCTTACATTCTTTACATTTCTATCTATATACTTTTACTTTGTAACTATTCTGTTTATCCTTTCAGTACAAAACATATGTAGCTAGAAACTTTCATAACTGAGTTATGCTTTCATGTGTTAGGTCATAAAGATCGGAGAATTATTTCTGTGACTGATGTGCTGCCTGCTGCACTAAAGAGGCACCTCAAAAGATTCATTTAAAATAAACTTTTAATCGTTTTTTGAATTGTTCTTGTTTTAACGGGTTTGTCTGTTACAACGTGCTTCATCTTTCTTTGGAAAGATGGTCTGATGATAAACATATTACTTGTTTAAAAAGACAGAGTGTCTGCATTAGCAACTGAAGTAGCCTGGGCTTGAGTTTTGTTCGTGTACTAATAGCTATGTGAATTTCCGAAGGTTTTTTGTTGTTATTGTTGTTGTTGTTTGTTTTTTCAAGGTAGGGTCTTGCTCTATCCCAGAGTGACCTGGAATCAGTCTCAGGCTAGCCTTGAACTCACAGTGATCATCCTACCTCAGCCTCCCAAGTGCTGGGATTAAAGGTGTTCACCACCACACCTGGCCTGGGAACTTTTTAAAATCTTCATTTCAGACTCATTGTCTATCCATGGGGGTAGTTGTGGCCATTTTGTAGTTTTTGTGCTGAGCAGATAAACAAAACCCTAGGTTAAGGGACCCATCATTCTCCCTTGATTGAAAGTCGCTCAGAAAATGTGAGTTAAAAGCACATGAGACTTGTAGGTATGCAAGCAAAGAGAAGGACAAGAGCCTGTGCAAGACAAGTCCTCTAAAGACAGCACTTTGGATCTAGGTTGGTGAAGGCCAGTTAAACACATGTGATTCTTTAGTGTGATTTGCACAATAACTAGAAAATATACTTTTGCAGTGTCTTAGTTTGTTAATATAATTTTCACTATGTTTATTATTTTCAGGCAGAAAAGGCCAGCTTGGCTCATTTGCTGGATTTCCTTGGTATGATTTTTCTCACAATGATATGACCCATTTGTCCATGAGATAGTTTGGCAATTGTGGGCCAGTGGATACAGTCCAAGTTACAGGAGGTAAGTGTAAAATAATTTGTATTTGTAATGGTCTGTGGTGAAGGTATTATGTCATCTTTGAAAAGCAACATGTATTAGAAATGCTTTACACATTTTGTCATGAAATATGGGTCCTTTATTTTAGTGCATTTCCCTTTTTTTTTTTTTTTTTTTTTTTTCAAGGTAGGTTCTCACTCTAGCCCAGGCTGACCTGGAATTCACTATGTAGTTTCATAGTGGCCTCGAACTCACTGTGATCCTCCTAATTCTGCCTCCAGAGTACTGGGATTAAAGGTGTGTGCCACCACACCTGGCTAACTGTGATTATTTTATTTTATATCATTCCTCACATATTTCCTCCTGGCCTGGGAGGTTTGGTTAGTAAGGGGCAGCCTGATACTTGTTTAACGATGTGTTGGAGTACCCATCTATGTACCATCTGGGTTCTGTTCAAGTCTGTTGTGCAAATTCTATGAGAAAAATTGTTTTGGAGATTGAGGGGGTCATTTACAGTGTTGGTATTTAAATGGCTTCATTTATTGTGAAACAAAGGTTCTCAAATTGAAGAAGGATGGGCTGGAGAGATGGCTTAGGGGCTAAGGCACCTGCCTGCTAAGCCTAAGAACGCTGGTTCCAATGTCCAGCAGTTCCAATCTCCAGGTCCCACGTTTAGCCACATGCAAAGTGAGGCAAGGGCGCAATGCTGCACTTGCCCACAAGGGGGCGCACGCATCTGGATTTCATTCACAGCAGCTGATAGACTGCTGGCGCGCCCATTTCTGTCTCCCTCTCCCTGTCTATCTCTCTCTGCCTCTCTCTCCAAAAATAAATTTAAAAAAATTAAAAAAATTTTTAAAAAGAAAAGGAAATATAGCGCTCAGGTTAGAGAACCATGTATGTATTGGAAATATCACTAACTTGCTGGGCTCTCAAAGGAATTTCTGTAATTTTCCCATTAATGCATAGATGCTTTTTGTTTGCAATGGAATCAGAAGGCTTAGGTATAACACAGGAACCTTGCAGCTGTAGTATTCTTAAAATACTTGGTGAATCTTGCCTTGTCCCTGTAATTTTTCAGTTTAATAATTAACCTGCAAATGAAATAGATTGTCTTCAGTGAATCCCTTTCCCCTGAGCTGAGGTCCTGCAGTGGTTTTGTTGGCATGATGACTTCCCTTCTGTAGAGTCCCCCTCATTGTGTTTGGAGACCAGAAGGGAAGATTGGTATTAAAGTCATTATGGAGTGGAGTTCCTTACATTCTTCTGTCAGTCATTCATTTGTTGGGATGGTTGAATGACACAGGAAGGGATGATTGACTCGGAGCTATTGATATTCGGTGTGCATTATAGCTTGCTGCGGGGAGTTCTTCTGCGTATTGCAGATGTTTTGTGGCATGTCAGGTCTCTGCCCACTAGATTCCAGCGGCTCTGTGTCCCCACAGCAATGACATTCAAAACTGCCTCCCAGAGGCCGTGGATGGCACACCGCTGTATTCTAGGTCCTTGAGAGTCTAAGGCAGGGGGACCGCTGAAGCCCATGAGTGTGAGACCACTGGGGAAATGCTGTGATTCTATCTCAAAAATAAAAATAAAAAGATAGACAGTTAAGAATATCCCCAAGGAACAAAAATCACAATGGGTTGAGAACCTCTGAGTTAAGGCATGTGGCACAGTACTGTGTCTGAAGTTAGTATGAGCTACTGATTTTAGTACTGGTTCATCTTGTCTTCTTGCAGATCTAGGGTTTGGTTCTGTTCCCAGCTTCATTTTGCATGGGTTCTCTGTCATCTTCTTTCTAAGCCATTGTTTGAGCAGAGTACTAGTACCCTCCACGGGGCACATGTAGAGTTCCTAATGAGAGTGATGGCGAAGGCTCTATGTGATGTAGCTCTTCACTGAAAAACATGTAACTGAGAAGGAAGGAAGTCCTATCTAACTCTCTCATGTCGGAGGGTTGATTCATTGCATTATTTCTAGCCATCACAAACATGTTGCTACCTTTGAAAAATGGCTTGTTTGATTAATTGTGCTTTACTCGAAAGTGTTGCCTATTGATTTAGTATTTATTGAAAAGTATAATTTAACTGGGGAGCATTCTTATAAATACAAGCAATTAGGAAAATTAAATATATGATATTTCTTGTTTTTTTTTTGAAGTCAGAAGAAAATTTTATTTTTCCAACTAATCAATACTTAGGAAAGGCAAAGGAAATTAAGATAACTTATCAAAAAATGAATGTTCTGCTCTGTGGTTAATTTTCTTACTGAAATACATTGTCTAGTCCTGTCATTGACTATAGTTTATCTGTATTGTTTTCAATTTTCAGTTCAAACTGCAGGATCTGAATGTTTCTTGGCCTTGTAAACAGCTGAACTAGTGAGCTGTCTTAGGAAATACTCTGTTCAGTAGTGGAGATTGTAATTGGGAAGAAAGAAGTAAGCTAACAATACTACAGACTTTCCAGAATTTGTTTGGAGGACTTTTCTATTTTTTTCATTTTTTCCAAAGTATTAAACTATAATGAAAAGATAGAACCTATTTTAGAAAATATTTACTAGACAGAGAGAGAGAGAGAGAGACATAGACAGAGACAGAGACAGACACAAAGAGGCAGATAGAATAAGACTGAGAATGGGCACATCAGGGCCTCTAGCCACTGCAAACAAATGTAAATGCATGCACTACCTTGTGCATCTGGCTTACATGGGTTCTGGGGAATTGAGCCAGGGTCGTTAGGCTTCATGGGCAAGCACCTCAACTACTAAGAAATGTCTCCAGCCCCTATTTTTTATATTTTATATCATGATGATCTGTAAATATGAGTTATTGAGTGTATAAATTTTATTCTGGAGCTTGGGAGTTGGCTTGGCAGTTTAAGGCATTTGTTTGCAAAACTTGCAGGCCTTGGTGTGATTTCCCAGCACCCTTGTAAAGACAGATGCACACAGTGGCACATGTGTTTGGAGTTTGTTTGCAATGGTAAGATTCCCTAGTGCACCTATCCTCTCTTTAGCTGGGTGTCATGGTGCACACCTTTAATCCCAGCACTCAGAAGACAGAGGTAGGAGGATCGCCATGAGTTCAAGGCCAGCCTGGGACTACATAGTGAATTCCACATCAGCATGGCCTGGAAAAAGACCCTACATCAAAAAACAAACAACAAAAAGATAGAAATTTTATCCTACATTCTCCATGCAATTACTTTTAAACATATTTTGTTATTCTTTTTGCCATGAACTAAACCACCTTATCCTTTTCCTTCTTAGTATATATGTTTGACAGAGCATACAGTAGAAGACTGGAGGCTAAGGCTGACAAAGTTGGACTACAGCTTCCCACAAAGGTAATGTGATTTGTAGTTGAAAATACACTGTCTCTCATCTAGGAGAAGACAAATGTGTATGGCCTTCAGGTTTGGAATGGGGAATAAGGGACAGGTGCACTGTGTTAACCCAGTCAGCTTCACTTTACATTACAAAATGCTCACTTACAATAAGAAGCAGCTCCCAGTTTTAGAGATTTGAAGGCATGTTGCCTGCATGGATTCAACGTGGGTTAGGGTAGAAAATGGTGTCATAGGATCATGTATAAAAGCATATCAAGGGCTGGAGAGATGGCTTAGGGGTTAAGGCACCTGCCTCCTAAGCCTAAGAACGCTGGTTCCAATCTCCAGGTCCCATGTTTAGCCAGATGCAAAGTGACGCAAGGGCACAATGCCACACTTGACCACAAGGGGGGCACACGTATCTGGATTTCGTTCTCAGCAGCTGAGACATTGCTGGCGTGTCCATCTCTGTCTTCCTCTCCCTCTCTTTCTCTCTGTGTCTCTCTCTTAAAAAAATTTTTTTTAAAGCAGATCAATAATATCCAGACCCAAAACAGAGAGAAAGAGAAGACAGGCAGGCTCTCACAGAGTCTTGAAAGGGCCCAAAAATCTCTTATTAGGCCCCATATTCAGGCTCTGCCACTTCCCACCTTGAGGCAAAGGCTTTAGTCACAATGGATTCTTAGGGACTACACAGACCTCATCAAAACCATAGTACTGTTCATGCAATTTTCAGTGACCCACAAAATTTGACAATCCATTATTTCTTCTGTTATTGTGATAGATTACATGATGAAAGCAAGTAGGAAGGAAGGGAGGGAGGGAGGAAGGGTTCATTTTGACTAACAGTTTGAGGATGCCATCCATGATGGCCAGGAAGGCTTGGTGGCAGGAGCTTGAGGCCTTTGTGGTGCATCTGCAGCCAGGAATCAGAGATGCATGCTACAGCCCATCTCACCCATTCTCCATGTGGACCCCCCCCCCATGGAATGCACCTCCCATAGGTAGGCTGGGTCCTCCCTCCCACCTCATTTCATTTTCTTTAGCAAATTCCTCACCCACTCATGCAGTGAGTGCTTTCTGAGGTTATTCTAAGTCCTGTGCACTTGACAGGCGAGATTATCAATTATGACTCTCTTCTCCATATTAGGCTGTGTCATGCCTTTGACAGCATGTACGATTATAGTGTTGTAATTAGTAGGGTACCTTTTTAACAATCATAGTCTTTTATTAAAGTGGTTTTTGCATATATAAATATTTAGGTTAGAGACATGAAGTTGGTACATTGAAATTTTTCACCATATGGGTCTGTCAAACCTCAGCCCCATTTTAAATGTGCTTCTGGAAAGGAGTGCTTTTGTTTCACTCCTCTCTTTCACCTTGTTGATGTAGGAAGCTTTGTGTGTGTGTGTGTGTGTGTGTGTGTGTGTGTGTGTGTGTAAATGTGGTATACTTTCATGTGTGTATGTATGTTTGTGTATTGGGCACAAATGTGTGGGGTGCACGTGTGTGTGGAGGCCAGAGGTGATGGTGAGTGCCTCATTGTATCATTGTCCACCTTATTATTAAAGTGTTATTTATTTGCAAGCACATTAAGAAAAGGGGGTGGGGGCTGGAGAGATGGCTTAGCAGTTAAGGCACATGCCTGCAATGCCTAAGGACCCCAGTTCAAATCTCCAAATCCCATGTGTGCATGCATCTGCAGTTCATCTGCAGTGGCTAGAGGCCCTGGCACGGCCATTCTCTCTCTCTCTCCCTCTCCCCTCTCTCTCTCTCTCTGTCTGTCTGTCTCTAATAAATAAATAAAAATAAAATCTTTAAAAAGAAAAGAAAAGAAAAGAAAAGAAAAGAAAAGGGGTGGAGACCAGGCACACCAGCACCTCCTGTCACTACAAACATGTCTACCTTTTGCATCTAGCTTTAAGTGGGTGCTGGGCAATGGAAATGACTACAAGGATTTGCTGGGAAACACTTTTAACCACTGAACCATCTCTCCAGCTTGCTGAAACACATTTATTTATTTATTTATTTATTTATTTATTTAAGTAATTTTTTAAAAGTTATTATTATTATTATTATTATTATTATTATTATTATTATTATTTGGTGTTTGAGGTAGTGTCTCACTCTGACCCAGGCTGACCTGGAATTAACTATGTAGTCTCAGGGTGGCCTCAAACTAACAGCAATCCTCCCACCTCTGCCTCCCGAGTGCTGGGATTAAGTGGGCCACCATGCCTGGCTTAAAAATTAATTTTTAAAAAATATTTTATTTTCATTTATTTGGGGGCTGGAGAGATGGTATAGTGGTTAAGGCATTTGCCTGCAAAGCCAAAGGATTCCAGTTCAATTCTCCAGGACCCATGTAAACCAGATGCACAAGGGGAACATGCAGTGGCTGGAGGCCCTGGTGTGCCCATTTTCTCTCTGTCTGCTTCTCTTCTCTCTCTCTCTCTCTCTGCTTGCAAATAAAAAAATAAAAATTAAAAAATATTATTTATTTGAGAGAGAGATAGAAAGATACAGAAATAGGCAGGGACAGAGAGAGAGAGAGAGAGAGAGAGAGAGAGAGAGAAAGGATGGGTGCACCAGGGCCTCCTGGCACTGCAAACGAACTCCAGATGTGTGTGCCCCTTTGTGCATCTGGCTTAAGTGGGTCCTGGAGAGTCCAACATGGGTCCTTTGGCTTTGCAGGCAAGCGCTTTAACTGCTATGTCATCTCCAGCCCTAAAATTATTTTTTTTTTTTTTTTTTTTTGGTTTTTCAAGGTAGGGTCTCACTCTAGCCCAGGCTGACCTGGAATTCACTATGTAGGCTCAGGGTGGCGTTGAACTCATGGCAATCCTCTTACCTTTGACTCCCGAGTGTTGGGATTAAAGGCGTGCACCACCACGCCCGGCCTAAAATCAATTTTTTTTAAATTTCTTTTTTTGCAAGAAGTGGGAGAAGAGAGACAGGGCAAGAATGGCATACCAGGACCTCCAGCTGCTGCAAATGGACTCCAGATGCACGTGCTACTTTGTTTATCTGGATTTATGTGGATTCTGGGGAATCAAACCCAGGTCTTTAGTGTCTTTGCAGGCAAGTGTCTTAACAGCTGGACCATCTCTCCAGCCCCCTGAAACACTTCTTCAAAAATTATATTTTAATTGGTTTACCAATAGTAGGTTTCCATATGGCTTATTCACATATCCTTGGTTTTGATTCATCCTCCCACCATCCCATCCCTCCCTAATCCCCACCCCTGCTTAAACCCTGCCCTCCTGTGATTGCTCCCATGTGCTCCCATGTGTTCCAGTGTCCTCTCACAGTAGCTGCCACTTCCTCATCCTAGCGCCTTGTTCTCTATAGACACTCTGACTTTCAGCTGTTCATCTAGAAATTTGAAGCTCAGATCTGCAAGTCAAAGAGAGTGTGCAGCTGTGGCGTTCTGTGATGTGAACTCTGGGATGAGGTCGCAGAAGCCTTGTCCACCTGAGCACCTGTCTTAGTGTGCTGGTGCTGGCACTGTGCTCGCTCCCCTGCAGTGCTGGGGGAGGGTGACTGACTGTCCTTGGCTGGGACAGACTAGCTTAGGCTTCCCATGCCCAGGTCCTTGCAGGCCCCTTGAGCTTACCCTGCCCCAGTTTCCACTGGACGGGGTCCTCTTTTCTGGATTTTGATCCATGGCAGCCACTGCTGAGATTTATGTGGTAAGGTGTGTGAAGCTGGGCATCAGGAGACAGACAAGGCTCTCATTCCAAGGTCCCTGTTATTCTGAGAGGGGGATACAGTTAGGGTGACTGGACGCCTGAAGGTAAAGAAAAAAGCACAAGAAAGTCTGCACTTGCCAGAAATCCAGGATGATCTGACTTCTTATCGCTTGCCTAGTTCCCTAGACCTGTTTCTCCACAAGCAACCAGGACCCCTCCTGGGAGAGAGGTCTTCATAAGATTTAAGCATTGTGGTTGGTCAAGTTCGTCCTGTGGAACTTGGTGCCAGGGCTAGCCTCTTCCTGAGAGCCCCTAGCCCTAACCAACCAGTATGTGCCTGGTTCACCTGAGCCAGAAGACAGCCCACCACCCTAAAGTTATAAATACCTTTACAAGGGGAGGGCAGGCTCCCTGACCACTTGGCGACTTCCAGCTGTGGGTAAATTTTCCCCTCAGCTGGGGCACCTAGGCCTTACTCTCCACATGGGTTCTTTATCACCTCCAGCTCCCCACATGGCAGAAGCTCCTTGAACTTTCTTTCTGTGGTTTTTCCAGGCACTCCACGTGGGATCTCTAGCCATGTGAGTGCTTTTCCTTGGCACTGTACTACCCTCAGCAAATGTAATAATTTAATCATTAACCTTCTCAGTCTTTTTTTTTTTCAAGTCTTTGATTGAAATGAGGAACGAACTTGGGGTTTGGGGCTCAAGGACTTTCCTGCACCCCTAGCACCCCGTTACAGTTCCTTGTAGAAGCCTCTGGTTGATCTTCAGTCCTTGTCATGCACTTTGTTCTGTTTTGTTTTTTGTCCTGCACTCTTCTTGCTCCCCTGCATGGCTGGGAGTTGCTACGGCATGGTCAGGTGTTTCCTCCTGGTCAAATGCCACTGGACGAGCAGCCATCATCAGCCATTGGCTGGGGGGAGTAGGACTCAGCCAGGGTTGCTCCACCAAATGTCCTTGTCCTGTGTCTCTGCCACCCCAGGCTGGCTGCTGCAGGGGAATGCCTATCACCCAGGTAAGGGCTGCTTGATCCTGTCTGTCATGAAGTCAGTGCTGGACAGTGAAGCTTCCTTGGATCGGCTTCTGTATCCAAGTTCATCTACTCTCCCTTCTAGTGTGACTTGCACTCCGAAAGTCAAAGAATGTGCTGCGACTGGGAAAGCCCAGCACTGTTTTCAACCTTGCTAATTTTTGTCATTTTCAGAAAAAATATTATTTCATTGTCTTTTGAAATCGTGGGATATTTTTCCTGTTAAATTGAACATATCATCTGTGGTAGTTTGATTCAGGTGTCCCCCATAAACTTAGGTGTTCTGAATGCTAGTTGCCTCAGCTGATGGCAATTGGAAATTAAAGCCTCCCAGAGGTATTGTTGAGGGCGGGCTTTATAGCCAGCTTCCCCTTGCCAGTGTTTAGCACACTCTGCTGTTGCTATGGTCCATGTTATGTTGACCAGGGGGTGATGTCTACTCTCTGCTCATGCCATCATTTTCGCTGCCATCGTGGAACTTTCTGCTCGAGCCTATAAGCCAAAGAAAACCTCTTTTTTTCCCACAAGCTGCTCTTGGTTGGGTGATTTCTACCAGCAGTGCAAACCTGACTGCAACAGTGAAATGGTACTAAGGAGTGGAATTACTGCTAGACACCTGACTGTGTGGTTTTGGCCTTTTGGAGTTGATTTTCAAGAGGATGTGAAACTTTGGCCTAAGAGACACCTTGAAGTGCTGTAAGTACAGCTTGATGGACTATTCTGCTCACAGTTGAAAGGCCTGAATGCAGTAAGAACTATGGACTGTGAGGTTTGGCTTATGAGGGAGAGAAGTTTTACTTGGACTTGGCTAGCAGTTCGTGTGAGACACGCTTACTGTTATGCCCATGTCCTGAGAAGTTCTGCAGGGTTGCTTTGCTTAGAAATGAACTGATGTGAGCAGAGGGATGTGACACAGAAAAAATGAAATCTTTGGGCCTAAACTGCTGCCCATTCACCTGCAAATTTTTTGAGACATTATAACTTTTGAGATTGAGCCAGCTGACCTGCACTGGGGCAACAGGAAGAATGTAGACTCTTTTGAAGGCGCCTGAATGCTGAAGGAGTGTCCTGTTCTTCAAAGTCTGCTTTATTCCCCCCTGGATTAACAAATTGTCACTCTACCTGGTATTATGGTGTATAAGAAATGCAGGAAAGAGAGAGTCATTGAGTTTGCAATGCGATCTTGTAATTTAGAAGTGGCCATGGGCAGTGTGAAGCAGGTTTGCTGGATGTCTCTATGGAGATCTCATGGGGCCATGAGGATGGACCTTGAGTTGTAGCGAGACCCAGTGGAGATGCCGGGACCATGGGACGACTGCCAAGGAGGGCTGCTGGCCCCAGATGATGTTTTCCAGGACCGTAAGTAGCCTAGCTAGAGGGGCGGAATTGGAACTCCAGAGACTTGTTGCTGGTTAGAATTATCGCTCTTGGAGATTTGTCATTGGCTAGAGTTGTTGGACTTGGAGCTACAGAGTTTGATGTTTGCCCTGGTTTTAAATCTTGTTTGGTTGAATATTTCTTTGCTTTGCCCAGTGCCATCCTTTGCAGTGGGAATGTTTATTCTGTGTCATTATGGGTTTAGGGAGGACTTTTTTTGGTATTATGGCTCAGTTAAAAGGCCTTGTATTATGGGGATGTATGAACATCATTAGGATTGATAAAAACTATGGAGACTTTGAAAGTTGCATGAATGCATTGCATTTTACATCATGAATGGTTATCAGTTTATGGGGGCCAGGGGCAGAATGTGGTGGTTTGATTCATGTGTCCCCCATAAACTTAAATGTTAAGAATGCGAGTCTCCCCAACTGATGGCAATTGAAATTAAAGCCTCATGGAGGTAGAGCATTGTTGGGGGCGGGCTTATGGGAATTAGAGCCAGCTTCCCCTTGCCATGTTTGGCACACTCTCCTGTTGCTATGGTCCATCGTATGTTGGCCGGGGGTGATATACACCCACTGCTCATGCCGGCATTTTCCCTGCCATCATGGAGCTTTCCCCTCGAGCCTGTAAGCCAAAGTAAACCTTTTTTTCCCCACAAGCTGCTGTTGGTCAGCTGATTTCTACCAACAGTGCGAACCTGACTGCAACATCATCCCATTAAAAAATATTTTATTCACTTGTTTGATAGGGAGAGAGAGAGAGAGGAAGAGGCAAATAGACAGAACAGGCACACCAGGGCCTTCAGCCACTGCAAAGGAGTTTCAGGCGCATGCTCCACCTTGTGAATCTGGCTTATGTGGGTCCTAGGGAATCAAACGTGTGTCCTTAAGCATTGCAGGCAAGTGCCATAACTGCCAAGCCATCTCTCCAGCCCTATCATCCCATTTTTATTGGCTATTTTATTTCCTTTATTTTCCTCTCAGGATTGCTTGAACTATCTGAGGTTGTTCGTGCTTCCAAATTAATTTTAAGAGGTGTGTGTGTGTGTGTGTGTGTGTGTGTGTGTGGTCTTGTGTGGACAAATGGTGCATTGGTCTTGTGGGGATTGCATTGACTGTGTAGATTTTTTTTTTTTTTTTTTTTTTTTTTGAGATAGGGTCTTGCTCTAGCTCAGGCTGACCAGGAATTCACTTGGTAGTCTCAGGGTGGCCTCAAACTCACAGCGATCCTCCTACCTCTGCCTCCTGAGTGCTGGGATTCATCTCTCTGTCTACCTCATCTATCTATTTGTGGCAATTGTGAATGGGATTGTTTCCCTGGTTTCATCCTCAGCATGTTTGCTATTGGCTTTACATGGGTACTGGGGAATCCAACTAGTGCCAGCAGGCTTTGCAAGCAAACACCTTTCGCCTCTGAGCCATCTCCACAGCCCATATTAGATATTGGTGTATAGGAAGGGTACTTAGTATTTTTTTTTTTTGTTGAAAACTTAAAAAATAATTTATGTGTTTATTTGGGGGGAGAGAGAGAACAAATGAATGAACATGAGCAAGCCAGGACCTCCAAGTCACCAGGCATTACAAGCAAGCATCTTTGACCACAGAGAAATCTCCAGCCCTTTTAAAAACTTTTCATTGAGGCTGCAGCAATGGCTTAGCAATTAAGACGCTTGCCTGTGAAGCCTAAGGACCCAGGTTTGATTCCCCAGGACCCAACTAAGCCAAATGCACAAGGTGGAACATGTGTCTGGAGTTTGTTTGCAGTGGCTGAGGCCCTGGCATGCCCATTCTTTCTCTCTCTCCCTCTTTCTCTTTCTCTTAAATAACTGCATAAAACATTTAAGTACCTTTATTGACAATTTCCATAAATGAAGACAATATACCATGATCATAACCCTCTCCCACCACCCTCCCTTCCCCTAGTTTCTCTTCAATGTTGATGTCTTGATGTTTTTCCCTCCTATCATTCAGGCCTTGTGGAGGTAACATTAGCCACCTTAAAAATCATGAATATCATAGACACTTTGTGTGATAATTTTTTAGCTTAATTTTATTTATTGGCAACTTTTGTACATGTGTATAATGTATTTTGACCATAATCATCTTGCATTACCTTCTTTTCTTTGTCCCACTGAACTCTTCCTCCTTCACACCTAGTAGTCCCTCTTCTACATGGTTGTCCTTGCGACTGTGTGTGAGTGTTTGAGTTACACAGTTTAATGAGAGTTGCTTACATAAGCATGGTGCTGTCCATTTTCTAGAGTTCATGCAACCTTCCACTGTCTGCAACATTGAATAAAATGTCTCCCCCTTCCCCAGCAGCCACTCTGTTTTAAAATATTAGTCCCTTTTATTTTTTTCATAGCCCATTTTTAATTGGGTCATTTGTCTTCTTGATGTGTAGATTTTGGAGATCATTACATATCCTAGACATTAATACCCTGTCAGATGTGTCACTTAGAAAGAATTTCTTCATTCTGTGTTCTGGGAAGATGGGTTCATTCTGGTGTATATTTCCAAGAGGGTAGTCTGGCATAGTGCAGAAACACATTGACAGAATTGTGAAGCGCCTGATCACATCATATCACATCCTGTCAGCAAGCAGAGAGGGGACAGGAAGTGAGCTGAGCTGTAAGACCTCAAGCCTGTCCTCTAATGACTGACCTCTCATCCCTTCTCCTGAAGGCTCCAAAGCCCTCCAGTGCAGCCCCAACATTTGAGACATTCAGACAGCAGCATGACCCTTATAACTTAACCAACTATCAGACTACCTAAGCCTGCCTGGGGTCCCAAAGAAGTGTTGCAGTCAAATGATAAATGATAGGCTGTGTGACGGCACTGCCCACGCTTGAGAATGTGCTTTGCCAGTGCTGTGTGATCTCCAGCACGTTGTTTTTGTTTTTATACCTCAACTTCTCTCATTCATGTGATATGACCAGTAAATGGACCTTTTTCATAAGTCAAGTTCTTTGTGTTCAAGTCTTTTAATTATTTATGTTTGCATGTCTTTTATTTTTCTTCCTCCTTTCACAAGGACATCAAATGTAACATATTTTATATTAAATCCCTGATATCTCCTCACACGATTTAGTTATCTTTCCCCTCAATCAGATGTACCACCTTGTATTGACCTTAGCTGATCCCTAGTTAAGCCTTACCTCTGTTCTTTCACCCAGTCTGGACCAGTTCTGAGTCCATTTCCATCTCCACAACTGGCATCTTTTACCCAAACTTTTGACTACCCTCTTTCCACTATTCCAGTCATAGTCCCCTCCCCCTCTACCCTCCACTCTGACACATAAGGAGCCGCTCAAGTTGAGACTTCAGTGAACCTTGGCGAGCATTCATCTCCCAACTTTGGTTCAGTTTCTGGGCTGAGCAAATGTCAGTACTGATGAAATGCTTCATGACACTGACTTTATTTATTAGTTGAATACCTGTTTCCTGTGTGTCCAGCACCTGCCAGGTTGTGGAAAGACATTCCAGTTTCATGGCAGTCAGAGTGTGCAGTATCAGGATGGACACTTCCAGATGACAGCCGTCACTCCATGGGACAATGAAGAGGTTTAACTCTTTCCAGGGATCGAGAAAACTATCTGAGAAGTACATTTAAAACAGAGGTCCAAAGCACAGGGAGTCATTATCCTGGTGAACGTGCCAATGAGGGAAGTGGTAGGGGGAGGTTTTGACACAGGATATAGTTTGTTCAAAGGCAAGAAGAACAGTGGTCTATTCCAGGAATCAACATTTTAGTATAGCTGAATAGAAGCCAGAGTTAAAGATCAACAGTAGCAGGAGACCAAATGGAAAAGAAGGCAGGGACTTCTTTTGCCACCGATTTCAGTGATCATAGACCTTGAGCACCATAGCAGTTGGGCTCATGTCAGACAGATCTTTGAATTTATTCTCCATGGCCATAGGCATATAATTGAATGTCTTTACACCTGTTTTCTAGTCAGAAGAGGAAGAATGGGTACCTTGGACTTAATTTTTACTTGCGGTCTTTATCTGCTGTTTTGGACATTGGTATATTGGGCACTTCTCTGTGTTTGAGGCACTGGGACAGAACCCAGAGCCTCCTGTGTGCTTGACAAGTGCTCTACGTTGAGCTATCCCCCCAGTTCTCTCCATCAGACTCTCTGCTTTTTACCATTTAATATTCACATTATGGAATAGCTTTTCTTTTCCAGACCTCCTTATTATAGCCTGACTTTCTTTGCCACATGCCTATAAGACAACAAGTGTGCTGACCGTCTTGGGTCAGGTGTGTGTGGAGGTGCACATGGTGGGTCTGGCAGCTGTACTTTCCTCTGCAGTTCCTCATTGGCACTGTGGGTCTGTATCCATCTTGCAAGCATAGTTAATGGGAAGTGTTCTGGGAGCTCGATCATTGGTTATGTGCTGTTTCATTGGAGTTATGATCTTTCAAGGCTGAAGGCCAAAAGCACATGGAAAACTCACTAAAAGAAAGTTACTATGAGGACTTGCTTCAAAACATTCAGCTCACATTCCCCAAGGTTCTTTGTGCCCTGCTCCACTGTGGCTGTGAGTGAGTTTGTTTTTATGCTGACATGTTTATAGTCTAAGTTTCAGCTTTGGAGATCAGCATCATAACAAGCATCAGGGTGGTGACTACAGAGTTCATATTCTCTAGTAGGACTGATGTGGGAACTGAACAGACAGTAACAGCATTCAGACATATCTGAAATCCATGGTTTTGTGCTCTCTGTTCGTTCATTGCCACTAGAAGGAAATTTAGACACTTTACAGTTACCTACAGAAATGGCTTTCAAAAGACAATTTCACAAATGTCCAAAACATCCAGTTTCACTTTTGAGTGTCTGATACTGAATTAAGAAAAGGAAAACTTTTTTTTTTTTTTTTTTTCACAGCGGACCTATACTAGGGCAGCCCCTTGAAACGGCATCATGTGATCACCTTAAGTGCTCCGGTGATGAGGTATGCTCCTTTGTTACCTGAGGGTAGGGGTAATGAGTATAACTACAGAGGCTTGGAGAACCTGGTCATGCCTTAAGAAACCTGAAATAGCTGTGCCAATACCACCATCTAGTGAGTGAAGTAGGTCACTGCAGAGTCTACTTTTGTCAGTAAAAAAGAGAAAATGCGCTTTCAAACTTCTTGTAAAAAAGTGGATTTCTGAAGCATAGACTTTTGGAAAAGGGATTAAATGGAAGGCAATTTAATCCTTCTTGTCCATTCACATACTGTGACTATAGAGTCTAAAGAGGTGTAGTGATTGATCTCATATTGTGGCTAGTTAGTAGCAAAACATCTGGCTCTTGTTTTCCAGGTTAGCATTTTGCATCTTCATTACAGCGAACTATGCTTGTATTTTACAGGGATTACTGTCTTAGGTTTGTGGCTTAGTCATTTAAGGCAAACACAGTAGGTAAGGCGAATGTAAAGAAACTTTCAAAATGCGCATGTTATGGGTAACATGCTCTTTTGAACCTGATTTCATCACCCAGAGAAATGCGTATTTATTTTATGAAAGAGAAAGGGAGGGAAGGTGGAGGAACAAAGAGAATTGGCATGCCAAGGAGTCTAACCACTGTAATCAAACTCCAGATGCATGTGCCACATTGTGCACATGTGTGACCTTGTGCGCATGCATCTCCTTGTGTGTCTTGCTTATGTGGGTTCTGGGGAGTTGAATCTGGGTCCTTAGGCTTCACAGGCAACTATATTAAATGCTAAGCCATCTCTCCAGCCCTGAGCATTAGTTTGTAGTTGCCATGATTGAGTTAAGACTGTTGAGCCTCATGTTTAAACTTTTAAGAGAGAGAAAGAACTGTATGTGAAAATTTATTTAAAATGTACTTTATTATATTGAATGAAGAATTGACATCTGGCAATCAAAAATGCAGAAAACATGAATAATAATGGGCTTGGAAAACATTTTTCATTTCATAAGTCTTGTAATTTCAAAATACTCCCCATGATTTCTGCAAATTTTACAGAGCTTGTGCTTTTGTTTTTGTTTTTTAAATTATTTATTTCAGAGAGTGAGAGAGAAAAAGGCAGAGAGAGAGAGAGAGAGAAAGAGGAAGAGATTGGGCATGCAAGGACCTCCAGCTACTGGAAACAAACTCCAGAAGCATGTGCTACCTTGTGCATCTGGCTTACTTGGGTCCTGGGGAATGGAACCAAGATCCTTTTGTTTTGCAGTCAAACGCCTTAACTACTAAGCCATCTTTCCAGACCTGGCTTGTGCTTTTATATTTACTCTGCTTGTATTCTCAAGGTAGAAAAAGAGAGCCAAGCATGGTGGTGCGCGCCTTTAATCCCAGCACTCGGGAGGCAATGGCATGAAGACTGATAGGAGTTTGAGGCCATCCTGAGACTACATAGTGAGTTCCAGGTCATCCTGGAGTAGAGTGAGACGCTATCTCAAAAAAAAAAAAAAAAAAAATACAATTCACTCCCATCACATCCTCACAATTCCCCATTCCAGAGAGAATCTTTAAACAAGAAAGCCATGGTCCATCATATGCATGACAAACCACTTGTCCCATTTTATTATTTATAGATTTTACTTACTTGTGTGAGTGACAGGCAGAGAGAGAGAGAGAGAGAGAGAGAGAGAGAGAGAGAGAGGACGTGTTTGCTAGGGCCTCTAGCCACTGCAAAGGATGGCATCTGGCTTTATGTGGGTAGAAGGGTATCACACCTGGGTGCTTTGGCTTTGCAGGCAAGTGTCTTAACTGCTAAGCCATCCCTCTAGCCCCAACTCATCCCATTTTAGACATTCCTGTGGGGTCCATCCCTTTGCCAACCTGCCAGGGGAGCATTTCATGGGACACTTTGACTCATGTGGCCTCAACTGGGACATGGACTGACTTTCCTACTCTTTTTTTGTTTTTTTGTTTTTTTTGTTTGTTTGTTTGTTTGTTTTGAGGTAGGGTCTCACTCTACCCCAGGCTGACTTGGAATTCACTATGTAGTCTCAGGGGGGCCTCCAACTCATGGTGATCCTCCTACCTCTGCCTCCTGGGTGCTGTGAATAAGGCACATGCCACCATGCCCAGCTGTTTTAATTTAAAACATTCTCATTAAATTGGAACTAAATTCACTCTGTACTCCAAGCAGGCCTGAAGCTGGCAATCCTTCTGCCAAGATGACAGGCTTTTAACACCAGATCTATCTGGAAGATTTTTCTTTCTCTTCTTCTTCTTTTTTAAAGGTTTTATATTTTTAAATTTATTTATTTATTTATTTATTTATTTATTTATTTATTTATTTGAAAGAAAGGGGGGGGAGAGAGAGAATGGTGTGCCAGGGCCTCCAGCCACTGCAAGTGAACTCCAGATTCATGCGCCCCCTTGTGCATCTGGCTTATATGGGTCCTGCAGAATTGAACTGGGATCCTTTGGCTTTGCAGGCAAAAGTTTTAACTGCTAAGCCACCTCTCACAGCCCAAGATTTTTTAGTTTAATTTTATTATTATTTTTAATTTATTTTTATTGACAACTTCTTTAATTGTAGACAGTATTCCCATGGTACTTCCCTCCCTTCCACCACTTTCCCCTTTGAAACTGTAACCTCCATCATATCCCCTCCCCCTCTCAGTCAGTCTCTCTTTTCAGTTTGATGTCATGATCTTTTCCTCCTATTATGACGGTCTTGTGAAGGTAATGTCAGGAACTGAGAGGTCATGGATATGCAGGCCATTTTGTGTCTGGAGGAGCACGTTGTAAAGACTCCTACTCTTCCTTTGGCTCTTACAATCTTTCCAACCCCTCTTGCACAATGAGTCCTGAGCCTAAAAGGTGGGTTTGAGATGTTTCAGGGCTGAGCACTCCCCTATCAATTCTTCTCAGCACCACGGTGCCTTCTGAGTCATCCCAAGGTTGTCACCATCTGAAAAGAAATGCTTCTGTAACCACAAGTGAGGGTGGCATTAATATATTGGTGTGGACATCAAGAGAAGAGCTTACTGCGCATTTGGTGAGCCTAGTATATACATTTAGCATAACACCAGCAGACATTACACCCCTAGGGCTCATGACTATCTGTGTCATAGGTTTTCAGTATCAGGGATGTATTCCTTCCCATTGAATGGGCCTCCAGTCCAATTATAAAGTGGTTCCCCCGCCCCATAAGAGACATGCCTCTATTGCACCCATTGGCTCATTTGGCCTGGCTGGCCAAATTTAAAGCTTGAAGTGTTCACTGTTGAGTACCTTCACTGGTGTTTTCTCTCTCCCATTGAACTGCATGCAACGTAACTTTTTCCAACTTTCTGTCAGCTGGTCCACCTGGAGGAGGCTTTCAGCTCAATTCCAGCAGGATTTCTCAATGACCTTGCCACCAGGTATGCGGAGTCTTCAGCAACAGGGTCTCACCATCTATTCCTGCTGGGAAGCCAAGGGCCTTGGCAATGGCCTATAATGTTTTGGGGGTATGTGTCACCTCCCTGGCCAACAACCCACTGGAAGTTATCCTCTCCCTGGCACTGAAAATTTTCTAGTAACAATTTATGGCTTCTGAGTATTCCATTGTCCAGAAAAGTAGGTTTCCCTATGACTTATTTATATGGTCTTAGATTAAGATTAGGCCTCCCTCCACCTTTCCTTTACTCAATCTATTCCCCTGACCTCACTTAGGCCTTTTCACCCCCATCAATCTTTTCTTCTATTTACATATATACAATCCCATTCTATTAAGTCCACCCTCCCTCCCTTTCTATTCCTTTTAGATGAATTTTATTTTTACTCACATAGAAGTCCAAAGATTTGTAGCTAGGATCCATGTATGAGAGAGAACATGTAACGTTTGGCTTTCTGGGCCTGGGTTATCTCACTAAGTATAATCCTTTCCAGATCCATCCATTTTCCAGCAAGTTTCATAACTTCATTTTTCTTTACCACTGAGTAGAACTCCATTGTGTAAATGTGCCACATCTTCATTATCCACTCCTCAGTTGAGGGGCATCTGGGCTGGTTCCATTTCCTAGCTCTTGTGAATAGAGTGGCAATAAACATGGATGAACAAGTACCTCTAAGGTAGTGAGACAAGTCCTTAGGATATATGCCTAAAATGGTATAGCTGGGTCATATGGTAGATCTTTATTTAGCTGTCTCAGGAACCTCCACACTGATTTCTCCAAAGGCTGGACCAGATCTCATTCCCACCAGCATTGTAGAAGTGTTCCTCTTTTTCTGCATCCACGCCAGCATTTATAGTCATTTGTTTTCACGATGGTAGCCAATCAAACAGGAGTGAGATGGAATCTCAATATAGTTTTTTTTTTTTTTTTTTTTTTTTTTTTTGGTTTTGCAAGGTAGGGTCTCACTCCGGTCCAGGCTGACCTGGAATTAACTATGTAGTCTCAGGGTGGCCTCAAACTCTCCCTTGTATGCTCATTCTCCCTTTATATTTGCCTCTTTCTCCCTCAAATAAATATTTTTTTAAAAAAAGACTCTTCTCTATCTCTTACTTTCTGCTTGCAAATCAATAAATTAAAATAACAAATAAGGGGGGTAGATAAGGCCCTTGCTACAAAGCCAAAGGACTCAGATTTGATTCCCTAGTACCCTCATAAGATAGATGCACAAAGTGGCACATGCATCTAGAGTGCATTTACAGTGGCTAGAGGCCCTAGCATGTCCATTTTCCATCTTTTTTCTATCTCTGTCACTGCTTTCAAGTAAATAAAATTAAAATTTTAAAAATATATACATACACATATATATATATATGAAGTGTCCCAACATGGTGTCTATAACATGCTCCACCACTGAGCAGTTGCACAGTGAGAGGCAGTCAAGTTTGGCTTATGACTGTTCTATTGTCACTGATCTTAGTGGTTTTAGGATTGTGGGCCATGGGTTTAACAAGGTTGAGGGACCAGCAGAGAAATTAGATGTGATTCCTTTATCTCCATTTCAATGGGAAATGGAGCTAGCAGGGCTGGAGCACTAGGTTAGTGGTTAAGGCACTTACCTGCAAAGCCAAAAGACCATGGTTCAATTCCCCAGGACCCACATAAGCCAGATGCTCAACGTGGCGCATGTGTCTGGAGTTCATTTGCAGTGGCTGAAATCCCTGGTGTGCCCATTCTCACTACCCCCTGCCCCGTCTCTGCCTCTTTATCTGTCAAATAAATAAACATATCTATTTAGAAATGGAAACAGCATCCCAGCCCAGAGGCTGGCAATGTTTTAGCTTTCTTGGTTTTCACCTGATGCGTTGCTAAGGGAAGGGATGGGAGAAGCAGAGGCCATTCAACTGAAGGCTGGAGATATGGCTTAGCAGTTAAGGCATTTGCCTGCAAAGCCAAAGGATCCTGGTGCAACTCCCCTGGACCCATGTAAGCCAGATGCACATGGTGGCATATGCATCTGGAGTTCGTTTGCAATGGCTGGTGGCCCTGGCACATCCGTTCCCTCCCTCCTCCTTTCTCTCCCTCCCTTTCTCTCCCTCTCCCTTTCTCTGTCTCTAATAAGTAAATAAATATAAATTAAAAATAAAATAAAATAAAACCTCTTCCTTGTGCAGCCACCACATGTAAGGAAAGTAAGAGAAAAGAGAAAGAGAACACCCAGACTTGATCTCTACAGACAGACAGTTTATTGACAGGTACAGTGAGGGGCAGCAGCCTTCTGGCAGGATGAAGGCTGAAGCACTGAGCCAGGCTGGGGTGCAAGCTTATAAGGAGGATTGTAAGAAAAACAGACCAGACCAGCTGCAGGTTGAAGGGAAGTAGATGATAAGGAACTATAGTTATTTGTTTCTTTACTCAGAATAAGTTTTTTATTTATCTTTTATTTTTTTATTAGAGAGAGAGAGAGAGAGATATGGAGGGAGGAAGAGGCAGAGAGAGAATGGATGCACCAGGCCTTTTCAGCTGCTGTGAACGAACTCCAGATGCATGCACCCCCTTGTGCACATGTGCCACATTTCATGCTTGCATCACTTTTCTGTCTGGCTAAACGTGGGACCTAGAGATTTTAACAAGTGTTCTTAGGATCCTTAACCATTAAGCCATCTTTCCAGCCCTCCCCCTTTTTTTTTAGCAAAATTATCTAGGGAGGATGTCCCATAAGATGGTTTCTGTTCCCTCAAGGTTTCCTGAGCTAAGGGAAGTTTATTACTGGGGAGCTGACAGGCTGGTCAAGGCCGCATGTTTCTGAGGCTTCTTTATTGCCTGCTGGTCTTAGGTATCATTATTAACACTTTTTGAGTTTTTGGATTTTTTATTGTTTGTTTTTTGGTGTTTCAAGGTAGGGTCTCACTCTGGCTCAGGCTGACCTGTAATTAAATATGTAGTCTCAGGGTGGCCTCGAACTCATGGTGACCCTCCCATCTCTTCCTCCCGAGTGCTGGGATTAAAGGCATGCACTACCACGCCCGGCCTCTTTAGTTCCCTCTAGTTTTCAGAGAAGGCTTTTAACCCTTCACAACCACTGCCCCACATCCCAGTTGCCAGGTGACAGCTGCACACCTTCACCCTCTCTGGGTGCCTGTAGTTCTCACTTTCCTCTGTGAAGTCTGTCAACTATGTGTTAATGGCGAGGAGGCTCTAACCAGGCCCAGGAGGATAGGAGGTCAAGTACATGGAGCTCTTTCTCCTGCCCTTTGTGAATACCCCACATTTGCCTCACCTCTAAATGGAAGCACTCACATGCCCTCAATCATTGGGCCATGTGAATGTTCAGTTCTGCCTCCCCAGGTTTGCTTGAACATATCTCCTCAATTTTGTTCCATGATGTTTTCTTTGAAAAATATTATTTATTTATTTGTTTGAGAGAGAGGCAGAGGAAGAGAGAGAGAGAAAATGGGTGTGCCAGGGCCTCCAGCCACTGCAAGTGAACTCCAGATGTGTGTGCCCCCTTGTGCATCTGGTTGATGTGGGTACTGGGGAATTGAACCTGGCTCCTTTGGCTTTGCAGGCAAAGGCCTTAACTGGTAATATATCTTCTCCAGCCCCGAAAAAGATTATTGAATTAATTTATTTTATTTATTTGAGGGGGAGCAAGGGAAGCAGATAGAGAGAAAATGGGCAGGCCAGGGCCTTCAGTCACTGCAAATGAACTCCAGACACATGCACCACCTTGTGCATCTGGCTTATGGGGGCCCTGGGGAAGCGAACTTGGGTCCTTTGGCTTTCCAGGCAAGTGCCTTAACTGCTAAGACATCTCTCCAGCCCCATCATTTTTTCACCCAAGGTCTTGCTCTTGTCTCTTTTCCCTCCCTCCTTCCTGCCTTTCTTTAGAGGCAAGCCTGACATACTGACCTTTTTTATAATGAGAGAGAGAGAGAGAGAGAGAGAGAGAATTGTTGTGTCTGGGCCTCCACTCGCTGTAATCAAACACCAGATGTGTGCACCACCTTGTGTGCATGTGTGACCTTGAGCATGTGTCAACTTCACTGGGATCTGCAGAGTCAAACATGGGTCCTTATGTTTTGCAGGCAAGGACCTTAACCACTAAACTATCTCTCCAACCTTCTTCCCTCTCTTTCTTCTTCTTTTTCTTTCTTTATAATTTACTTTTTATTTATATTATTCTGATTTTACATTCATAATGGTGACTCCATTATCCTCCTCCCTGTCCTCCCTCTTTCCAAGGGACCCTCATTAATGGGGAATGTGGGTCATGCATTGTGGGGTGGTCAGGAGTTAAAAAAATATGGAACACTTCACTAATTTGTGTGTCATCCTTGTGCAGGGGCAATGCTAATCTTGTCTGTATAGTTCCAATTTTAGTATATGTGCTGCTGAAGCGAGCACTTTCTTTTCTTTTTCTTTTCTTTTCTTTTTTCTTTTGTTTTTTTGCGGCAGGATCTCACTCTAGCCCAGTCGGACCTGGAATGCACTATGTAGTGTCAGGGTGACCTTGAACTCGCAGTGACCCTCCTACCTCTGCCTCTCGAGTGCTGGTATGAAAGGTGTGCGCCACCATGCATGTCTGGCTCCTTCTCCTGTTTCTTGTCAGATTCCTGTTTTTCCCCCTTAGACTGCCTGGATGGAGCATCCGAAACCCCAGTGATGCTTTTTCCAAATGCTCTCTGATCACTGTTACTGTGGTTGAGGGAGAAGTCACACTTGTAAGGTCAGCTCTTGGGAGGTAGGGACAGGAGGATCAGGAGATCAAGGCCATCCTTAGCTACCTGGAGTCATTAGAGAACAGAATCAAGCAAACGAACAAAACATTGACTGACAGGGAGAGGGGAGTGGAGTTGTGAAGGGGAAAGTTGGGGGGCGGCAATTACCATGGTTAATAGTCTATGATTATGGAAGTTGTCAGTAAAAAACAACAACAACAAATTAATACAGAATAAACTCCCTTGTCTGGCATTCTAGGCCTTTTCTAGCCTTTACATCTGTCTTAGTCAGACCACCCGCACTCCATACCTCCAGTCCCAACAAAAGGATTTTTTATTTTATTTTATTTTATTTTATTTTATTTTATTTTATTTTATTTTTATTTTATTTTTATTTTATTTTATTATTTCATTCCAGGTAGGGTCTCATTCTAGCCCAGGCTGACCCACAACTCACTTTACAGTTTTAGACTGGATCAGGTGGTGTACTCCTATAATTGCAGTACTTGGGTGGCAACAGCAGAAGGATCAGAAGTTCAAGGTTATCCTCAGCTATATAGTAAATTCAAGGCCATCTAAGAATACATAAGGCTTGCTGGGCGGGATGGCACATGCCTTTCATCCCAGCACTCAGGAGACAGAAGTAGGAGAATTGTGGTCAGTTCAAGGCCACCCTGAGACTACATAGTGAATTCCAGGTCAGCCTGAGCTACCTCGAGACCCTCCCTTGGGAAAAAAAAATAATACATACGTTATGATGCATTTTGGTTTAGTTAATCCAATTTAGTTCATTTAATGAAGTTTATAATTTATCGCATTTTCCTTACATTTTCCCAATATCCTTTTTCTGTTCGAGGATCCTATATCCAGTATGCCACTTATATTTAATTGTCTTGTCTCCTTAGGCTTTTTTTTATCTCTATCTCTCTCTATCTATCTATCTATATATATATATATATATCTATCTATATATATATATATCTGAGAGAGAGAATGAGAATGAGGTGCACCAGGGCCTCCAGCCACTGCAAACAAACTCCAGACATCATGCACCACCTTGTGCCCCTGGCTGCTGTGGAACCTGTGGAATTGAACCTGGGTCCTTTGGCTTTGCAGGGAAGTGCCTTATCTGCTAAAATATCCTCCATACCTCCTTAGACTTTTTTTCAGAGTGTCAGTCAGTATGTATGTTTTACTCTTTGCACCCCCTCCCAGGCAGTGAACTAATGGTGGGAGATTGCCCTCTCTGATTCCTCCTCCTCCCTCATTCTCTGCCAGAAAACACCCATTTTATTGTATTTCATTTATTTGAGAAGGAGAGAGAGAGAGAGAGAGAGAGAGAGAGAGAGAGAGAGAGGAATGGACCATGGCCTGCAGCCACTGCAAATGAACTCTAGATGCATGTGCCCCCTTGTGCTTCTGGCTTATGTGGGTCCTGGGGAACTGAACCTGGGTCATTTAGCTTTGCAGGCAAGTGCCTTGACCACTAAGCCATCTCTCCAGCCCTCCCCCCATTTTATTTTAAAGATAGTAAAAGTGTCATCTCTTCTGGGGCCTTAGCTGGCTCATTTCCCCAGCCTGGGTGGAAATTCTCTCTATCTATCTATCTATCTATCTATCTATCTATCTATCTATCTATCTATCTATCTCTATCTCTCTTTTGATTTTTCCAGGTAGGATCTCGCTCTAGCCCAGGCTAACCTGGAATTCACTATTTAGTCTCAGGGTATCTCTGCCTCGTGAGTGCTGGGATTAAAGGCATGCTCCACCATGCCTGGCACAAATTTCTCTGTTTACCTTTCCATACCTGTCCACTATGCTGCAAGTGTCTAGAACTTACCTGTCTCCTTTCCAGACTGCAGGTTCCTTGAGGACAGTATCCTGCAGTTCAGCACTAGGCACAGGAGACTTGTGAAGACTAAGGGTTCAGTGAAGTGAGTGCTTGTGAGGTGACTTTAGGTCTCTCAAAATGTTGGTCAGCTCCTTTTGTGCCTCAAGAGTTACCCTTCTGTCATTCCCAGTCCAAGTCCTACCTCTTCCTCTGTTGGTTCGGCCCCAGGAAAGGGAGTCAGAAGTTCTTCTAGTATGGCCTCTGTAGAATAGGTACATGGCTTTCTTTCTCTCTGTCTCTTTCCTTCTTTTCCTTCCCTCCTTCCTTTCTTTTATTCCATTTTGCGACTGGAACTCAGTGTTGCCCAAGCTGACCTGGAATTCACTATGTAGTTTCAGGCTGACCATGAACTCACGTCAATCCTCCAACCTCTGCCTCCCACGTGCTGGGTTGAAAGGCACACACCAGAACCATTAAGCCATCTTTCCAGCCCCCCCCTTTTTTTTAGCAAAATTATCTAGGGAGGATGTCCCATAAGATGGTTTCTGTTCCCTCAAGGTTTCCTGAGCTAAGGGAAGTTTATTACTGGGGAGCTGACAGGCTGGTCAAGGCCGCATGTTTCTGAGGCTTCTTTATTGCCTGCTGGTCTTAGGGATCGTTATTAACTCTTTTTGAGTTTTTGGATTTTTTATTGTTTGTTTTTTGTTTTTTGGTGTTTCAAGGTAGGGTCTCACTCTGGCCCAGGCTGACCTGTAATTAACTATGTAGTCTCAGGGTGGCCTCGAACTCATGGTGACCCTCCTATCTCTTCCTCCCGAGTGCTGGGATTAAAGGCATGCACCACCACGCCCGGCCTCTTTAGTTCCCTCTAGTTTTCAGAGAAGGCTTTTAACCCTTCACAACCACTGCCCCACATCCCAGTTGCCAGGTGACAGCTGCACACCTTCACCCTCTCTGGGTGCCTGTAGTTCTCACTTTCCTCTGTGAAGTCTGTCAACTATGTGTTAATGGCGAGGAGGCTCTAACCAGGCCCAGGAGGATAGGAGGTCAAGTACATGGAGCTCTTTCTCCTGCCCTTTGCGAATACCCCACATTTGCCTCACCTCTAAATGGAAGCACTCACATGCCCTCAATCATTGGGCCATGTGAATGTTCAGTTCTGCCTCCCCAGGTTTGCTTGAACATATCTCCTCAATTTTGTTCCATGATGTTTTCTTTGAAAAATATTATTTATTTATTTGTTTGAGAGAGAGGCAGAGGAAGAGAGAGAGAGAAAATGGGTGTGCCAGGGCCTCCAGCCACTGCAAGTGAACTCCAGATGTGTGTGCCCCTTGTGCATCTGGTTGATGTGGGTACTGGGAATTGAACCTGGCTCCTTTGGCTTTGCAGGCAAAGGCCTTAACTGGTAATATATCTTCTCCAGCCCCGAAAAAGATTATTGAATTAATTTATTTTATTTATTTGAGGGGGAGCAAGGGAAGCAGATAGAGAGAAAATGGGCACGCCAGGGCCTTCAGCCACTGCAAATGAACTCCAGACACATGCACCACCTTGTGCATCTGGCTTATGGGGGCCCTGGGGAAGCGAACTTGGGTCCTTTGGCTTTCCAGGCAAGTGCCTTAACTGCTAAGACATCTCTCCAGCCCCATCATTTTTTCACCCAAGGTCTTGCTCTTGTCTCTTTTCCCTCCCTCCTTCCTGCCTTTCTTTAGAGGCAAGCCTGACATACTGACCTTTTTTATAATGAGAGAGAGAGAGAAAGAGAGAGAGAGAGAATTGTTGTGTCTGGGCCTCCACTCGCTGTAATCAAACACCAGATGTGTGCACCACCTTGTGTGCATGTGTGACCTTGAGCATGTGTCAACTTCACTGGGATCTGCAGAGTCAAACATGGGTCCTTAGGTTTTGCAGGCAAGGACCTTAACCACTAAACTATCTCTCCAACCTTCTTCCCTCTCTTTCTTCTTCTTTTTCTTTCTTTATAATTTACTTTTTATTTATATTATTCTGATTTTACATTCATAATGGTGACTCCATTATCCTCCTCCCTGTCCTCCCTCTTCCAAAGGGACCCTCATTAATGGGGAATGTGGGTCATGCATTGTGGGGGTGGTCAGGAGTTAAAAAATATGGAACACTTCACTAATTTGTGTGTCATCCTTGCGCAGGGGCAATGCTAATCTTGTCTGTATAGTTCCAATTTTAGTATATGTGCTGCTGAAGCGAGCACTCTCTTTTCTTTTTCTTTTCTTTTCTTTTTTCTTTTGTTTGCGGCAGGATCTCACTCTAGCCCAGTCGGACCTGGAATGCACTATGTAGTGTCAGGGTGACCTTGAACTCGCAGTGACCCTCCTACCTCTGCCTCTCGAGTGCTGGTATGAAAGGTGTGCACCACCATGCATGTCTGGCTCCTTCTCCTGTTTCTTGTCAGATTCCTGTTTTTCCCCCTTAGACTGCCTGGATGGAGCATCCAAAACCCCAGTGATGCTTTTTCCAAATGCTCTCTGATCACTGTTACTGTGGTTGAGGGAGAAGTCACACTTGTAAGGTCAGCTCTTGGGAGGTAGGGACAGGAGGATCAGGAGATCAAGGCCATCCTTAGCTACCTGGAGTCATTAGAGAACAGAATCAAGCAAACGAACAAAACATTGACTGACAGGGAGAGGGGAGTGGAGTTGTGAAGGGGAAAGTTGGGGGGCGGCAATTACCATGGTTAATAGTCTATGATTATGGAAGTTGTCAGTAAAAAACAACAACAACAAATTAATACAGAATAAACTCCCTTGTCTGGCATTCTAGGCCTTTTCTAGCCTTTACATCTGTCTTAGTCAGACCACCCTCACTCCATACCTCCAGTCCCAACAAAAGGATTTTTTATTTTATTTTATTTTATTTTATTTTATTTTATTTTATTTTATTTTATTTTTATTTTATTTTATTATTTCATTCCAGGTAGGGTCTCATTCTAGCCCAGGCTGACCCACAACTCACTTTACAGTTTTAGACTGGATCAGGTGGTGTACTCCTATAATTGCAGTACTTGGGTGGCAACAGCAGAAGGATCAGAAGTTCAAGGTTATCCTCAGCTATATAGTAAATTCAAGGCCATCTAAGAATACATAAGGCTTGCTGGGCGGGATGGCACATGCCTTTCATCCCAGCACTCAGGAGACAGAAGTAGGAGAATTGTGGTCAGTTCAAGGCCACCCTGAGACTACATAGTGAATTCCAGGTCAGCCTGAGCTACCTCGAGACCCTCCCTGAAAAAACAAAAAAAAAAATAATACATACGTTATGATGCATTTTGGTTTAGTTAATCCAATTTAGTTCATTTAATGAAGTTTATAATTTATCGCATTTTCCTTACATTTTCCCAATATCCTTTTTCTGTTCGAGGATCCTATATCCAGTATGCCACTTATATTTAATTGTCTTGTCTCTTTAGGCTTTTATCTATCTATCTATCTATCTATCTATCTATCTATCTATCTATCTATCTATCTCTATATATATCTGAGAGAGAGAGAATGAGAATGGGTGCACCAGGGCCTCCAGCCACTGCAAACAAACTCCAGACATCATGCACCACCTTGTGCCCCTGGCTGCTGTGGAACCTGTGGAATTGAACCTGGGTCCTTTGGCTTTGCAGGCAAGTGCTTTATCTGCTAAAATATCCTCCATACCTCCTTAGACTTTTTTTCAGAGTGTCAGTCAGTATGTATGTTTTACTCTTTGCACCCCCTCCCAGGCAGTGAACTAATGGCGGGATATTGCCCTCTCTGATTCCTCCTCCTCCCTCATTCTCTGCCAGAAAACACCCATTTTATTGTATTTCATTTATTTGAGAAGGAGAGAGAGAGAGAGAGAGAGAGAGAGAGAGAGAGAGAGAATGGACCATGGCCTGCAGCCACTGCAAATGAACTCTAGATGCATGTGCCCCCTTGTGCTTCTGGCTTATGTGGGTCCTGGGGAACTGAACCTGGGTCCTTTAGCTTTGCAGGCAAGTGCCTTGACCACTAAGCCATCTCTCCAGCCCTCCCCCCATTTGATTTTAAAGATAGTAAAAGTGTCATCTCTTCTGGGGCCTTAGCTGGCTCATTTCCCCAGCCTGGGTGGAAATTCTCTCTATCTATCTATCTATCTATCTATCTATCTATCTATCTATCTATCTATCTATCTCTATCTCTCTTTTGATTTTTCCAGGTAGGATCTCGCTCTAGCCCAGGCTAACCTGGAATTCACTATTTAGTCTCAGGGTATCTCTGCCTCGTGAGTGCTGGGATTAAAGTCATGCTCCACCATGCCTGGCACAAATTTCTCTGTTTACCTTTCCATACCTGTCCACTATGCTGCAAGTGTCTAGAACTTACCTGTCTCCTTTCCAGACTGCAGGTTCCTTGAGGACAGTATCCTGCAGTTCAGCACTAGGCACAGGAGACTTGTGAAGACTAAGGGTTCAGTGAAGTGAGTGCTTGTGAGGTGACTTTAGGTCTCTCAAAATGTTGGTCAGCTCCTTTTGTGCCTCAAGAGTTACCCTTCTGTCATTCCCAGTCCAAGTCCTACCTCTTCCTCTGTTGGTTCGGCCCCAGGAAAGGGAGTCAGAAGTTCTTCTAGTATGGCATCTGTAGAATAGATACATGGCTTTCTTTCTCTCTGTCTCTTTTCTTTCCTTCTTTTCCTTCCCTCCTTCCTTTCTTTTATTCCATTTTGCGACTGGACCTCAGTGTTGCCCAAGCTGACCTGGAATTCACTATGTAGTTTCAGGCTGACCATGAACTCACGTCAATCCTCCAACCTCTGCCTCCCACGTGCTGGGTTGAAAGGCACACACCACACCTGGTTTGTTTCTATTTATTTATTTGGCGAGAGAGAGAGCGTGCAAGCTAGGGCCTCCCACCACTGCAAATGAACTCCAGATGCATGCTCCACTCTGCATCTGACTTTACCTGAGGACTGGGAAATCAAACCTGGGCTGTCAGGCTTTGCAAGTAAGTACCTTTAACTGCTGGCCCTCCCTAGCTAGACTTGTGGGGGAAGAGATCAGGAAGGAGAGAGGAGGTGGAAGGAGGAGGTGAACTATGGAGTCCAGGGTGATTGTGAAGCTGAGCATTTTGTGCAGTCTGCCTGCAACAAGGCCCCAGCCTAAGATACTGGCTCACCAGTGTATTGCTGCATCAGGCGATGGAGCCCAAAGGCTGGCCTGGAAACTTACCACCAACAGAGAAGGCATAATTAGCCTTTAAATTTAACTTCTACAGGAAGTTTGCGCCAGCAGTTCTCAGTCAGTTCTCTTCTTTCTTTCATTCATCCTTCCTTTTCTTTCCATTCTTTCCTTCTTTCATCTTCTTTCTTCTTTCCTTCTTTCCTTCTTTCCTTCTTTCCTTCTTTCTTTCTTTCCTTCTTTCCTTCTTTCCTTCTTTCCTTCTTTCCTTCCTTCCTTCCTTCCTTCCTTCCTTCCTTCCTTCCTTCCTTCCTTCCTTCCTTCCAGCAGCTTAAACCCATATGCGTATATTGACATTTTTTTCCCCTGAGGCAAAGATGAAAGCTTTTATTCAGGAAAATCATGAGCTGCCAGGGCTGGCTTATTAAGAGGCCACCTGAGTTCCTCAGGTAGTGGGCTTTATAGGGTGTTCACTTGGGGAAGTGCTTTCAGGGCAGCTTGGTGGGAATAATATATACATTTAGTCAGACAAGAGCAGGCTTTATACCCCAAAGGTTCATGACCTCACCTGCCCTAGACTTTTGCTTAGGTTTTTCAGTACCAGGCATGTATTCCCTCCCGTAGAGAGGGCCTTCATTCCAATTATGGAGCAGTTTGTTACCCCAAGAGTAGACATGCCACTATTGCACCTGTTCAGTCATTAAGCCTGTATGGCCAAACTTGAATATTCAGTGTCCACTGTTTTCACTGCTGATGACTTCTGTCTCCCATATGGCTGCCTGCACTGCAGCTTTTTCCATTTTTCGGTTGGCTGTTCTACAGGGAGACAGTGTTCTGCTCCACACCAGCTTGCTTTCTCAGTGATCTTTCTTCTCAGGCAAGAGATGTCTTCAGCAATAGGGTCTTACTATCTGATTCTCAAGGGAAACCAAGGGCTTTGGAAAAAGCCTTTAATGTTTTGGAGGTTACTGGGACCTCCTTGGCCAAAAACTCACTGGAAGGTATCCCATCCCAGGCACTGAAAATTTTCTACAGTCTACAGCTTCTAGATGTGCCATTATTCAAAATATTAGGTTTACATAAGCCTTATTCACAATATCTTGAATTTACATTGACCCTCCCCTTCTTTTATGTGTTCTCTTCCCATGGCTTTGCTTAGGCCATTCCCTTCCCTGTAATTTGTTCTTCTACTTACATATGTGCAGTACCATACACTTAAGTCCTTCCCTTTCCTCCCTCCCCTATAGCCTTTAACCAGCTTACTGGTTTCTGGTACACGTTTTTGGTTCCAGTTCACACACAAGTTTATACATTTGTAGTTAGGATCCACATATGAGAGAGAACATGTGATGTTTGGCTTTCTGAGCCTGGGTTACCTCAAATAGTATAATCCTTTCCAGATCCATCCATTTCCCTGCAAATTTCATAATTTCATTTTTCTTTACTGCTGAATAGAACTCCATTGTGTAAATGTACCACATCTTTATTATCCATTCATCTGTGGAGGGACATCTAGGCTGCTTCCATTTCCTAGCTACTGTGAATAGCGCAGCAATAAACATGGTTGTGCAAGTGTCTCTAAGGTAGTGAGAAGAGTCCTCTGGATATATGCCTAGGAGTGCTATAGCTGGATCATATGGTAAATCTTTTTCTAGCTGTCTCAAGAACCTCCACACTGATTTCCACAATGGCTGGAACAGATTACATTCCCACCAACAGTGTAGAAGTGTTCCTCTTTTTTTGCATCCACGCCATCACTTATTGTTATTTGTTTTCTTGATGGTAGCCATTCTGACAGGAGTGAAATGGAATCTAAAAGTGGTTTTAATTTGCATTTCCCTGATGACTAAGGATGTGGAACACTTTTTTATATGTTTATATGCCATCTGTATTTCATCTTCTGAGAATTCTCTATTTAGTTCCATAGCCCATTTTTTAACTGGGTTGTTTGAATTCTTACTATTCTGTTTTTTGAGTTCTTTGTATATTCTGGATATTAATTCTCTATCAGATGTATAGCTTGCAAAGATTTCCTCCCATTCTGTAGGTTGTCTTTTTGCTCTATTCACAGTGTCCTTTGCTGTACCAAAGCTTTGTAATTTCATAAGGTCCCAGTGGTTGATTAGTGGTTTTATTCCCTGAGCAATTGGAGTTATATTCAGAAAGTCCGTGCCTATGCCAATACGTTGAAGGGTTTCCCCTACCTTTTCCTCTAGCAGTTTCAGAGTTTCAGGTCTGATATTAAGGTCCCTGATCTTGTTCCTGAATTTAGAGGAAAAGCTTCAAGTTTTTCCCCATTTAGTATTATGTTGGCTGTAGGTTTATCATAAATAGCTTTTATTATATTGAGATATGTTCCTTCTATTCCCAGTTTCTGTAATACTTTCACCATGAAGGGGTGTTTGATTTTCTCGAATGCCTTTTCTGCATCTACTGAGATGACCATGTGATTTTTGTCCTTCAGACTATTTATATGGTGTATTACATTTATGGATTGCGTACGTTGAACCATCCCTGCATCTCTGGGATAAAGCCTACTTGGTCGGGGTGAATAATCTATCTGATATATTCTTGTATTCTGTTTGCCAGTATTTTGTTGAGAATTTTTGCATCTATGTTCATGAGGGAGATTGATCTGTAATTTTCTTTTTTTGATCTGTCTTTTTCCAGTTTGGGTATCAGGGTGATGGTGGCTTCATAGAAGGGTTTCGGTAGAATTCCTTCCTTTTCTATTTTTGGAAAAGTTTGAGAAGCATTGGTGTTAGATCTTCCAGAAATGTCTGATAAAATTCAGCAGTGAATCCATCTGGGCCTGGGCTTTTTTTAGTTGGGAGACTTTTTATAACTGCTTGGATCTCTGTGGTTGTTATAGGTCTGTTTAAATGGTTTATCTCATCTTGATTTAATTTTGGTAGGTCATATGAATCTATTTCTTTCAGGTTTTCAAACTTAAAGGCATATATATTCTTAAAGTATGTCCGTATGATTTTCTGAATTTCTTTGGTATCTGTTGTGATGTTGCCTTTATCATCTCTAATTTTATCAGTTTTTGTCTCTTCTCTCTTTCTTTTGATCAGATTTGCTAAGGGTTTGTCAATCTTGTTTATCCTTTCAAAGAACCAACTCTTTGTTTCATTGATTTTTTTTTATTGTTTTTTGGTTTCCATTTCATTAATTTCTGCCGTAACCTTTATTATTTCTTCCCGTCTACTGATTTTTGGTTTGCCTTGTTCTTCTCTTTCCAAGGCCTTAAGGTGAAGCATTAAATTGTTTAGTTGTGAACTCTCTAATTTCTTAATATAGGCACTCAGAGCTATAAATTTCCCTCATAGGCCTGCCTTCATTGTTTCCCAAAGGTTTTGGTATGTTGTATTCTCATCATCATTTGATTCTATGAATTTCTTGATTTCCTTTTTAATTTCTTCAATGACCCATACATCGTTCAATAATGTACTGTTTAGTCACCATGAATTTCTGTATGCTCTGTAGTTTTTCTTGTTACTGATTTGCAGTTTAATCCCATTGTAGTCAGATAGCATATAGTGGATTATTTCAGTTTTCTTGTATTTGTTAAGGTTTGCTTTGTGTCCTATTATATGATCTATTTTAGAGAATGTCCCATGTGCTGCTGAGAAAAATGTTTATTCTGCAGCATTTGGATGGAATGTTCTGTATATATCTGTTAGGTCCATTTGTTCCATGATATCCTTTAATGCAGATGCCTCTTTATTTTTTTGCTGGGTAGACCTGTCTAGTGATGAGAGTGTGGTACTGAAGTCCCCCACTATTATTGTGTTGGGAGATATCTCTGACCTTAAGTCCAATCGTGTTTGTTTGATGAAACTGGGAGCCCCCATGTTAGGAGTATATATATTTAGGATTGTAATGTCCTCCTGTTGCAGTGTTCCTTTAATCAGTATAAAGTGACCTTCTTTATCTTTCCTCACTAATGTTAGTTTGAAGTCTATCCTGTCAGAAATTAGGATAGCAACCCCTGCTTTTCCCCTCGGCCCATTTGCTTGAAATACTTTTATCCAACCTTTCACCCTAAGAAGGTTTCTATCTTTTATTGAGAGATGAGTTTCCTGGAGGCAACAGATGGTAGGATCCTGCTTTTTAATCCAGTCTGCAAGTCTGTGTCTTTTGGTTGGGGCATTGAGGCCATTGATATTAAGAGTTATTATTGAAAGATATGTATTTGCTCTCACCATTCTTCTTGTTTTATAGTTCTTCCTGTTTTCACTTTACTCACTTGTTTTAACTGTTATTTGGGTATGGTTTATTTTTTCCTATTTCCTGTTGTGTGTTTTGCTTTCTCTTCAGCATGAATGATTCCTGTAAGTATTTTCTGTAGATCTGGTTTAGTTGCCATAAATTCCTTTAGCCTGTCTTTGTTGTGGAATGTCCTTATTTCTCCATCAATTTGGATAGATAGCTTTGCAGGATAAAGTAATCTTGGTTGACAGTTTTTATCTTTCAGAACTTGGAATACCTCACTTCAAGCCCTTCTGGCTTTTAAAGTTTGTGTTGAGTAATCTGCTGTGATTCTGATGGGCTTGCCTTTGCTGTGATTCTGATGTGCTTGCCTTTGTAGGTCACTTGCTTTTTCTCTCTAGCTGCTTTCAATATATTTTCAATATATTTTCTTTGGTTTGTATGTTTGGTAGTTTAATTATAATATGGCGGGGAGAGGTTCTTTCCAGGTTTTGTCTGTTTGGTGTTCTAAAGGCTTCCTGTATCTGCATTGGCATCTCTTTCCCAATTTGGGGGAAGTTTTCCTCTATGATTTTGTTGCCTTTGGAGTGAGATTCTTCTCCTTCAGCTATCCCTTGAATTCTTATGTTTGATCTTTTCATAGTGTCCTGAATATCTTGAAATTCCCATTCATACCTTCCTATTATTTTGTCTTTTTCTTTGTTAGACTGTATTATATCTGCCACTTAGTCTTCTAGTTTAGATATTCTGTTCTTTCCTTCATCCATTATAGTAGAGAGATTTTCTACAGAGGTTTTTATTTCACTGACTGCGTTCTTTATTGCCTGCATTTCTGACTGGGTTTTCTTTATTCTTTCTATTTCCGTATTTATGTCTAGTATTGACCTCCTTATTTCATTAAATTGGTTTTCTGTGTGTCCTTTGAATCCTTTGATTTCTTCTTTGAGGTCTTTGAACCCTTTCATTTCCTCTTTGAGTTCTTTGAACATAATTATAATCATTTTTTTGAAATCTTTCTCGGGGATTTCCTCTAAGTCAGCCTCACTGAAGGTCATTTCTGATATATTAATACTTTTTGGTGGATTTATATTGTCTTGATTTTTTGTGTTTCTTGTATTGTAATGTATTGATTTTTGCATCTTGGATTAATTTAATGCTTGGGTTTTCTAAATATCTGCAGTAATATTAGATGTATCAACTGATCTGATATTATATATCTTCAGGGTAGGAGTTTAAGGTGTTAAGTGTGGCTCTTAAGGCTCTCAGAGTAATCATAGAAGTGACCCTAGGTGTTGGGTTTGCCTGCTATGAGAGTATCAAGTGGAGTGAATGGAAGAGAATACAGGCAAATTCTAAAAATTTAACGCATCAATGTACCCCTTCAATGAGATACAGCACAGAGTATTTGTGCAAAAGCAGGTATTATGACAAACAGATCCTCTAACAAAGTCACAGTCCCTGAGGATGTGTGTTACCCAACAGCCTCAATCTTGTCAACTGGGTGGCTAAGATTTCTGGTCTGTAGAATGTTCCAAGGTCAGCTTGTGATCAAGTGAGACCCTTCCCCAATGAATGACAGAGGAGGAAACAAATCAGGAAGCAACAAATGAGCAGCCCAAAATATAGCTTATTTAGCAATGTCAGATCTGACCATCCATCAGGTTTAACATAGAATGTACACTGATATGGAAGGTGCAATTCGCCCTTCCAATGCAAAGCCTATATACCGGGCTTATTTAGTGGGTACTAACCTGATTTAAACCAAGTTACCTTTTGGAGCGGGTTTGATCACAGCTATGCTGCACAGCTACTTGGGTCCTTTGCTGTGTTGTGGGCTCAGGAAGGCAGGCTGCGTCTGTGGGTCACTGCTTTCACTGTGCCTGATGCTGGTAGGTGAGCTCTCTTTCCCAGGTCTCTGCTGCTTGCCGGCGCTTGCACTGATGGTGGGGGAGGGGAGGCTGTGAATTGCAGCTGAAGTCTGTCTGCTCCTTCACACAATCCTCTTCCTCACAAGCCTCTCTGTTGGTCTCTGCCGTCCTCCTTCCACGTTTCTTGAGTTTGTGAAGAGGCGGTGTGAGTGGAGAATCCCCTCACCTGGCTCTAAAATGCTGCAGCTCAGCCAGCTTAATACAATGGTGTATTACATTTATGGATTGCATACGTTGAATCATCCCTGCATCTCTGGGATAAAGCCTACTTGTTCAAGGTGAATAATCTTTCTGATAAATTTCTTATGATGAGTCTTTAGTGCAACAAGATCAAACTTTCCTAGTTTGTGTAATCTAACAAGATGAACAACTTGGTAGATGAGCTTCATTTCTAACATAGTTTATTTAGAAAACAAACATTCATTGCAGAAGCCTATATTGTGGGAAATAAGCTAGTTCTCTTCTCAGAATGAGTTGCTTTCTTACGAAGAGTCTGCAGTGAAGCAAGATCAAACTTTGCTAGTTTGTGTACTCTAACAAGATGTACGACTTAGTAGATTAGCTTTGTTTCTAAAGTAGTTTGTTTTGAAAACAAACACCTTCATTGCCAAAGACTGTGCTGTGTCAAATAAGCTAGTTCTGTTTTCGGAATTTGTTGCGTTATTAAGAGTCTTCAATGCAGCAAGATCAAACATTCTTGTTTGTCTAATCTAACAGGATGAACAACTTGTAGATTAGCTTCATTTCTAACGTAGTTTGTTTAAAAAACAAACACATTCATTGCCGAAGATTGTACTGTGTGAAATAAGCTAGTTCTGTTCTCGGAATGAGTTGCTTTCTTACGAAGAGTTTTCAGTACAGCAAGTTCAATCTTTCCTAGTTTCTGTAATCAAACAAGATGAACAACTTAGTAGATTAGCTTCATTTCTAACGTAGTTTGTTGAGAAACCGAACACCTTCATTGCCAAAGTTTGAAGTGTGTGAAATAAGTTAGTTCTGTTCTAGGGAATGAGTTGCTTTCTTAAGAAGAGTCTTCAGTGCAGCAAGATCAAACTTTGCTAGTATGTGTAATCAAAGAAGATGTGCAACTTAATAGATTAGCTTCATTTCTAACATAGTTTGTTTTGAAGACAAACACCTTCATTGCCTAAGTCTGTGCTGTGTCTAATAAGCTACTTCTGTTCTCAGAATGAGTTGCTTTCTTACGAAGAGTCTTCAGTGCAGCGAGTTGAAACTTTGCTAGTTTGTGTAATCAAACAAGATGAACAACTTTGTAGATTAGCTTCATTTTTAACGTAGTTTGTTTAAAAAACAAACACCTTCATTGCCGAATACTGTACTGTGAGAAATAAGCTAACTCTGTTCTTAGAATGAGCTCTTTTCTTACGAAGAGTCGTCAATGCAACAAGAACAAAAGTTGCTAGTTTGTGTACTCTAACAAGATGTAAAACTTAGTAGATTAGCTTCATTTCTAAAGTAGTGTGTTTAGAAAACAAACACCTTCATTGGTGAAGAATGTGCTGTGTCAAATAGCTAGTTCTGTTCTCAGAATGAATTGCTTTCTTACGAACAGTCTTCAGTGCCGCCAGATCAAACTTTCCTACTTTGTGTAATCAAACAAGTTGAACAACTTAATAGATTACCTTAATTACTAACATAGTTTGTTTAGAACACAAACACCCTCATTGCCAAAGATTGTACTGTGTGAAATAAGGTAGTTCTGTTCTTGGAATGAGTTGCTTTCTTATGAAGACTTTTCAGTGCAGCAAGATCAAACTTTGACAGCTTGTGTAATCTACAAAGATGAACAACTTGGTAGATTAGCTTCATTTCTAACGTAGTTTGTTTAATAAACAAACACCTTCATTGCCGAACAATGTACTGTGTGAAATAAGCTAGTTCTGTTCTCGGATTGAGTTGCTTTATAACGAAGAGTCTTCAGTGCAGCAAGATCAAACTTTCCTAGTTTGTGTAATCTAACACGATGAACAACTTGGTAGATTAGCTTCATTTCTAGCTTATTTTGTTTAGAAAACAAACACCTTCATTTCCGAAGATTGTACTGTGTGAAATAAGCTGGTTCTGTTGTCGTAATGAGTTGCTTTCATATAAAGAGTTTTCAGTGCAGCAAGATCAAACTGCTAGTTTGTGTACTCTAACAAGATGTACAACGTAGTAGATTACCTTCATTTCTAACGTAGTTTCTTTACAAAACAAACACCTTCATTGCCGAACACTGTACTGTGTGAAATAAGCTAGTGAAGTTCTTGGAATGAGTTGCTTTCTTACAAAGAGTCTTCAGTGCTGCAAGATCAAATTTTACTAGTTTGTGTACTGTAACAAGATATACAACGTATTAGATTAGTTTCATTTCTAACATAGTTTGTTTAAAAAACAAACACCTTCATTGCCAAAGACTGTACTGTGTGAAATAAGCTAGTTCTGTTCTCCTAATGAGTTGCTTTCTTATGAAGAGTCTTCAGTGCAGCAAGATAAAACTTTGCTAGGTTGTGTAATCTAACAACATGTACAATTTAGTACATTAGCTTGTTTTCTAACGTAGTTTCTTTTCAAAACAAACACATTCATTCCAGAAGACTGTACTGTGTAAAATAAGCTAGTTCTCTTTTTGGAATGAGTTGTGTTCGTACGAAGAGTCTTCAGTGCAGCCAGATCAAACTTTCCCAGTTTGTGTAATCTAACAAGATGAACAACTTGGTAGATGAGCTACTTTTCTAACGTAGTTTGTTTAAAAAACTAACACCTTCATTTCCGAAGATTGTACTTTGACAAATAAGCTAGTTCTGTTCTCGGAATGAGTTGTTTTCTTATGAAAAGTGTTCAGTGCAGCAAGATAAAACTTTGCTACTTTGTGTAATCTAACAAGATGAACAATTTGGTAGATTAGCTTCATTTCTAACATAGTTTGTTTAGAAAACAAACACCTTCATTGCCACAGATTGTACTTTGTGAAATAAGTTAGTTCTTTCCTCGGAGTGAGTTGTTTTCTTATGAAGAGTTTTCAGTTCAGCAAGATCAAACTTTGATAGTTTGTGTAATCTAACAAGATGAACAACTTGGCAGATTAGCTTCAATTCTAACGTAGTTTGTTTAGAAAAAAAAAAAAAAAACATCTTTATTGCCTAACAAGGTTCTGTGTGAAATAATCTAGTTCTGTTCTCGGAATCAGTTGCTTTATAACGAAGAGTCTTCAGTGCAGCCAGATCAAACTTTTCTAGTTTGCGTAATCTAACAAGATGAACAACTTGGTAGATTAGCTTCATTTCTAACGTAGTTTGTTTAGAAAACAAACAACTTCATTTCTGATAATTGTACTGTGTGAAATAAGCTAGTTATGTTCTCGGAATGAGTTGCTTTCTTATGAAGAGTTTTCAGTGCAGCAAGATCAAACTCCTAGTTAGTGTAATCTAACAAGATGAACAACTTGGTAGCTTAGCTCCATTTCTTACGTATTTTGTTTAGAAAACAAACACCTTCATTGCCGAACACTGTACTGTGTGAAATAAGCCAGTTATGTTCTTGGAATGAGTTGCTTTTTTACCAAGAGGTTTCACTGCAGCAAGATCAAACTTTGCTAGTTTTTGTACTCTAACAAGATGTCCAACCTAGTAGATTAGCTTCATTTCTAACGTAGTTTGTTTAGAAAAAAAACACCTTCATTGCTGAACACTGTACTGTGTGAAATAAGCTAGTTCTATTCAGAGATTGAGTTGATTTCTTAGGAACAGTCTTCAGTACAGGAAGATCAAACTTTGCTAGTTTGTATAATCTAACAAGATAAACAACTTGGTAGATTAGTTTCATTTCTAACGTTGTTTGTTTAGAAAGCAAACACCTTCATTGCCAAGCACTGTACTGTGTGAATTAAGCTAGTTCTGTTCTCCGAATGAGTTGCTTAATTATGAAGAGTCTTCAGTGTAGCAAGATCAAATTTTACTTTTTTGTGTAATCTAACAAGATGTGCAAATTAGTAGATTAGCTTCACTTCTAATGTAGTTTGTTTTGAAAACAAACACCTTCATCGCCTAAGACTATATTGTGTCAAATAGCTAGTTCTGTTCTCAGGATGAGTTGCTTTCTTACGAAGAGTCTTCAGTGCAGCAAGATCAAACTTTCCTAGTTTCTGTAATCTAAAAAGATATACAACAGGGTAGATTAGCTTCATATCTAATGTAGTTTGTTTAGAAAACAAACACCTTAATTTTGGAAGATTGTACTGTGTGAAATAAGCTAGTTCTGTTCTCGTTATGAGTGGCTTTCTTACGAAGAGTCTTCAGTGCAGCAAGTTCAAACTTTTCCTGTTTGTGTAATCAAACAAGATGAAAAACTTAGTAGATTAGCTTCATTTCTAACATAGTTTCTTTTGAAAACAAACACTTTCATTGCCTAAGACTCTATTGTGTCAAATAGGTAGTTCTGTTTTCAGGATGAGTTGCTTTCTTCCAAAGAGTTTTCAGTGCAGCAAGATCAAACTTTGCTAGTTTGTGTAATCTAACAAGATGTACAATTTAGTAGATTAGCTTTATTTCTAACGTAGTTTGTTTTGAAAACAAACACTTTCTTTGCCAAAGACTGTACTGTGTCAAATAAGCTAGTTGTGTTCTCGGAATGAGTTGCTTTTTTGGGAAGAGTCTTCAGCGCAGCAAGATCAATATTTCCTAGTTAGTGTAATCTAACAAGATATACAACTTAGTAGATTAGCTTCATTTGTCACGTAGTTTGTTTAGAAAACAAACACCTTCATTGCTGATCACTCTACTGTGTGAAATAAGCTAGCTCTGTTCATGGAATGACTTCCTTTCTTACGAAGACTCTTCAGTGCAGCAAGATCAAACTTTGCCAGTTTGTGTAATCTTACAAGATGTACAACTTAGTAGATTAGCTTCATTTCTAACGTAGTTTGTTTTGAAAACAAACACATTAATTGCTGAAGACTGAACTGTGTCAAATAAGCTACTTCTGTTCTCAGAATGAGTTGCTTTCTTACGAAGAGTCTTCAGTGCAGCAAGATCAAACTTTGCTGCTTTCTGTAATCCAGCAAGATGTACAAGTTAGTAGATTTGCCACATTTCTAATGTAGTTTGTTTAGAAAACAAACATATTCATTGCCGAACATTGTACTCTGAAATTAGCTACTTCTGTTCTTGGAATGAGTTGCTATCTTACGAATTGTCTTCAGTGCAGCAACTTCAAACTTTCCTACTTGTGTTATCTAATAGGATGAACAATTTAGTAGATTAGCTTCATTTCTGAAGTAGTTTGTTTAGAAAACAAACACCTTGATTGCCGAAGACTGTACTGTGTGAAATAAGCTAGTTCTTTCTCGGAATGAGTTGCTTTCATACGAACAGTCTTCAGTTCAAGATCAAACTTTGCTAGTTTGTGTAATCTAAACAGATGTACGACTTAGTACATAAACTTTATTTCTAACGTAGTTTGTTTTGAAAAGAAACACCTTCATTGCTGAAGACTGTACTGTGTCACAGAAGCCAGTTCTGTTCTCGGAATGAGTTGCTTTTTTGCGAAGAGTCTTCAGTGCAGCAAGATCAAACTTTCCTAGTTTGTGTCATCTAAGAAGATGTACAACTTAGAAGATTCGCCACATTTCTAAAGTAGTTTGTTTAGAAAACAAACATCTTCATTGCCGAACACTGTACTCTGTGAAATAAGCTAGTTCTGTTCTCGGAATGAGTTGCTTTCTTAGGAAGAGTGTTCAGTGCAGGAAGATCAAACTTTGCTATCTTGTATACTCTAAGAAGGTGAACCACTTAGTACATTAGCTTCATTTCTATCATAGTTTGTTTAGAAAACAAACACCTGCATTGCCAAAGATTATCCTGTGTGAAATAAGCTAGTTCTGTTCTCGGAATGAGTTGCTTTCTTATGAAGAGTCTTCAGTGCAGCAAGATCAAACTTTGATAGTGTGTGTAATCTAACAAGTTGTACAACTTAGTAGATTCGCCATATTTCTAAAGTAGTTAGTTTAGAAAAGAAACACATTCATTGTTGCACACTGTACTTTGTTACATAAGCTAGTTCTGTTCTCAGAATTAGTTGCTTTCTTACAAAGAGTCTTCAGTGCAGCAAGATCAAACTTTGCTTGTATGTGGAATCTAACAAGATGTACAACTTAGTACATTCGACCCATTTCTAATGTGGTTTGTTAGGAAAACAAACACATTTATTGCCGAAGACTGTACTGTGTGAAATAAGCTAGTTGCATTCTCGGAATAAGTTGCTTTCTTACGAAGAGTCTTCAGTGCAGCAAGATCAAACTTTCCTAGTTTGTGTAATCTAACAAGATGTACAACTTAGTAGATTAGCTTCATTTATAACATAGTTTGTTTAGAAAAGAAACACCTTCATTGCAGAACACTGTACTGTGTGAAATAAGCTAGTTCTGTTCACGGAATGAGTTGCTTTCTTAGGACGAGTCTTCAATGCAGCAAGTTCAAGCTTTCCTAGGTTGTGTATTCAAACAAGATGAACAACTTAGTAGATAATCTTCATTTCTAACGCAGTTTGTTTAGAAAACAAACACCTTCATTGCGAACACTGTACTGTGTGAAATAAGCTTGTTCTGTTCTTGGAATGAGTTGCTTTCTTGTGAAGAGTCTTCAGTGCAGCAAGAACAACCTCTCTTAGTTTGTGTAATCTAACAAGATGTACAACTTAGTAGATTAGCTTTATTTCTAACGTAGTTTGTTTAGAAAAAAAAACCCTTCATTTCTGAACACAGTACTGTGTGAAATAAGGTAGTTCTCAGAATGTGTTGCTTTCTTACGATGATTCTTCAGTGCAGGAAGATCAAACTTTCCTAGTTTGTGTAATCTAACAATATGTACAACTTAGTAGATTAGCTTCATTTCTAACATAGTTTGTTTAGAAAACAAACACCTTCATTGCAGAAGACTGTTCTGTGTGAAATAAGCTAGATCTATTCTCAGAATGAGTTGCTTTCTTATGAAGAGTCTTCAGTGCAGCAAGATCAAACTTTGCTAGTTAGTGTAATCTGAAAAGATGAATAACTTGGTAGATTATCTTCATTTCTAACGTAGTTTCTTTAGAAAACAAACACCTTCGTTGCCAAAGACTGTACTGTGTCAAGTAAGCTAGTTCTGTCCTCGGAATCAATTCCTTTCTTACGAAGAGTCTTCAGTGCAGCAAGGTCGAACTTTCCTAGTTTTTGTACTCTAACAAGATGTACAATTTAGGAGATTCTCCACATTTCTAAATTAGTTTGTTTAGAAAACAGACATCTTCATTGCCAAACACTGTACTGTGTGAACTAGGCTAGTTCTGTTTTCGGAATAATTTGATTTCTTACAACCTCGTAGATTCTCCACATTTCTAAAGTAGTTTGCTTAGAAAACAAACATCTTCATTGCTGAACACTGTACTGTTTGAAATAAGCTAGATCTTTTCTCGGAATGATTTGATATCTTACGAAGAGTCTTCAGTGCAGCAAGATCAAACTTTGCTAGTTAGTGTAATCTAACAAGTTGAACAACTTGGTAGATTAGCTTCATTTCTAACGTAGTTTGTTTAGAAAACAAACACCTTCATTGCCGAACACTGTACTATGTGACATAAGCTAGTTCTCTTCTTGGAATCAGTTGCTTTCTTACGAAGAGTTTTCTGTGAAGCAAGATCAAACTTTGCCAGTTTGTGTAACCTAAATACTTGTACAACTTAGTATATTAGCTTCATTTCTAACGTAGTTTGTTTTGAAAACAAACATCTTCCTTGCCAAACACTGTACTATGTGAAATAAGCTAGTTTTCTTCTTGGAATTAATTGCTTTCTTACGAAGAGTCTTCAGTGCAGCAAGATGAAACTTTCCTTGTTTGTGTAATCTAACACGATGTACAACTTCGTAGATTAGCTTCATTTCTAACGTAGTTTGTTTAGAAAACAAACACCATCATTGCTAAACACTGTACTGTGTTAAATAAGCTAGTTCTGTTCTTGGAATGAGTTGCTTTATTAAGAAGAGTCTTCTGTGCAACAAGATCAAACTTTGCTAGTTTGTGTAATCTAAGAAGATATACCACTTAGTACATTAGCTTCATTTCTAACGTTGATTGATTGAAAACAAACACCTTCATTGCCGAAGACTGTACAGTGTCAAATAAGCTAGTTTTCTTCTCAGAATGAGTTGCTTTCCTACGAAGAGTCTTGAGTGCAGCAAGATCAAACTTTCTAATTTGTGTAATCTAACAAGATGAACAACTTAGTAGATTCTCCACATATCTAGAGTAGTTTGTTTAGAAAATAAACATCTTCAATGCCGAACACTGTACTGTGTGAAATAAGCTAGTTCTGTTCTCAGAATGATTTAATTTCTTACAAAGAGTCTTTAGTGCAGGAAGGTCAAAAATTGCTAGTTTGTGTAATCTAAGAAGATGAACAACTTGGTAGATTAGCTTCACTTCTAAAGTAGTTTGTTTAGAAAACAAACATCTTCGTTGCCAAAGACTGTACTGTGTGAAATAAGCTAGTTCTTTCTCGGAATGATTTGCTTTCTTACGAAGAGTCGTCAGTGCAGAAAGATCAAACTTTGCTAGTTTGTGTAATCTAACAAGGTGACCAACTTGGTAGATTAGCTTCATTTCTAACCTAGTTTGTTTAGAAAACAAACACCTTCATTGCCGAAGAGTGTACTGTTTGAAATAAGCTAGTTCTGTTCTCCAAATGAGTTGTTTTCTTACGAAGACTCTTCAGTGCAGCAATTTCAAACTTTCCTACTTTATGTAATCCAAAAAGATGTACAACTTAGTAGATTCTCCACATATCTAATGTAGTTTGTTTAGAAAAGAAACATCTTCATTGCTGAACACTGTACTATGTGAAATAAGCTAGTTCTCTTCTTGGAATTAATTGCTTTCTTATGAAGAGTCTTCAGTGCAGCCAGATCAAACTTTCCTAGTTTGTGTAATCTACCAAGATGTACAACTTTGTAGATTCTCCACATTTCTAAAGTAGTTTGTTTAGAAAACAAACATCTTCATTACCGAACACTGTACTCTGTGAAATAACGTAGTTCTGTAGTCGGAATGAGTTGCTTTCTTATGAATAGTCTTCAGTGAGGCAAGATCAAACTTTCCTAGTTTGTTCAATCTAACAGGATGAACAACTTAGTAGATTAACTTCATTTCTAACATAGTTTGTTTAGAATACAAACACATTCATTGCCTAAGACAGTACTGTGTGAAATAACCTAGTTCTGTTCTCGGAATGAGTTGCTTTCTTACTAAGAGTCTTCAGTTCAGCAAGATCAAACTTTGCTAGTTTGCTTAATCTAACAAGATGAACAACTTGGTAGATTAGATTCATTTCTAACGTAGTTTGTTTAGAAAACAAACACCTTCATTGCCGAAGACTGTACTGTGTCAAATAAGGTAGTTCTGTTCTCAGAATGAGTTGCTTTCTTAGTAACAGTCTTCAGTGCAGCAAGATCAAACTTTCCTAGTTTGTGTAATCTAATAAAATGTACAACTTGGTAGATTCACCATCATTTCTAAAGTTGTTTGTTTAGAAAACAAACATCTTCATTCCCGAACACTGTACTCTGGGAAATAAGCTTTTTCTGTTCTCGGAAAGAGTTGTTTTCTTAAGAAGAATCTTCAGTGCAGCAAGATCAAACTCTCCTAGTTTGTGTAATCTAACAAGATATACAACTTAGTAGATTTGCTTCATTTCTAACGTAGTTTGTTTAGAAAATAAACACCTTCATTGCCGAACAGTGTACTGTTGAAATAAGCTAGTCGTGTTCTTGGAATGAGTTGCTTTGTTACGAACAGTCCTCAGTGCAGCAAGATCAAACTTTGCTCGTTTGTGTAATCTAACAGGATGTACAACTTAGTAGATTAGCTTCATTTCTAATGTAGTTTGTTTTGGAAACAAACACGTTCATTGCCAAAGACTGTACTGTGTGAAATAAGCTAGTTCTGTTCTCGGAATGAGTTGCTTTTTATGAAGATTCTTCAGTGCAGCAATATAAAACTTTCCTAGTTTCTGTAATCTAACAAGGTTTACAACTTAGTAGATTCACCACATTTCTAAAGTAGTTTGTTTAGAAAACAAACATCTTCATTGCCAAACACTGTAATCTGTGAAATAAGCTAGTTGTGCTCTTGTAATGAGCTGCTTTCCTACGAAGTTACCTCAGTGCAGCAAGATGAAACATTGCTAGTTTGTGTAATCAAACAAGATGAACAACTTGGTAGATTAGCTTCATTTTTAACATAGTTTGTTTAGAAAACAAACACCTTCATTGCCGAAGACTGTACTGTGTCAAATAAGGTAGTTCTGTTCTCAGAATGAGTTGCTTTCTTAGTAACAGTCTTCAGTGCAGCAAGATCAAACTTTCCTAGTTTGTGTAATCTAATAAAATGTACAACTTGGTAGATTCACCACATTTCTAAAGTTGTTTGTTTAGAAAACAAACATCTTCATTCCCGAACACTGTACTCTGGGAAATAAGCTTTTTCTGTTCTCGGAAAGAGTTGTTTTCTTAAGAAGAATCTTCAGTGCAGCAAGATCAAACTCTCCTCGTTTGTGTAATCTAACAAGATATACAACTTAGTAGATTTGCTTCATTTCTAACGTAGTTTGTTTAGAAAATAAACACCTTCATTGCCGAACAGTGTACTGTTGAAATAAGCTAGTCGTGTTCTTGGAATGAGTTGCTTTGTTACGAACAGTCCTCAGTGCAGCAAGATCAAACTTTGCTCGTTTGTGTAATCTAACAGGATGTACAACTTAGTAGATTAGCTTCATTTGTAATGTAGTTTGTTTTGGAAACAAACACGTTCATTGCCAAAGACTGTACTGTGTGAAATAAGCTAGTTCTGTTCTCAGAATGAGTTGCTTTTTATGAAGATTCTTCAGTGCAGCAATATAAAACTTTCCTAGTTTCTGTAATCTAACAAGGTTTACAACTTAGTAGATTCACCACATTTCTAAAGTAGTTTGTTTAGAAAACAAACATCTTCATTGCCAAACACTGTAATCTGTGAAATAAGCTAGTTGTGCTCTTGTAATGAGCTGCTTTCCTACGAAGTTACCTCAGTGCAGCAAGATGAAACATTGCTAGTTTGTGTAATCAAACAAGATGAACAACTTGGTAGATTAGCTTCATTTTTAACATAGTTTGTTTAGAAAACAAACACCTTCATTGCCGAAGACTGTACTGTGTGAAATTAGCTAGTTCTGTTCTTGGAATGAGTTGCTTTCTTATAAAGAGTCTTCAGCGCAGCAAGATCAAACATTGGTAGTTTGTGTAATTTTACAAGAAGAACAACTTGGCAGATTAGCTTCATTTCTAACGTAGTTTGTTTAGAAAACAAACACCATCATTACTGAAGACTGTACTGTGTGAAATAAGCTAGTTCTATTCTCACAATGAGTTGCTTTTTTACAAAGAGTCTTCAGTGCAGCAAGTTCAAACTCTCCTAGTTTGTGTTATCTAACAAGATTTACAACTTAGTAGATTAGCTTCATTTCAAACTCACATAGTTTGTTTAGAAAACAAACTCCTTGATTGCCAAAGACTGTACTGTGTGAAATAAGCTAGTTTTTTCTTGGAATGAGATGCTTTCTTACGAAGAATTGTCAGTGCAGCAAGATCAAACTTTGCTAGTTTGTGTAATCTAACAAGATGTCCAGCTTAGAAGATTAACCTCATTTATAAAGTAGTTTGTTTAGAAAACAAACATCTTCATTGCAGAACACTGTATTGTGTGATATAAGCTAGTTCTGTTTTCTGAATGATTTGATTTCGCACGAAGAGTCTTCAGTGTACCAAGATCAAAGTTTGCTAGTTTGTGTAATCTAACAAGATGAACAACTTGGTAGATTAGCTTCATTTCTAAGGTAGTTTGTTTAGAAAACAAACACCCTCATTGCCAAAGATTGAACTGTGCGAAATAAGCTTGTTCTGTTCTCGGAATGAGTTGATTTCTTAAGAAGAGTCAACAGTACAGCAAGTTCAAACTTTCCTAGTTTGTGTAATCATACAAGATGAACAACTTAGTAGGTTAGCTTCATTTCTAAGGTAGTTTGTTTAGAAAACAAACACCTTCATTGCCAAACACTGTACTATGTGTAATAAGCCAGTTCTGTTCTGGGAATGAGTTGCTTTCTTACGAAGAGTCTACAAAGCAGCAAGTTCAAACTTTCCTAGGTTGTGTAATCAAAGAAGATGAAAAACTTAGTAGATTACCTTCATTTCTAACGTAGTTTGTTTACAACACAAACACCTTCATTGCTGAAAACTGTACTGTGTGAACTAAGCCAGTTCTGTTCTCGGAATGAGTTGCTTTCTTACAAGTCTTCAGTGCAACAAGATCAAACGTTCCTAGTTTGTGTAATCTAACAAGATGAATAACTTGTTAGAGTAGGTTCATTTCTAATGTAGTTTGTTGAGAAAACAAACACCTTCATTTCCGAAGATTGTACTGTGTGAAATAAACTAGTTCTGTTCTCGGAAGGAGTTGCTTTATTATGAAGAGTTTTCAATGCAGCAAGATCAAACGTTGCTAGTTTGTGTAATCTAACAAGGTGAACAACTTGGTAGATTAGCTTGATTTCTAACGTAGTTTCTTTTGAAAACATACACCTTCATTGCTGAAGAGTGTACTGTGTAAAATAAGCTAGTTCTGTTCTCGAAATGAGTTGCTTTCTTACGAAGAGTCTTCAGTGCAGCAAGATCAAACTTTCCTAGTTTGTGTAGTCTAACAAGATGTAGAATGTAGTAGATAAGCTTCATTTCTAACGTAGTTAGTTTAGAAAACAAAGACGTGCATTGCCGAAGATTGAACTGTGTGAAATAAGCTAGTTCTTTTCTCGGAATGATTTGCTTTCTTATGAAGAGTCTTCAGTGCAGCAAGATCAAACTTTGCTAGTTTGTGTAACCTAACAAGATGAACAACTTGGTAGATTAGCTTCATTTCTAACGTAGTTTGTTTGGAAAACAAACACCTTCATTGTCGAAGATTGTACTGTGTGAAATAAGCTACTTCTTTCTCCGAATGAGTTGCTTTCTTATTAAGAGTCTTCAGTGCAGCAAGTTCAAACTTTGCTAGTTTGTCGTATCTAACAGGATGAACAACTTGGTAGATTAGCTTCATTTCTAACATAGTTTGTTTAGAAAACAAACACCTTCATTGCCGAAGATTGTACTGTGTGAAACAAGCCAGTTCTGTTCTCGGAATGAGTTGCTTTCTTAAGAAGGGACTTCAGGGCAGCCAGATCAAACTTTCCTAGTTTGTGTAATCTAAAAAGATGTAGAACTTAGTAGACTAACTTCATTTCTAACGTAGTTTGTTTAGAAAACAAACACATTCATGGAGGAAGCCTGTACTGTGGGAAATAAGCTAGTTCTGATCTCGAAATGAGTTGCTTTCTTAAGAAGAGTCTTCAGGGAAGCAAGATCAAACTTTGCTAGTTTGTGTAATCTAAAAAGATGTAAAATGTAGTAGATTAGCTTCATTTGTAACGTAGTTTGTTTACAAAACAAACACCTTCATTGCCAAAGATTGTACTGTGTGAAATAAGCTAGTTGTGTTCTCAGAATGAGATGCTTTCTTATGAAGAGTCTTCAGTGCAGCCAGATCAAACTTTCCTAGATTGTGTAATCTAAAAAGATCTAGAAATTAGTAGATTAACTTCATTTCTAACGTAGTTTATTTAGAAATCAAACACATTCATTGCGGAAGCGTGTACTCTGGTAAATAAGCTTGTTCTGTTCTCGGAATGAGTTGCTTTGTTATGAAGAGTCTCAGTACAGCAAGATCAAACTTTGGTAGTTTGTGTAATCTAACAAGATGAACAACTTGGTATATTAGCTACATTTCTAACATAGTTCTTTTACAAAACAAACACCTTCATTACCGAAGATTGTAGTGTGTGAAATAAGCTAGTTTTGTTCTCGGAATGAGTTGCTCTGTTACAAAAAGTCTTCAGTGTAGAAAGTTCAAACTTTCCTAGTTTGTGTAATCAAACAAGATGAACAACGTAGTAGATTAGCTTCATTTCTAACGTAGTTTGTTTAGAAAAGAAACACCTTCATTGTGCAGCAAGATCAAAAGATTGTACTAACAAGTGAAATAAGATTAGTTCTGTTCCAAACACTGTACTGTGTGAAATAAGATGTTCTCTTAATAATGAGGTTGCTTTCTTCTAAGAGTCTTCAGTACAGCAAGATCAAACTATACTAGTTTGTGTAATATAACAAGATGAACAACTTGGTAGATTAGCTACATTTCTAACATAGTTCTTTTACAAAACAAACACCTTCATTGCCGAAGATTGTACTGTGTGAAATAAGGTAATTCTGTTCTTGGAATGAGTTGCCTTCTTACCAAGAGTCTTCAGTGCAGCAAGTTCAAACTTTCCTAGTTTGTGTAATCAAAGAAGATAAACAATTTAGTAGATTAGCATCATTTCTAATGTAGTTTGTTTAGAAAAACAACACGTTCATTGCCATAGATTGGACTGTGTGAAATAACCTAGTTCTCTTCTTGGAATGAGTTGCTTTCTTACGCAGAGTCTTCAGTGCAGCAAGATCAAACTTTGCTAGCTTGGGTACTCAGAAGTTGTACAACTTACTGGATTAGCTTCATTTCTAAAGTACTTTTTTAGAAAACAAACACATTCATTGCCAAACACTGTACTGTGTGAAATAAGCTAGATCTGTTCTCGGAATGCGTTGCTTTCTTACTAAGAGTCTTCAGTACAGCAAGATCAAACTTTGCTAGTTTGTGTAATCTAACAAGATCAACAACTTGGTAGATTAGCTACATTTCTAAAATAGTTCTTTTACAAAACAAACACCTTCATTGCTGAAGACTGTACTGTGTGAAATAAGCTAGTTTTGTTCTCGGAATGAGTTGCTTTGTTACGAAGAGTCTTCAGTGTAGAAAGTTCAAACTTTCCTAGTTTGTGTAATCAAACAAGATGAACAACTTTGTAGATTAGCTTCATTTCTAACGTAGTTTATTTAGCACACAAACACCTTCATTGCTGAACACTGTACTGTGTAAAATAAGCTAGTTCTGTTCTCAGAATGAGTTGCTTTCTTACGAAGAGTCTTCACTGTAGCAAGTTTAAACTTTCCTACTTTGTGTAACCAAACAAGATGAACAACTTAGCAGATTTCTTCATTTCTAACGTAGTTGGTTTAGAAAACAAACACATTCATTGCTGTAGCCTGTACTGAGGGAAATAAGCTAGTTCTGTTCTTGGAATGAGTTGCTTTGTTGCGAAGAGTCTTCAGTGCAGCAAGATCAAACTTTGCTAATTTGTGTAATCTGAACAGATGAACAATTTGGTAAATTAGCTTCATTTCTAACGTAGTTGGTTTAGAAAACAAACACATTCATTGCCGAAGATTGTACTGTGTGAAATAAGCTAATTCTGTTTTCAGAATGAGTTGCTTAATTATGAAGAGTCTTCAGTGCAGCAACATCAAACTTTCCTAGTTTGTGTAATCTAACAAGATGTACAACTTGGTAGATTTGATTGATATGTAATGTAGTAGTTTTAGAAAACAAACACCTTCATTGCCGCAGATTGTACTGTGTGAAATAAGCTAGTTCTGTTTTGGGAATGAGTTGCTTTCTTACAAAGAGACTTCAGTGCAGCGAGTTTAAAATTTCCTCATTTGTGTAATCAAACAAGATGAACAACTTAGTAAATTAGCTTCACTTCTAATGTACTTTGTTTAGAAAACAAACACATTCATTGCCGAAGTTTGTACTGTGTGAAATAAGCTAGTTCTGTTCTTGGAATGAGTTGCTTTCTTACGAAGAGTCTTCAGTGCAACAAGATCAAACGTTGCTAGTTTGTGTAATCTATACAAGATGTACAACCTACTAGATTAGCTTCGTTTCTAAAGTATTTTGTTTAGAAAACAAACACCTTCATTGCTTAAGACTGTGCTGTGTCAAATAAGCTAGCTACGTTCTCGGAATGAGTTGCTTTATTTTGAAGAGTCTTCAATGCAGCAAGATCAAAATTTGCTAGTTTATCTAATATAACAGGATGAACAACTTGGTAGATTAGCTTCATTTCTAATGTAGTTTGTTTAGAAAACAAACATCTTCATTGACGAATATTGAACTGTGTGAATTAAGCTAGTTCTCTTCTTGGAATGAGTTGCTTTCTTACAAAGAGACTTCAGTACAGCAATTTCAAACTTTCCTAGATTGTGTGATCAAACAAGATGAACAACTTAGTAGATTAGCTTCATTTCTAACTTAGTTTGTTTGGAAAACAAACACCTTCATTACAGAACACTGTCTGTGTGCAATAAGCTAGTTCTGTTCTCGGAATGAGTTGTTTTCTTAAGAAAAGTCTTCAGTGCAGGAAGATCAAACTTTCCTCGTTTGTGTAATCAAACAAGATGAACAACTTAATAGATTACCTTCATTTATAAAGTAGTTTGTATAGAACACATACACCTTCATTGGCGAACACTGTACTGTGTGAAATAAGCTACTTCTGTTCACGGAATGAGTTGCCTTCTTTTGAAGAGTTTTCAGTGCAGCAAGATCAAACTTTACTAGTTTGTGTAATCTAACAAGATGAACAACTTGGTAGATTAGCTCCGTTTCCAACGTAGTTTGTTTTGAAAACAAACACCTTCATTGCCGAAGAGTGTACTGCGTGAAATAAGCTAGTTCTGTTCTCCGAATGAGTTGCTTTCTTACAAAGAGTCTTCAGTGCAGCCAGATCAAACTTTCCTAATTTGTGTAATCTAAGTAGATGTAGAATTTAGTAGATTAACTTCATTTCTAATGTAGTTCGTTTAGAAAACAAACACATTCATTGCCGAAGCTTGTACTGTGGGAAATAAGCAATTTCTGTGCTCTGAATAAGTGGCTTTGTTACGAAGAGTCTTCAGTGCAGCAAGATCAGACTTTGCTAGTTTGTCTAATCTAAGAAGATGAACACCTTGGTAGATTAGCTTCGTTTCTAACGTAGTTTGTCTAGAAAACAAACACCTTCATTTGTAAAGATTGTAGTGTGTGAAATAAGCTAATTCTGTTCTTGGAATGAGTTGCTTTCTTACGAAGAGTCTTCAGTGCAGCAAGATCAAACTTTGCTTGTTTGTGTAATCTAACAAGATGAACAACTTGGTATATTAGCTTCATTTCTAAAGTAGTTTGTTTAGAAAACAAACATCAGCATTACTGAACACTGTACTGTGTGAAGTAAGCTAGTTCTGTTCTCGGAATGAGTTGATTTCTTATGAAGAGTCTTCAGTGCAGCCAGTTCAAACTTTCCTAGTTTGTGTAATGTAACAAATCAACAACTTAGTAGACTAGCTTCATTTATAATGTACTTTGTTTAGAACACAAACACCTTCATTGCCTAAGACTGTACTGTGTGAAATAAGCTAGTTCTGATCTTGGTATGAGTTCCTTAATTATGAAGAGTCTTCAGTGCAGCAAGATCAAACCTTCCTAGTTTGTGTAATGTAAGAAGATGTACAACTTGGTAGATTAGCTTCATATCTAATGTAGTTTGTTTAGGAAACAAACAGCTTCATTGCCGAAGATTTTACTGTGTGAAATAAGCTAGTTCTGTTCTCGGAATGAGTTGCTTTCTCACGAAGATTCTTCAGTGCAGTAAGTTCAAACTTTCCTAATTTGTGTAATGAAACAAGATGAACAACTTAGTAGATAAGCTTCATTTCTAAAGAAGTTTGTTTAGAACACAAACACCTTCATAGCCGAACACTGTACTGTGTGAAATAAGCTAGTTCTGTTCTCGGAATGAGTTGGTTTCTTACGAAGAGTCTTCAGTGTAGCAACTTCAAACTTTCCTAATTTGTGTAATCAAACAAGATGAACTAATTAGTAGATTAGCTTCATTTCTCACGTACTTTGTTTAGAAAACAAACACCTTCATTACCAAACACTGTACAGTGTGAAATAAGCTAGATCTGTTCTCGGAATGAGTTGTTTCTTATGAAGAGTCTTCAGTGCAGCAAGATCAAAGATTGCTAGTTTGTGTACTCTAACAAGATGTACAACCTAGTAGATTAGCTTAATTTCTAATGTAGTTTGTTTAGAAAACAAACACCTTCATTGCCGAACACTGTACTGTGTGAAATAAGCTTGTTCTGTTCTCGGAATAAGTTGCTTTCGTATGAAGAGACTTCAGTGCAGCAAGATCAAACTTTGCTAGTTTGTGTAATTAACAAGATGAACAATATAGTAGATTAGCTTCATTTTAACGTAGTTTGTTTAGAAAACAAACACCTTCATTGCCAAAGATTGTACTGTGTGAAATAAGCTAGTTCTGCTCTCGGAATGAGTTGCTTTCTTATGAAGAGTCTTCAGTGCAGCAAGTTCAAACTTTCCTAGTTTGTGTAATCAAACAAGATGAACAACTTAGTAGATTAGCTTCATTTCTAATGTAGTTTGTTTAGAAAACAAACACCTTCATTGCCAAACACTGTACTGTGTGAAATAAGCTAGTTCTGTTCTTCAGAATGAGTTGCTTTCTTATGAAGAGTCTTCAGTGCAGCAAGATCAAACTTTGCTAGTTTGTGTAATCTAACAAGATGAACAACTTAGTAGATTAGCTTCATTTCTAACATAGTTTGTTTTGAAAACAAACACCTTCATTGCCAAAGATTGTACTGTGTGAAATAAGCTAGTTCTGTTCTCAGAATGAGTTATTTTCTTGTGAAGAGTCTTCAGTGCAGCAAGATCAAACTTTGCTAGTTTGTGTAATCTAACAAGATGAACAACTTAGTAGATTAGCTTCATTTCTAACGTAGTTTGTTTAGAAAACAAACACCTTCATTGCCAAACACTGTACTGTGTGAAATAAGCTGTTTCTGTTCTCGGAATGAGTTGCTTTCTTACGAAGAGTCTTCAGTGCAGCAAGATCAAACTTTCCTAGTTTATCTAATCTAACAAGATGAACAACTTGGTAGATTAGCTTCATTTCTAACGTAGTTTGTTTAGAAAACAAACACCTTCATTGCCAAAGATTGTACTGTGTGAAATAAGCTAGTTTCTGTTCTCTAAATGAGTTGCTTTCTTATGAAGAGTCTTCACTGCAGCAAGATCAAATCAAACTTCCTAGTTTGTGTAATCTAACAAGATGAACAACATGGTAGATTAGCTTCATTTCTAACGTAGTTTGTTTAGAAAACAAACACCTTCATTGCCAAAGAGTTGTACTGTGTGAAATAAAGTTGTATTCTGTTCTCGGAATGAGTTGCTTTCTTCTGAAGAGTCTTCAGTGCAGCAACTTCAAACTTTGCCTAGTTTGTGTAATCTAACAAGATGAAAACTTAGTAGATTAGCTTCATTTCTAACGTAGTTTGTTTAGAAAACAAACACCTTCATTGCTGAACACTGTACTCTTTGAAATAAGCTAGATCTCTTCTCAGAATGAGGTGCTTAATTATGAAGAGTCTTCAGTGCAGCAAGATCAAACTTTCCAAGTTTGTGTAATATAACGAGATGTGCAACTTAGTAGATTAGCTACTTTTCTAACGTAGTTTTTTTTTAAAAACAAACACCTTCATTACCTAAGACTGTACTGTGTCAAATAGCTAGTTCTGTTTTCGGAATGAGTTGCTTTCTTACATGAAGAGTCTTCAGTGCAGCAAGATCAAACTTTGCTAGGTTGTGTAATCAAACAAGATGAACAAATTGGTACATTAGCTTGTTTTCTAACATAGTTCGTTTGGAAAACAAACACCTTCATTTGCAAAGATTGTACTTTGTGAAATAAGCTAGTTCTGTTCTCGGAATGAGTTGCTTTCTTATGAAGAGTCTTCAGTGCAGCAAGATCAAACATAGCTAGTTTGTCTAATCCTACAGGGTGAACAACTTGGTAGATTAGCTTCTTTTCTAACGTAGTTTGTTTTGAAAACAACCACCTTCATTGCCGAAGAGTGTACTGTGTAAAATAAGTTAGTTCTGTTCTCAGAATGAGTTGCTTTCTTACGAAGAGTCCTCAGTGCAGCAAGATCAAACTTTCGTAGTAGATGTAATCTAAAAAGATGTAGAATTTAGTAGATTAACTTCATTTCTAACGTAGTTTTTTTAGAAAACAAACAGATTCATTGCCGAAGCCTGTACTGTGTGAAATAAGCTAGTTCTGTTCTCAGAATGAGTTGCTTTCTTAGTAGCAGTCTTCAGTGCAGCAAGATCAAACTTTGCTAGTCTGTGTAATCAAACAAGATGAACAACTTAGTAGATTAGCTTCATTTCTAATGTAGTTTGTTTAGAAAACAAACACCTTCATTGCTAAAGATTGTACTGTGCGAAATAATCTAGTTCTGTTCTCGGAATGAGTTGCTTTATTATGAAAAGTCTTCAGTGCAGAAAGTTCAAACTTTGCTAGTTTGTGTACGCTAACAAAATGAACAACTTAGTAGATTAGCTTCATTTCTAACATAGTTTGTTTAGAAAACAAACACCATCATTGCCGAAGATTGTACTGTGTGAAATAAGGTAGTTCTTTTCTCAGAATGAGTTTTTTTCTTATGAAGAGTCTTCAGTGCAGCAAGTTCAAACATTTCCCGTTTGTGTAATCAAACAAGATGAACAATTTAGTAGATTAGCTTCATTTCTAACGTAGTTTGTTTACTACAGAAACACATTCATTGCCGAACACTGTACTGAGTAAAATAAGCTAGTTCTGTTCTTGGAATGATTTGCTTTATAACAAAGACTCTTCAGTGCAGCAAGATCAAATTTTCCTACTTTGTGTAATCTAACAAGATGAACAACTTCGTAAATTAGCTTCATTTCTAACGTAGTTTGTTTAGAAAACAAACACCTTCATTTCCGAAGATTGTACTGTGTGATATAAGCTAGTTCTGTTTTTGGAATGAGTTGCTTTCTTATGAAGAGTTTTCAATGCAGCAAGATCAAACTTTGTTATTTTGTGTAATCTAACAAGATGAACAACTTGGTAGATTAGCTTCCTTTCCAACGTAGTTTGTTTTGAAAACAAACACCTTCATTACCGAAGACTGTACTGAGTAAAATAAGCTAGTTCTATTCTCAGAATGAGTTGCTTTCTTACGAAGAGCCTTCAGTGCAGCAAGATCAAACTTTCCTAGTGATGTAATCTAAAAAGATGTAGAACGTAGTAGATTAGCTTCATTTCTAACGTAGTTTCTTTAGAAAACAAACATCTTCATTGCCAAAGATTGTACTGTGTGAAATAAGGTAGTTCTGTTCTCGGAATGAGTTGCTTTTTTACTAGGAGTCTTCAGTGCAGCAAGATCAAACTTTGCTAGTTTGTGTAATCAAACAAGATGGACAACTTAATAGATTAGCTTCATTTCTAACGTAGTTTGTTTAGGAAACAAACACCTTCATTTTGGAAGATTGTACTTTGTGAAATAAGCTAGTTTTGTTTTCCCAATGAGTTGCTTTCTTATGAAGAGTTTTCAGTGAAGCAAGATCAAACTTTCCTAGTTTGTGTAATCTAACAAGATGTAAAACTTGGTAGAGTAGCTTCATTTCTAACGTAGTTTGTTTAGAAAACAGACACCTTCATTTCGGAAGACTGTACTGTGTGAAATAAGCTAGTTCTGTTCTCAGAATGAGTTGCTTTCTTATGAAGAGTTTTCAATGCAGCAAGATCAAACTTTGCTAGTTTGTGTAATCTAACAAAGATGAACAACTTACTAGATTAGCTTCATTAATAACGTAGTTTGTTTAGAAAACAAACACCTTCATTTGTGATTATTGTGCTGTGTGAATTAAGGTAGTTCTGTTCTCGGAATGAGTTGCTTTCTTACGAAGAATCTTCAGTGCAGCAAGTTCAATATTTCCTAGTTTGCATAATCTAACAGGATGAACAACTTGGTAGATTACCTTCATTTCTAACGTAGTTTGTTTAGAAAACAAGCACCTTCATTGCTGAACACTGTAGTTTGTGAAATAAGCTAGTTCTCTTCTCGGAATGAGTTCCTTTCTTAAGAAGAGTTTTCACTGCAGCAAGATCTAACGTTCCTAGTTTAAGTAATCTAACAAGATGAACAACTTGGTACATTACCTACATTTCTAACGTAGTTTGCTTAGAAAACAAACACTTTCATTTCAGTAGATTGTACTGTGTCAAATAAGCTAGGTCTGTTTTCGGAATGAGTTGCTTTCTTATGAAGAGTCTTCAGTGTAGCAAGATCAAACTTTGTTAGTTTGTGTAATCTAACAAGATGAAAAACCTGGTAGATTAGCTTCATTTCTAACGTAGTTTCTTTAGAAAGCAAACACTTTCATTTCGGAAGATTGTACTGTGTGAAATAAGCTAGTTATGCTCTCAGAATGAGTTGCTTTCATATGCAGAGTCTTCTGGGCAGCAAGTTGAAACTTTCCTAGTTTGTGTAATAAAACATGATGAACAACTTAGTAGATAAGCTTCATTTCTAACGTAGTTTGTTTAGAACACAAAAACCTTCATTGCCGAACACTATACTGTGTGAAATAAGCTGGTTCTGTTCTTGGATGAGTTGATTTCTTACCAAGTCTTCAGTGCAACAAGATCAAACTTTGCTAGTTTTTGTACTCTAACAAGATGTACAACTTAGTATATTCCCTTCATTTCTAACGTAGTTTGTTTAGAAAACAAACACATTTATTGACGAACACTGTACTGTGTGAAATAAGCTAGTTATGTTCTCAGAATGAGGTGCTTTCTTACGAAGAGTCTTCCGTACAGCAAGACTAAGCTTTGCTAGTTTGTGTAATCTAACAGGATGAACAACTTGGTAGATTAGCTTCATTTCTAACATAGTTTTTTTTAGAAAAAAAACACCTTCATATGCGAAGATTGTACTGTGTGAAATAAGCTAGTTCTGTTCTCAGAAGGAGTTGCTTTGTTACGAAGAGTCTTCAGTGTAGCAACTTCAAACTTTCCTAGTTTGTGTAATCAAACAAGATAACAAGATAGTAGATTAGCTTCATTTCTAACGTAGTTTGTTGAGAAAACAAATAGCTTCATTGCCAAACATTGTAATCTGTGAAATAAGATATTTCTGTTCTTGGAATGAGTGGCTTTCTTACGAAGAGTCTTCAGCGCAGCAAGATCAAACTTTGCTAGTTTGTGTACTCTAACAAGATGTACAACTTAGCAGATTAGCTTCATTTCTCACGTAGTTTGTTTAGAAAACGAACACCTTCATTGCCAAACACGGTACTGTGTTAAGTAAGCTAGTTCTGTTCTCGGAATGAGTTGCTTTCTTACAAAAAAACTTCTGAGAATCAATATCAAACTTGGCTAGTTTGTGTAATCTAAGAAGATGTACCACTTAGTACATTAGCTTCATTTTTAACGTAGTTTGTTTGAAAACAAACACCTTCAATGCGAAAGACTGTACAGTGCCAAATAAGCTAGTTCTGTTCTCGGAATGAGTTGCTTTCTTACGAAGAATCTTCTGTGCATCAATATCAAACTTTCCTAGTTTGTGTAATCTAGCTTCATGTTTAAAGTAGTTTGTTTGAAAACAAACACCTTCATTGCCGAACACTGTACTGTGTGAAATAAGCTAGTTCTCTTCTCAGAAGGACTTGCTTTCTTACGAAGAGTCTTCAGTGCAGCAAGATCAAACTTTCCTAGTTTGTGTAATCTAACAAGATGTACAACTTAGTTGATTAGCTTCATTTCTAACGTAGTTTTTTTTAGAAAACAAACATCATCATTGCAGAACACTATACTGTGTGAAATAAGCTAGTACTGTTCTCAAAATGTGTTGCTTTCTTACGAAGAGTCTTCAGTGCAGCAAGATCAAACGTTGCTAGTTTGTGTAACCTAACAAGATGAACAACGTGGTAGATTAGCTTCATTTCTAAAGCAGTTTGTTTAGAAAATAAAACACCTTCATTGCCAAAGACTGTACTGTGTGATATAAGCTAGTTCTGTTATCGGAATGAGTTGCTTTCTTACGAAGAGTCTTCAGTGCAGCAAGATCAAACTTTGCTAGTTTGTGTAATCTAACAAGATGTACAACTTAGTAAATTAGCTTCATTTCTAATGTAGTTTGTTTAGAAAACAAACACCTTCATTGCCGAAGACTGTGCTGTGTGAAATAAGCTAGTTCTTTCTCTGAATGATAAGCTTTCTTACGAAGAGACGTCAGTGCAGCAAGATCCAACTTCCTAGTTTGTGTAATCTAACATGATATACGATTTAGTAGATTAACTTCATTTCTAACTTAGTTTGTTTAGAAAACAAACACCTTCATTGCCGAACACTGCACTGTGTGAAATAAGCTAGTTCTGTTCTTGGAATGAGTTGCTTTCTTACAAAGAGTCTTCAGTGCAGCAAGATCAAACTTTGCTAGTTTGTGTAATCTAAAAAGATGTACAACTTAGTAGCTTAGCTTCATTTCTAACATAGATTGTTTTGAAAACAAACACCTTCATTGCCAAACTCTGTACTATGTGAAATAAGCTAGTATTGTTCTTGGAATGAGTTGCTTTCTTACAAAGAGTCTTTTGTGCAGCAAGATCAAACTTTGCTAGTTTGTGTAATTTAAAAGATGTATGACTTAGTAGATTAGCTTCATTTCTAACGTAGTTTGTTTAGAAAATAAAACATCTTCATTGCCGAACACTGTATTGTGTGAAATAAGGTAATTCTGTTCTCAGAATGATTTGATTTCTTATGAACAGTCTCCTGTGAAGCAAGATCAAACTTTGCTAGTTTGTGTTATCTAACAAGATGAACAAATTCGTAGATTAGCTTCATGTCTAACGTAGTTTGTTTAGAAAACAAACACGTTCATTGCCGAAGACTGTACTGTGTGAAATAAGCTGGTTCTTTCTCGGAATGGTTTGCTTTCTTCTGAAGATTTATCAGTGCAGCAAGATCAAACTTTGCTAGTTTGTGTAATCTAACAAGATGTACAACTTCATAGAGTAGCTTCATTTCTAACGTAGTTTGTTTAGAAAATAAAAATATTGATTGCCAAAGACTGTACAGTGTGAAATAATCTAGTTCTGTTCTCTGAATGAGTTGCTTTCTTACGAAGAGTCTTCAGTGCAGCAAGATCAAACTTTGCCAGTTTGCGTAATCTAACAAGATGAACTACATTGTAGATTAGCTTCATTTCTAACGTAGTTTGTTTAGAAAACAAACACCTTCATTGTTGAACAGTGTACTGCGTGAAATAAGCTAGTTTTGTTCTTGGAGTCAGTGGATTTCTTACGAAGAGTCTTTAGTGCAACAAGATCAAACTTTCCTAGTTTGTTTAATCTAACAAGATATCCAACTTAGGAGATTCGCCACATTTCTAAAGCAGTTTGTTTAGAAAACAAACATCTTCATTGCCAAACACTGTACTGTGTGAAATAAGGTAGTTCTGTTCTCGAATGAGTTGCTTTCTTACGAAGAGCTTTCATTGCAGCAAGATCAAACTTTCCTAGTTTGTGTAATCTAACAAGATGTACAATTTAGTAGATTAGCTTCATTTCTAACTTAGTTTGTTATAAAACAAACACTTTCATTGCCGAACACAATACTGTGTGAAATAAGGTAGTTATGCTCTCAGAATAAGTTGCTTTGTTATGAAGAGTCTTCAATGCAGGAAGATTAAACTTTGCTAGTTTGTGTAATGTAACAAGATGAACAACTTGGTACATTAGCTTCATTTCTAACACAGTTTGTTGAGAAAACAAACACCTTCATTGCCAAAGACTGTACTGTGTGAAATAAGCTAATTCTTTCTCGGAATGAGTTGCTTTCTTACGAAGAGCCTTTAGTGCAGCAAGATCAAACTTTGATAGTTTGCGTACTCTTACAAGATGTACAACTTATCAGCTTAGCTTCCTTTCTCAAGTAGTTTGTTTTGAAAACAAACACCTTCATTGTCGAAGTCTGTGCTGTGTCAAATAAGCTAGTTCTGTACTCGGAATGAGTTGCTTTGTTACGAAGAGTCTTCAGTACAGCAAGATCAAACTTTGCTGGTCTGTGTAATCAAAGAAGATGTGCAACTTAGAAGATTAGCTTCATTTCTAACGTAGTTTGTTTTGAAGACAAACACCTTCATTGCCTAAGACTGTGCTGTGTCTAATAAGCTAGTTCTGTTCTCGGAATGAGTTGCTTTCTTACGAAGAGTCTTCAGTGCAGCGAGTTGAAACTTTCCTAATGTGTGTAATCTAACAAGATGAACAACTTTGTAGATTAGCTTCATTTCTAGCGTAGTTTGTTTAAAAAAACAAACACCTTCATTGCCGAATACTGTACTGTGTGAAATAAGCTAGTTCTGTTCTTCGAATGAGCTTCTTTCTTATGAAGAGTCGTCAATGCAACAAGAAAAAACGTCGCTAGTTTGTGTACTCTAACAAGATGTACAACTTAGTAGATTAGCTTCGTTTCTAAACTGGTTTGTTTAGAAAACAAACACCTTCATTGGCGAAGAATGTGCTGTGTCAAATAGCTAGTTCTGTTCTCAGAATGAGTTGCTTTCTTACGAACAGTCTTCAGTGCAGCAAGATCAAACTTTGATAGTTTGTGTAATATAAAAAGATGAACAACTTGGAAGATTAGCTTCATTTCTAACGTAGTTTGTTGAGAACACAAACACCTTCATTCCCGAACACTGTAATGTTTGAAATGAGCTAGTTCTGTTCTTGGAATGAGTTGCTTTCTTACGAAGAGTTTAGTGCAGCAAGATCAAACTTTGCTAGTTTGTGTAGTCTATCAACACATACAATTTAATAGATTAGGTTTGTTTTTAACGTAGATTGTTTTGAAAACAAACACCTTCATACTGAAGAGTGTACTGTGTAAAAAAAGCTAGTTCTGGTCTCAGAATGAGTTGCTTTCTTCAAAGAGTTTTCAATGCAGCAACATCAAACTTCGCTAGTTTGTCTAACCTAACAAGATATACAGTTTAGTAGATTAGCTTCATTTCTATCGTAGTTTGTTCAGAAAACAAACAACTTCATTGCCGAACACTGTACTGTGTGAAATAAGCTGGTTCTATTCTTGGAATGAGTTGCTTTCTTATGAAGAGTCTTCAGTGCAGCCAGATCAAACTTTGATAGTTTGTGTAATCTAACAAGATGTACAACGTAGTACATTAGCTTCATTTGTAACAAAGTTTGTTGTGAAAACAAACACCTTCATTTCCTAAGACTGTGCTGTGTCAAATAAGCTAGTTCTGTTCTCGGAATGAGTTGCTTTCTTATGAAGAGTCTTCAGTGCAGCAAGATCAAACTTTGCTAGTTTGTCTAATCTAACAAGATGAACAACTTGGTGGACTAGCTTCATTAATAACGTAGTTTGTTTAGAAAACAACCACCTTCATTTCCGAAGATTGTGCTGTGTGAATTAAGGTAGTTCTGTTCTCAGAATGGGTTGCTTTCTTATGAAAAATCTTCAGTGCTGCAAGTTCAAACGTTCGTCGCTTGTGTAATCTAACAGGATGAACAACTTGGTAGATTAGCGCCATTTCTAACGTTGTTTGTTTAGAAAACAAACACCTTCATTGCCAAAGATTGTACTGTGTGAAATAAGCTAGTTCTGTTCTTGGAATGAGTTGCTTTCTTACGAAGAGTCTTCAGTGCAGCAAGTTCAAACTTTGCTAGTTGATTTAATCTAACAAGATGAACAACTTGGTAGATTAGTTTCATTTCTAACGTAGTTTTTTGAGAAAACAAACAACTTCATTTGTGAAGATTGTACTGTGTGAAATAAGCTAGTTCTGTTCTTGGAATGAGTTGCTTTCTGACGAAGAGTCTTCAGTGCATCAAGTTCAAACTTTGCTAGTTTGTGTAATCTCACAAAGTGTACAACTTAGTAGATTAGCTTCATTTCTAAGGTACTTTTTTAAGAAAACAAACACCTTCATTGCCGAACACTGTACTGTGTGAAATAAGCTAGTTCTGTTCTCGGAATGATTTGCTTTCTTATGAAGAGTCTTCAGTACAGCACGTTCAATCGTTCCTAGTTTGTGTAATCAAACAAGAGGAACAACTTAGTACATTAGCTTTTCTAACCTAGTTTGTTTAGAAAACAAACACCTTCATTGCCGAACACTGTACTCTGGAAAGAAGCTAGTTCTCTTCTGGGACTGAGTTGCTTTCCTATGAAGAGTCTTCAGTACAGCAAGATCAAACTTAATAGTTTGTCTAATCTAACAGGATGAACAACTTGTAGATTACCTTCATTTCTAACGTAGTTTGTTTAAAAAACAAATACATTCATTGCCGAAGATTGTACTGCATGAAATAAGCTAGTTCTGTTCTCAGAATGAGTTGCTTTCTTATGAAGAGTCTTCAGTGCAGCAAGATCAATCTTTGCTAATATGTGTACTCTAACAAGATGTGCAAGCTAGTAGATTAGCTTCATTTCTAAAGCAATTTGTTTTCAAAACAAACACCTTCATTGCCAAAGATTGTACTGTGTGAAATAATCTAGTTCTCATCTCAGAATGAGTTTTTTTCTTACGAAGTATCTTCAGTGCATTACGTTCAAACATTCCTAGTTTGTGTAATCTAACAAGATGAACAACTTTGTAGAATAGCTTCATTTCTAACGTAGTTTGTTTAGAAAACAAACACTTTCATTTCCGAATATTGTACTGTGTGAAATAAGCTAGTTCTGTTTTGGAATGAGTTGCTTTCTTATGAAGATTTTTCAATGCAGCAAGATCAAACTTTCTAGTTTGTGTAATCTAACAAGATGTACAACTTAGTAGATTAGCTTCATTTCTAAGGTAGTTTGTTTAGAAAACAAACACCTTCATTGCCAAAGATTGTACTTCTGAGATATAAGCTAGTTCTGTTCTTGGAATGACTTGCTTTCTTCCAAGAGTTTTCAATGAAGCAACATCAAACTTCGCTAGTTTGTGTAACCTAACAAGATATATTGTTTAGTAGATTAGCTTCATTTCTATCATAGTTTGTTCAGAAAACAAACAACTTCATTGCCGAACACTGTACTGTGTGAAATAAGCTGGTTCTATTCTTGGAATGAGTTGCTTTCTTATGAAGAGTCTTCAGTGTAGCCAGATCAAACTTCGATAGTTTGTGTAATCTAACAAGATGTACAATCTAGTACATTAGCTTCATTTGTAACAAAGTTTGTTGTGAAAACAAACACCTTCATTTCCGAAGACTGTGCTGTGTCAAATAAGCTAGTTCTGTTCTCGGAACGAGTTGCGTTCTTATGAAGAGTCTTCAGTGCAGCATGATCAAACATTCTTGTTTGTCTAATCTAACAGGATGAACAACTTGTAGATTACCTTCATTTCTAACGTAGATTGTTTAAAAAACAAATACATTCATTGCCGAAGATTGTACTGTGTGAAATAAGCTAGTTATGTTCTCAGAATGAGTTGCTTTCTTACAAAGAGTCTTCAGTACAGCAAGTTCAATCTTTCCTAGTTTGTGTAATCAAACAAGATGAACAACTTAGTAGATTAGCTTCATTTATAACGTAGTTTGTTGAGAAACCAAACACCTTCATTGCCAAAGTTTGAAGTGTGTGAAATAAGTTAGTTCTGTTCTAGGGAATGAGTTGCTTTCTTAAGAAGAGTCTTCAGTGCAGCAAGATCAAACTTTGCTAGTTTGTGTAATCAAAGAAGATGTGCAAATTATAAGATTAGCTTCCTTTCTAACATAGTTTGTTTAGAAAACAAACACCTTCATTGCCAAAGACTGTACTGTGTGAAATAAGGTAGTTCTGTTCTCGGAATGAGTTGCTTTCTTATGAAGAGTTTTCAGTGCAGCAAGATCAAACTTAGATAGTTTGTGTAATATAAAAAGATGAACAACTTGGTAGATTAGCTTCATTTCTAACGTAGTTTGTTTAGAAAACAAACACCTTCATTGCCGAACACTGTACTGTGTGAAATAAGCTAGTTCTGTTCTCAGAATGATTTGCTTTTCTCACGAAGAGTCTTCAGTGCAGCAAGATCCAACTTTCCTAGTTTGTGTAATTTAACAAGATGAACAACTTGGTAGATTAGCTTCATTTTCTAGCTTATTTTGTTTAGAAAACAAACACCTTCATTTCCGAAGATTGTACTGTGTGAAATAAGCTGGTTCTGCTGTCGGAATGAGTTGCTTTCATATAAAGAGTTTTCAGTGCAGCAAGATCAAACTGATAGTTTGCATACTCTAACAAGATGTACAATGCAGTAGATTAGCTTCATTTCTAACGTAGTTTGTTTAGAAAACAAACACCTTCATTGCTGAACACTGTAGTGTGTGAAATAAGCTAGTTAAGTTCTTGGAATGAGTTGCTTTCTTACAAAGAGTCTTCAGTGCAGCAAGATCAAATTTTACTAGTTTGTGTACACTAACAAGATATACAACATATTAAATTAGCTTCATTTCTAACGTAGTTTGTTTAAAAAACAAACACCTTCATTGCCAAAGACTGTCCTGTGTGAAATAAGCTAGTTCTGTTTTCGTAATGAGTTGCTTTCTTATGAAGAGTTTTCAGTTCAGCAAGATAAAACTTTGCTAGGTTGAGTAATCTAACAACATGTACAATTTAGTAGATTAACTTCTTTTCTAACGTAGTTTCTTTAGAAAAAACACATTCATTGATTAAGACTGTACTGTGTAAAATAAGTTGGTTCTGTTTTTGGAATGAGTTGCGTTCTTACGAAGAGTCTTCAGTGCAGCCAGATCAAACTTCCCAGTTTGTCTAATCTAACAAGATGAACAACTTGGTAGATAAGCTACTTTTCTAACGTAGTTTGTTTAAAAAACAAACACCTTCATTTCCGAAGAGTGTACTGTGACAAATAAGCTAGTTCTCTTCTCAGAATGAGTTGTTTTCTTATGAAAAGTGTTCAGTGCAGCAAGATCAAACTTTTCAAGTTTGTGAAATCTAACAAGATGAACAACTTGGTATATTAGCTTCATTTCAGACGTAGTTTGTTTAGAAAACAAACACCTTCATTGCCGAAGATTGTACTGTGTGAAATAAGCTAGTTCTGTTCTCGGAATGAGTTGCTTTCTTATGAAGAGTTTTCAGTGTAGCAAGATCAAACTTTGCTAGTTTGTGTAATCTAACAAGATGAACAACTTGGAAGATTAGCTTCATTTCTAACGTAGTTTGTTCAGAAAACAAACACCTTCATTGCCGATGATTGTACTGTGTGAAATGAGCTAATTCTGTTCTCGGAGTGCGTTGTTTTCTTATGAAGAGTTTTCAGTTCAGCAAGATCAAACTTTGATAGTTTGTGAAATCTAACAAGATGAACAACTTGGCAGATTAGCTTCATTTCAAAACATAGTTTGAAAAAAAAAAAAAAAAAAAAAAAAAAAAAAAAAACATCTTTATTGCCTAACATGGTTCTCTGTGAAATAATCTAGTTCTGTTCTCGGAATCAGTTGCTTTATAAAGAAGAGTCTTCAGTGCAGCAAGATCAAACTTTTCTAGTTTGTGTAATCTAAGAAGATGAACAACTTGGTAGATTAGCTTCATTTCTAACGTAGTTTGTTTAGACAACAAACACCTTCATTTACAATAATTGCACAGTGTGAAATAAGCTAGTTCTGTTCTCGATATGAGTTGCTTTCTTAGAAGAGTCTTCAGTGCAACAAGATCAAACTTTCCTAGTTTGTGTAATCTAACAAGATGTACAACTTAGTACATTCGCCTCACTTCTAATGTAGTTTGTTTAGAAAATAAACACCTTGATTGCCCAACACTCTACTGTGTAAAATAAGCTAGTTCTGTTCACGGAATGAGTTGCTTTCTTAGGAAGAGTCTTCAGTTCAGCGAGTTTTACGAAGAGTCTTCAGTGAAGCAAGATCAAACTTTGACAGTGTGTGTAATCTAACAAGTTGTACAACTTAGTAGATTCACCATATTTCTAAAGTAGTTAGTTTAGAAAAGAAACACATTCATTGCTGCACACAGTACTTTGTTAAATAAGCTAGTTCTGTTCTCAGAATTAGTTGCTTTCTTACAAAGAGTCTTCAGTGCAGCAAGATCAAACTTTGCTTGTGTGTGTAATCTAACAAGTTGTAAAACTTAGTACATTTGCCTCATTTCTAATGTAGTTTGTTTAGAAAATAAACACCTTGATTGCCCAACACTGTACTGTGTAAAATAAGCTAGTTCTGTTCTCACAATGAGTTGCTTTCTTAGGAAGAGTCTTCAGTGCAGCAAGATCAAACTTTGCAAGCTTGTATAATCTAAGAAGATGAACCACTTGGTACATTAGCTTCATTTCTATCGTAGTTTGTTTAGAAAACAAACACCTTCATTGCCAAAGATTATCCTGTGTGAAATAAGCTAGTTCTGTTCTTGCAATGAGTTGCTTTCTTACGAAGAGTCTTCAGTGCAGCAAGATCAAACTTTGATAGTGTGTGTAATCTAACAAGTTGTACAACTTAGTAGATTCACCATAATTCTAAAGTAGTTAGTTTAGAAAAGAAACACATTCATTGCTGCACACTGTACTTTGTTAAATAAGCTAGTTCTGTTCTCGGAATTAGTTGCTTTCTTACAAAGAGTCTTCAGTCCAGCAAGATCAAACTTTGCTTGTATGTGGAATCTAACAAGATGTACAACTTAGTATGTTCGCCCCATTTCTAATGTGGTTTGTTTGGAAAACAAACACATTCATTTCCGAAGACTGTACTGTGTGAAATAAGCTAGTTGTGTTCTCGGAATAAGTTGCTTTCTTAATAAGAGTCTTCAGTGCAGCAAGATCAAACTTTCCTAGTTTGTGTAATCTAACAAGATGTACAACTTAGTAGATTAGCTTCATTTCTGACGTAGTTTGTTTAGAAAAGAAACACCTTCATTGCAGAACACTGTACTGTGTGAAATAAGCTAGTTCTGTTCATGGAATGAGTTGCTTTCTTAGGACGAGTCTTCAATGCAGCAAGTTGAAACTTTCCTAGGTTGTGTAATCAAACAAGATGAACAACTTAGTAGATTACCTTCATTTCTAACATAGTTTGTTTAGAAAACAAACACCTTCATTGTGAACACTGTACTGTGTGAAATAAGCTAGTTCTGTTCTTGGAATGAACTGCTTTCTTACAAAGAGTCTTCAGTGCAGCAAGAACAACCTCTCTTAGTTTGTGTAATCTAACAAGATGTATAACTTAGTAGATTAGCTTCATTTGTAACGTAGTTTGTTTAGGAAAAAAAAACCCTTCATTTTTGAACATGGTACTGTGTGAAATAAGGTAGTTCTCGGAATGTGTTGCTTTCTTACGAAGAGTCTTCAGTGCAGGAAGATCAAACTTTCCTAGTTTGTGTAATCTAACAATATGTACAACTTAGTAGATTAGCTTCATTTCTAACGTAGTTTGTTCAGAAAACAAACACCTTCATTGCAGAAGACTGTACTGTGTGAAATAAGCTAGATCTATTCTCGGAATGAGTTGCTTTATTATGAAGAGTCTTCAGTGCAGCAAGATCAAACTTCCTAGTTTCTGTAATCTAACAAGATGTACAACTTAGTAGATTAGCTTCCTTTCTAATGTAGTTTCTTTTGAAAACAAAAACCTTCATTGCCGAAGACTGTACTGTGTCAAATAACCTAATTCTGTACTCAGAATGATTTGCCTCTTACAAAGAGTCTTCAGTGCAGCAAGATCAACCTTTGCTGCTTTCTGTAATCCAGCAAGATGTACAGCTTAGTAAATTTGCCTCATTTCTAATGTAGTTTGTTTAGAAAACAAACACCTTGATTGCCCTACCCTCTACTGTGTAAAATAAGCTAGTTCTGTTCTCGGAATGAGGTGCTTTCTTACGAAGAGTCGTCAGTGCAGCAAGATCAAACTTTGCTAGTTTGTGTAATCTGAAAAGATGAACAATTTGGTAGATTATCTTCATTTCTAACGTAGTTTGTTTAGAAAGCAAACACCTTCGTTGCTGAAGACTGTACTCTGTCAAATAAGCTAGTTCTGTTCTTGGAATGAATTGCTTTCTTACGAAGAGTCTTCAGTGCAGCAAGGTCAAACTTTCCTAGTTTTTGTACTCTAACGAGATATAATATTTAGGAGATTCTCCACATTTCTAAATTAGTTTGTTTAGAAAACAGACAGCTTCATTGCCCAACACTGTACTGCGTGAACTAGGCTAGTTCTGTTCTCGGAATAATTTGATTTCTTACAAAGAGTCTTCAGTGCAGAAGATCAAACTTTGCTAGTTTGTGTAGTCTAACTAGTTGAACAACTTGGTAGATTAGCTTCATTTGTGACATAGATTGTTTAGAAAACAAACACCTTCATTGCTGAAGACTGTACTGTTTGAAATAAGCTACTTCTTTCTTGGAATGATTTGCTTTGTTACGAAGAGTCGTCAGTGCAGCAAGATCAAAATTTGCTAGTTTGTGTAATCTAGCCAGGTGAATAACTTGGTAGATTAGCTTCATTTCTAATGTAGTTTGTTTAGAAAACAAACACCTTCATTTCCAAAGACTGTACTGTGTGAAATAAGCTAGTTCCATTCTCGGAATGAGTTGCTTAATTAGGACGAGTCTTCAGTGCAGCAAGATCAAACTTTGCTAGTTTCTGTAATCTAACAAGATGTACAATTTAGTAGATTAGCTTCGTTTCTAACGTAGTTTGTTTTGAAAACAAACACCTTTATTCCCAAAGACTGTACTGTATCACATAAGCAAGTTCTCTTCTCTGATTGAGTTGCTTTTTTAGGAAGAGTCTTTGGTGCAGCAAGATCAAACTTGCATAGTTTGTGTAATCTAACAGGATGTACAACTTAGTAGATTACCTTCATTTCTAACGTAGTTTGTTTAGAAAACAAATATCTTCATTGCCGAACACTCTACTGTGTGAAATAAGCTAGTTCTCTTCTCGGAATGATTTGTTTTCTTACGAAGAGTCTTCAATGCAGCAAGATCAAACTTTGCTAGTTCATGTAATCAAAAAAGATGTACAACTTGGTCTATTAGCTTCATTTCTAACGTAGTTTTTTTAGAAAACAAACACCTTCATTGTCGAAGACTGTACTGTGTCTAATAAGCTAGTTCTGTTCTTGGAATGAGTTGTTTTCTTACAAAGAGTCTTCAGTGCAGCAAGATCAAACTTTCCTAGTTTGTGTAATTTAACAAGACGTACAACTTACTAGATTATCCACATTTCTCAAGTAGTTTATTTAGAAAACAAACGTCATCATTGCCGAACACTGTACTGTGAGAAATGAGCTAGTCCTGTTCTCGGAATGATTTGATTTCTTACGAAGAGTCTTCAGTGCAGTAAGATGAAACTTTGCTAGTTTGTGTAATGTAACAATATGAACAACTTGGTAGATTATCTCCATTTCTAATGTAGTTTGTTTTGAAAACAAACACCTTCATTGCCGAAGAATGTACTGTGTCCAACAAGGTACTTCTGTTCTCAGAATGAGTTGCTTTCTTATGAAGAGTCTTCAGTGCAGCAAGATCAAACTTTGCTAGTTTGTGTAATCTAACAAGATGTACAACCTCGTAGATTCTCCACATTTCTAAAGTAGTTTGCTTAGAAAACAAACATCTTCATTGCTGAACACTGTACTGTTTGAAATAAGCTAGTTCTGTTCTCGGAATGATTTGATTTCTTACAAAGAGTCTTCAGTGCAGCAAGATCAAACTTTGCTAGTTAGTGTAATCTAACAAGTTGAACAACTGGGTAGATTAGCTTCATTTCTAACATAGTTTGTTTTGAAAACAAACACCTTCATTGCCAAAGACTGTACTGTGTCATATAAGCTAGTCCTGTTCTCGGAATGAGTTGCTTTCTTACGAAGAGTCTTCAGTGCAGCCAGATCGAACTTTCCTAGTTTGTGTAATCTACCAAGATGTACAACTTTGTAGATTCTCCACATTTCTAAAGTAGTTTGTTTAGAAAACAAAAATCTTCATTGCCAAACACTGTACTCTGTGAAATAAGCTAGTTCTATTCTCTGAAAGAGTTGCTTTCTTATGAAGAGTCTTCAGTGCAGCCAGATCAAACTTTCCTAGTTTGTGTAATCTACCAAGATGTACAACTTTGTAGATTCTCCACATTTCTAAAGTAGTTTGTTTAGAAAACAAACATCTTCATTGCCAAACACTGTACTCTGTGATATAACCTAGTTCTGTTCTCTGAAAGAGGTGCTTTCTTATGAAGAGTCTTCAGTGAGGCAAGATCAAACTTTCCTAGTTTGTTCAATCTAACAGGATGAACAACTTAGTAGATTAACTTCATTTTTAACGTAGTTTGTTTAGAATACAAACACATTCATTGCCTAAGACTGTACTGTGTGAAATAACCTAGTTATGTTCTCGGAATGAGTTGCTTTCTTACTAAGAGTCTTCAGTGCAGCCAGATCAAACTTTGCTAGTTTGCATAATCTAACAAGATGAACAACTTGGTAGATTAGATTCATTTCTAACATAGTTTGTTTAGAAAACAAACACCTTCATTGGCGAACACTGTACTATGTGACCATAAGCAAGTTCTATTCTTGGAATGAGTTGCTTTCTTATGAAGAGTCTTCTGTGCAGCAAGATCAAACTTTGCTAGTTTGTGTAATCTGAAAACTTGTACAACTTAGTATATTAGCTTCATTTCTAACATAGTTTGTTTTGAAAACAAACATCTTCATTGACAAACACTGTACTGTGTGCAATAAGCTAGTTCTCTTCTTGGAATTAGTTGCTTTCTTACGAAGAGTCTTCAGTGCAGCAAGATCAAACTCTCCTAGTTTGTGTAATCTAACAAGATGTACAACTTAGTAGATTAGCTTCATTTCTACGTAGTTTGTTTAGAAAACAAACACCTTCATTGCTGAAGATAGTACTGTGTGAAATAAGGTAGATCTATTCTCCCAATGAGTTGCTTTCTTACGAAGAGTCTTCAGTACAGCAAGTTCAAACTCTCCTAGTTTGTGTTATCTAACAAGATGTTCAACTCAGTAGATTAGCTTCATTTCAAACTAACGTCGTTTGTTTAGAAAACAAACACCTTGATTGCCAAAGAGTATACTGTGTAAAATAAGCTAGTTCTTTATCGGAATGTGTTGCTTTCTTATGAAGATTCTTCAGTGCAGCATGATCAAACTTTTCTAGTTTGTGTAATCTAACAAGATGTCCCGCTTAGTAGATTCACCACAGTTCTAAAGTAGTTTGTTTAGAAAACAAACATCTTCATTGCAGAACACTGTACTCTGTGAAATAAGCTAGTTATGTTCTCAGAATGAGTTGCTTTCTTACGAAGAGACTTCAGGGCAGCAAGATCAAACTGCACGTTTGTGTAATCTAACAACATGTACAACTGAGAAGATTATCTTCATTTCTAAAGTACTTTGATTAGAAAACAAACACCTTCATTACCCAACACTGTACTGTGTGAAATAACCTAGTTCTCTTTTTGGAATGAGTTGCTTTCTTACGAGGAGTCTTCAGTGCAGCAAGATCAAATTTTCCTATTTTGTGTAGTCTAACAAGATGTAGAGCTTAGTAGATTAGCTTCATTACTAATGTAGTTTGATTATAAAAAACACCTTCATTGTCGAACTCTATACTGTGTGACATAAGCTAGTTCTGTTCTCGGAAGGAGTTGCTTTCCTGCGACCAGTCTTCAGTACAGCTAGATTAAAATTTTCTAGTTTGTGTGATCTAACAAGATGAACAACTTGGTAGATGAGCTTCATTTCTAACGTAGTTCGTTTAGAAAAAACACACCTCCATATGCAAAGATTGTACTGTGCTTTCTTACAAAGAGTCTTCAGTGCAGCAAGATCAAACTTTGGTAGTGTGTGTAATGTAAGAAGATGAACAACTTGCTACATTAGCTTCATTTCTAATGTAGTTTGTTTAGAAAACAAACACCTTCATTGCCGAAGACTGTACTGTGTGAAATAAGCTAATTCTTTCTCGGAATGACTTGCTTTCTCATGAAGTTTCTTCACTGCACAAAGATCAAACTTTGCAAGTTTGTGTAATGTAACAAGATGAACAACTTGGTACATTAGCTTCATTTCTAACGTAGTTTATATAGCAAACAAACACCTTCATTGCCGAAGACTGTACTGTGTGAAATAAGCTAGTTCTGTTCTCAGAATGAGTTGCTTTCTTACGAAGAGTCTTCAGTGCAGCAAGATCAAATTTTGCTAGTTTGTGTACTCTAACAACATATACAACTTCGTAGTTTAGCTTCATTTCTGACATAGTTTGTTTAGAAAACAAACACCTTCATTTGCAAATGTTGTACTGTGTGAAATAAGCTAGTTCTGATCTCAGAATTAGTTGCTTTCTTATGAAGAGTTTTCAGTGCACCAAGATCAAACTTTGCTAGTTTGTGTAATCTAACAAGATGAACAACATGGTAGATCAGCTTCATTTCTAACATCCTTTGTTCAGAAAACAAATACCTTCATTGCCGAAGATTGTACTCTGTGAATCTCGGAATGAGTTGCACTCTTAAGAAGAATCTTCAGTGTATCAAGCTCAAACTTTCCTAGTTTGTGTAATCAAACAAGATGAACAACTTGGTAGATTAGCTTTATTTCTAATGTAGTTTGCTTAGAAAACAAACACCTTCATTGCCAAACACGGTACTGTGTGAAATAAGCTAGTTCTGTTCTTTGAATGAGTTGCTTTCTTACGAAGTGTCTTCAGTGCAGCAAGTTGAATCTTTCTTAGTTTGTGTAATCAAACAAGATGAACAAATTATTAGAATAGCTTCTTTTCTAACGTTGTTTGTTTAGAAAACAAACACCTTCATTGCCGAATACTGTACTGGGTGAAATAAGCTATTTCTGTTCTTGGAATGCGTTGCTTTCTCAGGAAGAGTCTTCAGTGCAACAAGATCAAACTTTGCTAGTTTGTGTACTCTAACACGGTGTACAACTTAGTACATTAGCTTCATTTCTAACGTAGTTTTTTTAGAAAATAAAAACCTTCATTGCCGAACACAGTACTGTGTGAAATAAGCTAGTTCTGTTCTCGGAATGAGTTGCTTTCCTGCGACCAGTCTTCAGTACAGCTAGATTAAAATTTTCTAGTTTGTGCGATCTAACAAGATGAACAACTTGGTGGAGTTGCTTCATTTATAACATAGTTTCCATAGAAAACAATCACCTTCATTGCCTAAGTTTGTACTGTGTGAAATAAGCTAGTTCTGTTCTCACAATGTTTTGCACTCTTATGAAGAGTCTTCAGTGCAGCAAGTTCAAAGTTTTGTAGTTTGTGTAATCTTACAAGAAGAACAACTTGGTAGATGAGCTTCATTTCTAACGTAGTTCGTTTAGAAAAAACACACCTCCATATGCAAAGATTGTACTGTGTTAAATAAGCTAGTTCTGATCTCGGAATCAGTTGGTTTTTAATGAAGAGTTTCACTGCAGCAAGATCAAAATTTGCTAGTTTGTGTAATATAATAAGATGAACAACTTGGTACATTAACTTCATTTCTAAAGTAGTTTGTTGAGAAAACAAACACCTTCATTGCTGAACACTGTACTGTGTGAAATAAGCTCGTTCTGTTCTTGGAATGAATTGCTTTCTTACGAAGAGTCTTCAGTGCAGCAAGATTAAACTTTGCTAATTTGTGTAATCTAACAAGATGAACAACTTGGTAGATTAGCTTCATTTGTAACGTGGATTTTTTAGTAAACAAACACCTTCATTTGCGAAGATTGAACTGTGTGAAATAAGCTAGATCTCTTCTCAGAATGAGCTGCTTTCCTACGAAGAGTCTTCAGTAAAGCAAGTTCAAACTTTCCTCCTTTGTGTAATCAAACTAGATGAACAACTTAGATTAGCTTCATTTCTAACGTAGTATGTTTAGAAAAGAAACACCTTCATTGCCAAATACTGTACTGTGTGAAATAAGCTAGTTTTGTTCTCGGAATGAGTTGCTTTCTTACGAAGTGTCTTCAGTACAGCAAGATCAAACTTTGCTAGTTTGTGAAATCTCACAAGATGAACAACTTAGTTGATTAGCTTCATTTCTAACATAGTTTTTTTTTTTTTAACAAAACAAACACCTTCATTGCTGAAGATTGTTCTGTGTGAAATAAGCTATTTCTGTTCTTGGAATGAGTGGCTTTCTTACGAAGATTCTTCAGTGCAGCAAGTTCAAACATTCCTAGTTTGTGTAATGAAACAATATAAACAACGTAGTAGATTAGCTTCATTTCTAATGTAGTTTGTTTAGAATAAAAGTACCTTCATTGCCGAACACTGTACTATGTGAAATAAGCTAGTTCTGTTCTTGGAATGAGTTGCTTTCTTACCAAAAGTCTTCAGTGCAGCCAGATCAAACTTTGCTAGTTTGTGTACTCTAACAAGATGTACAACGTAGTAGATTAGCTTTGTTTCTAAAGTAGTTTGTTTAGAAAACAAAAACCTTCATTGTCGAAGACTGTGCTGTGTCAAATCAGCTAGATCTGTTCTCGGAATGAGTTGCTTTGTTATGAAGAGTCTTCAGTGCAGCAAGATCCAACTTTCTTGTTTGTCTAATCTAACAAGATGAACAACTTGGTAGATTAGCTTCATTTCTAACGTAGTTTCTTTAGAAAACAAACACCTTCATTTCCGAAGATTGTACTGTGTGAAATAAGCTAGTTCTGTTCTCGGAATGAATTGCTTTCTTATGAAGAGTCTTCAGTGCAGCAAGATGAAACTTTGCTAGTTTGTGTAATATAACAAGGTGAACAACTTCGTAGATTAGCTTCATTTCTAAAGTAGTTTGTTTAGAAAACAAACACCTTCATTGCCGAAGATTGAACTGTTTGAAATAAGCTAGTTCTGTTCTTGGAATGAGTTGCTTTCTTAAAAGAGTATTCAGTACAGCAACTCCAAACTTTCATAGTTTGTGTAATCAAACAAGATGAACAACTTAGTAGATTGGCTTGATTTCTAACGTACTTAGTTTAGAAAACAAACACATTCATTTCTGAAGATTGTACTGTCTGAAATAAGCTAGTTCTGTTCTCGGAATGAATTGCTTTCTTATGACGTGTTTTCAGTGCAGTATGATAAAACTTTGCTAGTTTGTGTAAACTAACAAGAGGAACAACTTGGTAGATTAGCTTCATTTCTAATGTAGTTTGTTTAGAAAACAAACAATTTCATTGCCAAAGATTGAACTGTGTGAAATAAGCTTCTTCTGTTCTTGGAATGAGCTGCTTTCTTAAGAAGAGTCTTCAGTACAGCAAGTTCAAACTTTCCTAGTTTGTGTAATCATACAAGATGAACAACTGAGTACATTAGCTTCATTTCTAACGTAGTTTGTTTAGAAAAAAAACACCTTCATTGCCGAACACTGTACTATGTGTAATAAGCCAGTTCTGTTCTGGGAATGAGTTGCTTTCTTACGAAGAGTCTTCAATGCAGCAAGTTCAAACTTTCCTAGGTTGTGTAATCAAACCAGATGTACAACTTGGTAGAATAACTTCATATCTACTGTAGTATGTTTAGAAAACAAACACTTTAATTCCCAAAAACTGTACTCTGTGAAATAAACTAGCTCTGTTCTCGGAATGAGTTGCTTTCTTACGAAGAGTCTTCAGTGCAGCAAGATCAAACTTTGCTAGTTTGTGTAACGTAACAAGATGAACAACTTGGTACATTACCTTCATTTCTAACGTAGTTTTTTTAGAAAAGAAACACCTTCATTGATGAAGATTGTATGGTGTGAAATAAGCTAGTTCTCTTCTCGGAATGAGTTGCTTAATAATGAAGAGTATTCAGTGCAGCAAGATCAAACTTTGATAGTTTGTGTACTCTAACAAGATGTACAACTTAGTAGATTAGCTTCATTTCTAACGTAGTTTGTTTAGAAAACAAACACCTTCATTGCTGAACACTGTACTGTGTGAAATAAGCTAGTTTTGTTCTCGGATTGATTTTATTTATAACTAAGAGTCTTCAGTGCAGCAAGATCAAACTTTCCTAGTTTGTGTAATTTAACAAGATGAACAATGTGGTAGATTAGCTTCATTTCTAGCTTATTTTGTTTAGAAAAGAAACACCTTCATTTCCGAAAATTGTACTGTGTGAAATAAGCTGGTTCTGCTGTCGGAATGAGTTGCTTTCATATAAAGAGTTTTCAGCACAGCAAGATCACACTGCTAGTTTGTGTACTCTAACAAGATGTACAAAGTAGTAGATTAGCTTCATTTCTAACGCAGTTTGTTTAGACAAAAAATACCTTCATTGCCGAACATTGTACTGTGTGAAATAAGCTAGTTAAGTTCTTGGAATGAGTTGCTTTCTTACGAAGAGTCTTCAGTGCTGCGAGATGAACTTTTACTAGTTTGTGTACTCTAACAAGATATACAACATTTTAGATTAGCTTCATTTCTAACGTAGATAGTTTAAAAAACAGACACCTTCATTGCCAAAGACTGTCCTGTGTAAAATAAGCTAGTTCTGTTTTCGTAATGAATTGCTTTCTTATGAAGAGTCTTCAGTGCAGCAAGATAAAACTTTGCTAGTTTGTGTAATCTAACAACATGTTCAATTTAACAGATTAGCTTCTTTTCTAACCTAGTTTGTTTTCAAAACAAACACATTCATTGCCGAAGACTGTACTGTGTGAAATAAGCTAGTTCTGTTTTTGGAATGAGGTGCGTTCTTACGAAAAGTCTTCAGTGCAGCCAGATCAAACTTTCCCAGTTTGTGTAATCTAACAAGATGAACAACTTGGTAGATTAGCTACTTTTCTAGCGTAGTTTGTTTAAAAAACAAACACCTTCATTTCCAAAGATTGTACTTTGACAAATAAGCTAGTTCTGTTCTCGGAATGAGTTGCTTTCTTATGAAGAGTTTTGAGTGCAGCAAGACCAAACTTTGCTAGTTTGTGTAACCTAACAAGATGAACAACTTGGAAGATTAGCTTCATTTCTAACGTAGTTTGTTTAGAAAACAAACACCTTCATTGCCAAAGATTGTACAGTGTGAAATAAGCTAGTTCTGTTCTTGGAGTGAGTTGTTTTCTCATGAAGAGTTTTCAGTTCAGCAAGATCAAACTTTGTTAGTTTGTGTAATCTAACAAGATGAACAATTTGGCAGATTAGCTTCATTTCTAACGTAGGTTCTTTAGAAAAAAAAAATCTTTATTGCCTAACACGGTTCTCTGTGAAATAATCTAGTTCTGTTCTGAGAATCAGTTGCTTTATAATGAGGAGTCTTCAGTGCAGCAAGATCAAACTTTTCTAGTTTGTGTAATCTAAGAAGATGAAGAACTTGGTAGATTAGCTTCAATTCTAACGTAGTTTGTTTTAAAAACAAACACCTTCATTTATGATAATTGTACTGTGTACAATAAGCTAGTTCTGTTCTCAGAATGAGTTCCTTTCTTATGAAGAGTTTTCAGTGCAGCAAGACCAAACTTTGCTAGTTTGTGTAATCTAACAAGATGAACAACTTGGAAGATTAGCTTCATTTCTAACGTAGTTTGTTTAGAAAACAAACACCTTCATTGCCGAAGATTGTACAGTGTGAAATAAGCTAGTTCTGTTTTTGGAGTGAGTTGTTTTCTCATGAAGAATTTTCAGTGCAGCAAGATCAAACTCCTAGTTTGTGTAATCTAACAAGATGAACAACTTGGTAGATTAGCTTCATTTCTTAGGTATTTTGTTTAGAAAACAAACACCTTCATTGCCAAACACTGTACTGTGTGAAATAAGCCAGTTATGTTCTTGGAATGAGTTGCTTTCTTATGAAGAGTCTTCAGGGAAGCTAGATCAATCTTTGCTAGTTTGTACACTATAACAAGATGTACAACTTGGTAGATTAGCTTCATTTCTAACGTAGTTTATTTAGAAAACAAACACCTTCATTGCCAAATACTGTAGTGTGTGAAGTAATCTAGTTCTGTTCTTGGAATGAGTTGCTTTCTTACGAAGAGTCTTCAGTGTAGCAAGTTCAAACTTTCCTATTTTGTACAATCAAACCAGATGAATAACTTAGTAGATGTGCTTCATATCTAACGTAGTTGTTTAGAAAACCAACACCATCATTACTGAACACTGTACTGTGTGAAATAAGCTAGTTCTGTTCTTGGAATTAGCAGCTTTCTCACGAAGTCTTCAGTGCAGGAAAATCAAACTTTGCTAGTTTGTGTACTCTAAGAATATGTACAGCTTAGTAGATTAGCTTCATTTCTAATGTAGTTTGTTTAGAAAACAAACACCTTCATTGCCAAACACTGTACTGTGTGAAATAAGCTAGTTCTGTTCTCTGAATGAGTTGCTTAATTATGAAGAGTCTTCAGTACAGCAAGATCAAACTTTCCTAGTTTGTGTAATCTAACAAGATGTTCAACTTAGTAGATTAGCTTCATTTCTAACGTAGTCTCTTTTGAAAAAAAAACACCTTCATTGCCTAAGACTCTACTGTGTTAAATACCTAATTCTGTTTTCGGAATGAGTTGCTTTCTTACGAAGAGTCTTCAGTGCAGCAAGATCAAACGTTCCTTGTTTGTGTAATCTAACAAGATGTACAAGTTGGTTGATTAGTTTCGTATCTAATGTAGTTTGTTTAGAAAACAAATACCTTCATTGCCGAAGATTGTACTGTGTGAAATAAGGTAGTTCTGTTCTCAGAATGAGTTGCTTTCTTACTAAGAGTCTTCATTGCAGCATGTTGAAACTTTGCTAGTTTGTGTAATCATACAAGATGAACAATTTAGTAAATTAGCTTCACTATTGACGTAGTTTGTTTAGAAAACAACCACATTCATTGCCAAAGATTGTACTGTGTGAAATAAGCTAGTTCTGTTATCAGAATGAGTTGCTTTCTTATGAAGAGTCTTCAGTGCAGCAAGATCAAACTTTGGTAGTTTTTCAAATCTAACAGGTTGAACAACTTGGTAGATTAGCTTCATTTCCAATGTACTTTGTTTAGAAAACAAACACCTTCATTGCCAAAGATTGAATTGTGTGAAATAAGCTAGTTCTGTTCTCAGAATGAGTTGCTTTTTACGAAGAGTCTTCAGTGCAGCAAGATCAAACTTTGCTACTTTGTGTAATCTAACAGGATGTACAACTTAGTAGATTAGCTACATTTGTAACATAGTTTTTTTAGAAAACAAACACCTTCATTGCCAAAGATTGAACTGTGTGAAATAAGCTAGTTCTGTTCTCGGAAGGAGTAGCTTTCTTGTGAAGAGTCTTCAGTGCAGTAAGATCAAACTTTGCTAGTTTGTCTAATCAAACAAGATGAAGAAGTTGGTAGATTAGGTTCATTTCTAACGTAGTTTGTTTAGAAAACAAACACCTTCATTGCCAAACACTGTACTGTGTGAAATAAGCTAGTTCTGTTCTTGGAATGAGTTGCTTTCTTACGAAGAGTCTTCAGTGCAGCAAGATCAAACTTTCCTAGTTTGTGTAATCTGACAAGATAAACAACTTGGTAGATTAGCTTCATTTCCAACGTAGTTTGTTTAGAAAACAAACTCCTTCATTTCCAAAGATTGTACTGTGTCAAATAAGCTAGTTCTGTTCTCGGAAGCAGTTGTATCTTATGATGAGTTTTCAGTGCAGGAAGATCAAACCTTACTAGTTTGTGTAAACTAACAAGATGAACAACTTAGTAGATTAGCTTTGTTTCTAAAGTAGTTTCTTTTGAAAACAAACACCTTCATTGCTGAAGACTGTGCTGGGACAAATAAGCTACTTCTGTTCTCGGAATGTGTTGCTTTCTTACGAAGAATCTTCAGTGCAGCAAGTTCAAACTTTCTTAGTTTGTGTAATCAAACACGATGAACAACTTAGTATATTAGCTTCATTTCTAACTTAGTTTGTTTAGAAAACAAACACCTTTATTGCTGAACACTGTACTTTGTGAAATAAGCTAGTTCTGTTCTTGGAATGAGTTGCTTTCTTACGAAGAGTCTTCAGTGCAGCAAGATCAAACTTTGCTAGTTTGCGTAATCTAACAAGATGTATAACTTAGTAGATTAGCTTCATTTCTAACGGAGTTTGTTTAGAAAACAAACATCTTCATTACCGAACACTGTACTCTGTGAAATAAGCTAGTTCTGTGCTCAGAATGAGTTGCTTTTTTATGAATAGTTTTCAGTGCAGCAAGATCATTCTTTGCTAGTTTGTGTAATCTCACAAGATGAGCAACTTGGTAGATTAGCTTCATTTCTAACGTAGATTGTTCTGAAATCAAACACCTTCATGGCCGAAGATTGTACTGTGTGAAATACGCTAGTTCTGTTCTCGGAATGAGTTGCTTTCTTACGAAGTCTTCAGTGTAGCAAGTTCAAACTTTCCTATATTCTGTAATCAAAAAAGATGAACAATTTAGTAGATTACCTTCATTTCCTACGTAGTTTGTTTAGAAAACAAACTCCTTCATTTCAGAAGATTGTACTGTGTCAAATAAGCTAGTTCTCTTCTCAGAACTAGTTGCTTTCTTATGAAGCGTCTTCAGTGCAGAAAGATCAAACTTTGGTAGTTTGTGTAATCTAACAAAATGAACAACCTGCTAGATTAGCTTCATTTGTAACGTCGTTTGTTTAGAAAAAAAACACCTTCATATCTGAACACTGTACTCTGTGAAATAAACTAGTTCTGTTGTCGGAATGAGTTGCTTAATTATGAAGAGTCTTCAATGCAGCAAGATCAAACTTTCCTAGTTTGTGTAATCTAACAAGATATACAACTTGGTAGAATAACTTCATATCTACCGTAGTATGTTTTGAAAACAAACACTTTAATTCCCAAAAACTGTACTCTGTGAAATAAACTAGCTCTGTTCTCAGAATGAGTTGCTTTCTTACGAAGAGTCTTCAGTGCGGCAAGATCAAACTTACCTAGTTTCTGTAATCTAACAAGATATACAACTTAGTAGATTCGCTACATTTCAAAAGAGTTTGTTTAGAAAACAAACACCTTCATTCCCGAAGACTGTACTCTGTGAAATAAGCTACTTCTGTTCTCGAAATTAGTTACTTTCATATGAAGAGTGTTCAGTGCAGCAAGATCAAACTTTCCTAGTTGTTGTATTATAACGAGATTTACAATTTAGTAGATTAGACACATTTCTAAAGTAGTTTGTTTAGAAAGCAAATTCCTTGCCAAACACTGTACTGTATTCAATAAGCTAGTTCTGTTCTCAGAATGAGTTGCTTTCTTATGAACAGTCTTCAGTGCAGCAAGATCAAACTTTGCTAGTTTGTGTAATCTATCAAGATGTACATTTGAGTAGAATAGCTTCATTTCTAACGTAGTTTGCTTTGAAAACAAACACCTTCTTTGCCGAACACTGTACTGTGTGAAATAAGCTAGTTCTGTTCTGGGAATGAGTTGCTTTCTTACAAAGAGTCTACAGTTCAGCAAGATCATAATTTGCTAGTTTGTCTAATGTAACAGGATGAACAACTTGGTAGATTAGCTTCATATCTAACTTAGTTTTTTAGAAAACAAACATCTTAATTATGCAAGATTGTACTGTGTGAAATAAGGTAGTTCTGTTCTTGGAATGAGTTGGTTTCTGACGAAGAGTCTTCAGTGCAGTAAGATCAAACTTTGCTAGTTTGCGTAATCTTACAAGATGAACAACTTGGTAAATTAGCTTCATTTCTAACGTAGTTTGTTTAGAAAACAAACACCTTCATTGCTGAAGATTGTACTGTGTGAAATAAGCTACTACTGTTGTCGGAATGAGTTGCTTTCTTACGAAGAGTCTTCAGTGCAGCAAGACCAAACTTTCCTAGTTTCTGTAGTCTAACGAGATGTACAACTTAGTATATTAGCTTCATTTCTAACGTAGTCTGTTTTGAAAACAAACACCTTTATTTCCGAAGACTGTACTGTGTCAAATAAGCTAGTTCTGTTCTTGGAATGAGTTGCTTTCTTATGAAGATTCTTCAGTGCAGCAAGATCAAACTTTGCTAGTTTGTGTAATCTAACAAGATGAACAACTTGCTAGATTAGCTTCATTTCTATCATAGTTTGTTTACAAAACAAACACCTTCATTGCCGAAGATTGTTCTCTTTGAAATAAGCTAGTTCTGTTCTCAGAATGAGTTGTTTTCTTTATGAAGAGTCTTCAGTGCAGCAAGTTCAAACTTTCCTAGTTTGTATAATCAAACAAGATGAACAACTTACTAGATTAGCTTCATTTCTAACGAAGTTTGTTTAGAAAACAAACACCTTCATTACCAAAGATTGTAGTTTGTGAAATAAGCTAGTTCTGTTCTCAAAATGAGTTGCTTTCTTACAAAGAGTCTTGATTGCAGCAATTTCAAACTTTCCTGGTTTGTGTAATCAAACAAGATGAACAACTTAGTAGATTACCTTCATTTCTAGCGTAGTTTGTTTAGAACACAAACACCTTCATTGCCAAACAGTGTACTGTGTGAAATAAGCCAGTTCTGTTCTCGGAATGAGTTGCTTTCTTACGAAGAGTCTTCAGTGCAGCAAAATCAAACTTTGCTAGTTTGTGTACTTTGACATGATGTACAACTTAGTAGATTAGCTTCATTTCTAACTTAGTTTGTTTTGAAAACAAACACCTTCATTGCCTAAGACTGTACTCTGTCAAATAGCTAGTTCTGTTCTCGGAATGAGTTGCTTTCTTATGAAGAGTCTTCAGTGCAGCAAGATCAAACTTTCCTAGTTTGTGTAATCAAACAAGATGAACAACTTAGTAGATTAGCTTCATTTCTAAAGTAGTTTGTTTAGAAAACAAACACCTTCATTGCCGAAGACTGTACTGTGTCAAATAAGCTAGTTCTGTTCTAGGAATGAGTTGCTTTCTTATGAAGAGTCTTCAGTGCAGCAAGATCAAACTTTGCTAGTTTGTGTAATCTAACAAGATGAACAACTTGGTAGATTAGCTTCATTTTCTAATTTGTGTAATTAGTTTCATTTTTAGTTTTTTTTGAAAACAAACACCTTCATTGCCTAAGACTGTACTGTGAAATAAGCTAGTTCTGTTCTCAGAATGAGTTGCTTTCTTACAAAGAGTCTTCAGTGCAGCAAGATCAAATTTTCCTAGTTTGTGTAATCTAACAAGATGTACAACTTTGTAGATTAGCTTCATTTCTAACGTAGTTTGTTTAGAAAACAAACACCTTCATTGCCAAAGACTGTACTGTGTGAAATAAGCTAGTTCTGTTCCCAGAATGAGTTGCTTTCTTATGAAGATTCTTCAGTGCAGCAAGATAAAACTTTGCTAGTTTGTGTAATCTAACAAGATGAACAACTTAGTAGATTAGCTTCTTTTCTAACGTAGTTTGTTAAAAACACCTTCATTGCTGAAGACTGTACTGTGTGAAATAAGTTAGTTCTGTTCTTGGAATGAGTTGCTTTCTTAGGAAGAGTCTTCAGTGCAGCAAGATCAAACTTTGCTAGTTTGTCTAATCTAACAAGATGAACAACTTGGTAGATTAGCTTCATTTCTAACGTAGTTTGTTTTAAAAACAAACACCTTCATTGCCGAAGACTGTACTGTGACAAATAAGCTAGTTCTGTTCTCGGAATGAGTTGTTTTCTTATGAAGAGTGTTCAGTGCAACAAGATCAAACTTTTCTAGTTTGTCTAATCTAACAAGATGAACAACTTGGTAGATTAGCTTCATTTCTAACGTAGTTTGTTTAGAAAACAAACACCTTCATTGCTGAACACTGTACTGTGTGAAATAAGCTAGTTCTGTTCTCGGAATGAGTTGCTTTCTTATGAAGAGTCTTCAGTGCAGCAAGATCAAACTTTGCTAGTTTGTGTAATCTAACAAGATGAACAACTTAGTAGATTAGCTTCATTTCTAACGTAGTTTGTTTAGAAAACAAACACCTTCATTGCCAAACACTGTACTGTGTGAAATAAGCTAAGTTCTGTTCTCGGAATGAGTTGTTTTCTTATGAAGAGTTTTCAGTGCAGCAAGATCAAACTTTGATAGTTTGTGTAATCTAACAAGATGAACAACTTGGCAGATTAGCTTCATTTCTAACGTAGTTTGTTTAGGAAAAAAAACATCTTCATTGCCTAAATGGTTACTGTGTGAAATAATCTAGTTCTGTTCTCGGAATGAGTTGCTTTATTAAGAAGAGTCTTCAGTGCAGCAAGATCAAACTTTTCTAGTTTGTGTAATCTAACAAGATGAACAACTTGGTAGATTAGCTTCATTTCTAACGTAGTTTGTTTAGAAAACAAACACCTTCATTGCCGATAATTGTACTGTGTGAAATAAGCTAGTTCTGTTCTCGGAATGAGTTGCTTTCTTAGGAAGAGTTTTCAGTGCAGCAAAGATCAAACTTTCCTAGTTTGTGTAATCTAACAAGATGAACAACTTGGTAGATTAGCTTCATTTCTAAGGTAGTTTGTTTAGAAAACAAACACCTTCATTGCCAAACACTGTACTGTGAAATAAACCAGTTATGTTCTTGGAATGAGTTGCTTTCTTAGGAAGAGTCTTCAGTGCAGCAAGATCAAATCTTTGCTAGTTTGTGTACTCTAAAAATATGTACAATTTAGTAGATTAGCTTCATTTCTAACGTAGTTTGTTTAGAAAACAAACACCTTCATTGCCAAGACTGTACTGTGTGAAAAAAGCTAGTTCTATTCTTGGAATGAGTTGCTTTCTTGTGAAGAGTCTTCAGTGCAGCAAGATCAAACTTGCCTAGTTTTGTAACATAACAAGATGAACAACTTAGTAGATTAGCTTCATTTCTAAAATAGTTTATTTAGAAAACAAACACCTTCATTGCTGAACACTGTACTGTGTGAAATAAGCTAGTTCTGTTCTTGGAATGAGTAGCTTTCTCACGAAGAGTCTTCAGTGCAGCAAAATCAAACTTTGCTAGTTTGTTAATCTAACAAGATGTACAACTTAGTAGATTAGCTTCATTTCTAACGTAGTTTGTTTAGAAAACAAACACCTTCATTACCAAAGACTGTACTGTGTGAAATAAGCTAGTTCTGTTCTCAGAATGAGTTGCTTTCTTATGAAGAGTCTTCAGTGCAGCAAGTTCAAACTTTCCTAGTTTGTGTAATCTAAAAAGATGAACAACTTAGTAGATTACCTTCATTTCTAACGTAGTTTGTTTAGAAAACAAACACCTTCATTGCCAAACACTGTACTGTGTGAAATAAGCTAGTTCTGTTCTCGGAATAAGTTGCTTTCTTATGAAGAGTCTTCAGTGCAGCAAGATCAAACTTTGCTAGTTTGTGTACTCTTCAAACAAGATGAACAACTTAGTAGATTAGCTTCATTTCTAACTTAGTTTGTTTTGAAAACAAACACCTTCATTGATTAAGACTGTACTGTGTCAAATAAGCTAGTTGTGTTCTCGGAATGAGTTGCTTTCTTACGAAGAGTCTTCAGTGCACCAAGTTCAAACTTTCCTAGTTTGTGTAATCAAACAAGATGAACAACTTAGTAGATTAGCTTCATTTCAAAGTAGTTTGTTTAGAAAACAAACACCTTCATTGCTGAAGACTGTACTATGTCAAATAAGCTGGTTCTGTTCTCGGAATGAGTTGCTTTCTTATTTAGAGTCTTCAGTGCAGCAAGATCAACTTTGCTAGTTTGTGTAATCTAACAAGATGAACAACTTAGTAGATTAGCTTCATTTCTAACATAATTTGTTTAGAAAACAAACACCTTCATTGCCAAAGATTGTACTGTGTGAAATAACCTAGTTCTGTTCTCGGAATGAGTTGCTTTTCTTATGAAGAGTCTTCAGTGCAGCAAGTTCAAACTTTCCTAGTTTGTGTAATCAAACAAGATGAACAACTTAGTAGATTAGCTTCATTTCTAACGTAGTTTTTTTAGAAAACAAACACCTTCATTGCCGAACACTGTACTGTGAGAAATAAGCTAGTTCTGTTCTTAGAATGAGTTGTTTTCTTATGAAGAGTCTTCAGTGCAGCAAGATCAAACTTTGCTAGTTTGTGTAATCTAACAAGATGCTCAACTTAGTAGATTAGCTTCATTTCTAACGTAGTTTGTTTAGAAAACAAACACCTTCATTCCCAAAACACTGTACAGTGTGAAATAAGCTAGTTCTGTTCTCGGAATGAGTTGCTTTCTTATGAAGATTCTTCAGTGCAGCAAGATCAAACTTTCCTAGTTTGTGTAATGTAACAAGATGTACAACTTAGTAGATTAGTTTCATTTCTCAGATAGTTTTTTGAAAACAAACACCTTCATTGCCAAAGACTGTACTGTGTCAAATAAGCTAGTTCTGTTCTCAGAATGAGTTGCTTTCTTATGAAGAGTCTTCATTGCAGCAAGATCAAACTTTCCTAGTTTGTGTAATCTAACAAGATATACAACTTAGTAGATTAGCTTCATTTCTAACGTAGTTTGTTTAGAAAACAAACACATTCATTGCAGAAGACTGTACTGTGGAATATAAGCTAGTTCTGTTCTCAGAGCTTGTTTTGAAAAAACTTTCCATTGCCAAAGACTGTCTTCAGTCAGCAAGATCAAACTTTCTAGTTTCTTGAATAGTTGCTTTCTTATGAAGATGTGCAGTAAGATCAAACTTTGCTTTTTCTCTAATCTAACAGGATTAACAACATTTCTAATTAGTTTCATTTAGAAAACAAACACCTTCATTGCCGAACACTGTACTGTGTGAAATAAGCTAGTTCTGTTCTCATTATGAGTTGCTTTCTTACGAAGAGTCTTCAGTGCAGGAAGATCAAACTTTGCCAGTTTGTGTACTCTAACAAGATGTACAACTTAGTAGATTAGCTTCATTTCTAACGTAGTTTGTTTAGAAAAGAAACACCTTCATTGCAGAACACTGTACTGTGTGAAATAAGCTAGTTCTGTTCTCAGAATGAGTTGCTTTATAAGGAAGAGTCTTCAGTGCAGCAACATCAAACTTTTGTAGTTTCTGTAATATAACAAGATGAACAACTTGGTAGATTAGTTTCATTTCTAACGTAGTTTGTTTAGAAAACAAACACCTCCAATTCCGAAGATTGTACTGTGTGAAATAAGCTAGTTCTGTTCTCGTAATGAGTTGCTTTCTTATGAAGCGTTTTCAGTGCAGCAAGGTGAAACTTTGCTAGTTTGTATAATCTAACAAGATTAACAACTTGGTAGATTAGTTTCATTTCTAACGTAGTTTGTTTAGAAAACAAAGACCTTCATTGCCAAAGATTGTACTGTGTGAAAGAAGCTAGTTCTGTTCTCAGAATGAGTTGCTTTATAAGGAAGAGACTTCAGTGCAGCAAGTTCAAAGTTTCCTAGTTTGTGTAATCAAACAAGATGAACAACTTAGTAGATTAACTTCATTTCTAACATCGTTTGTTTAGAAAACAAACACCTTCATTGCCGAATACTGTACTGGGTGAAATAAGCTATTTCTGTTCTTGGAATGCGTTGCTTTCTTATGAAAGTCTTCAGTGCAGACAGATCAAACTTTGCTAGTTTGTGTAATCCTACAATATGAACAACTTGGTAGATTAGCTTCATTTCTAACGTAGTTTGTTTAGAAAACAAACACCTTCATTGCCAAAGATTTTACTCTGTATAATAAGCTAGTTCTGTTCTCAGAATGAGTTGCTTTATTACAAAGATTCTTCAGTGCAGCAAGATCAAACTTTGATAGTTTGTGTAATCTAACAACATGAACAACATGCTAGAATAGCTTCCTTTCTAACATAGTTTGTTTACAAAACAAACACCTTCATTGCCAAATACTATACTGTGTGAAATAAGCTATTTCTGTTCTCAGAATGAGTTGTTTTCTTATGAAAAGTCTTCAGTGCAGCAAGATCAAACTTTGCTAGTTTGTGTAATCTAACAAAATGTTGTTTTGAAAAGAAACACTTTCATTGCCAAACACTGTACTGCTTGAAAAAAGCTTGTTCTGTTCTTTCATGAGTTGCTTTCTTACGAAGAGTCTTCAGTGCAGCAAGATCAAACGTTGCTAGTTTGTGTAATCTAACAAGATTTACATGTTAGTAGATTAGCTTCGTTTCTAAAGTAGTTTGTTTTGAAAACAAACACCTTAATTGCCAAAGACTGTGCTGTGTCAAATAAGCTAATTCTGTTCTTGGAATGAGTTGATTTCTTATGAAAGTCTTCAGTGTAGACAGATCAAACTTTCCTAGTTTGTGTACTCTAACACGTTATACAACTTAGTATATTAGCTTCAATTCTAATGTAGTTTGTGTAGAAAAAAAACACCTTCATTGCTGAACACTGTACTGTGTGAAATAAGCTAGTTCTGTTCTCAGAATGAGTTGCTTTCTTACGAAGAGTCTTCAGTGCAGGAAGATCAAACTTTCCTAGTTTGTGTAATCTGAAATGATGTAGAACTTAGTAGATTAACTTCATTTCTAACATAGTTTGTTTAGAAAACAAACACATTCATTGCCGAAGTCTGTACTGTGGGAAATAAGGTAGTTCTGTTCTCAAAATGAGTTGCTTTCCTACAAACCAGGTTGATTGCAGCAAGTTCAAACTTTCCTGGTTTGTGTAACCTAACAAGATGTACAACTTATTGGATTCGTTTCATTTCTAAAGTAGTTTGTTTTGAAACCAAACATCTTCATTGCTGAACACAGTATTGTGTGAAATAAGCTAGTTCCGCTGTTCGCGTGAGTGGGTTTCCTATGAAAATGGTTTAGTCCAGCTAGTTGAAACTTTCCTGGTTTGTGTAACTTGAAAAGATGTACAACTTAGTAGATTCTTTTCAGTTCTAAAGTAGTTTGTTTAGAAAACAAACATCTCCATTGATGAACACTATACTGTGTTGAATAAGCTTGTTCAGCTCTCCAAATGAGTTGTTTTCCAAGGAAGACGGTTGAGTGCAGGAAGTTGAATCTTTCATCCTTTGTGTAATCTGACAACATGTACGACTTGGTAGATTCGTTTTATTTCTAAAGTAGTTTGTTTAGAAAACAAACATCTTCATTGCCGAATACTGTACTGTGTGAAATAAGCTAATTCAGTTCTAAGAATGAGTTGCTTTCCTACCAAGCCAGTTGAGTGCACCAAGTTCAAACTTTCCTCGTTTGTTAATCTAACAAAATGTACGACTTAGTAGATTCACCTCATTTCTAAAGTAGTTTGTTTACAAAACAAACATCTTCATTGCCGAACACTGTCCTGTGTGAGATAAGCTGGTTCTGTTCTCGGAATGAGTTGCTATCCTACGAACAAGGTTAAGTGCAGCAAGTTCTAACTTTCCTTGTTTGTGTAATCTAACAAGATGTACAAATTAGTAGGTTCTTTTCATTTCTAAAGTAGTTTTTTTTTTTACAAAACAAATATCTTCATTGCTGAACACTGCTCTGGCTGAAATAAGCTACTTCTGTTCTCGGAATGAGTTGCTTTCCTACAAAGAAGGTTGAGTGAAGCAAGTTCAAACTCTCGTAGTTTGTGTAATCTAACAAGATATACAACTTAGTAGATTCCCCTCATTTCTAAAGTAGTTTGTTTAGAAAACCAATGTCTTCCTTCCTGAACACTTACTGTGTGAAATAAGCAAGTTCTGTTCTCGGAATCAATTGCTTTCCTACGAACAAGGTTGAGTGCAGCAAGTTCAAAGTTTCCTTGTTTGTGTAATCTGAAAAGATGTACAACTTAGTAGATTCAGCCCATTTCTAAAGTAGTTTGTTCAGAAAACAAACATCTTCATTGCCTAACACTGTATTGTGTGAAATAAGCTAGATCTCTACTCGGAATGAGTTGCTTTCCTACCAAGAAGGTTCAGTGTAGCAAGTTCAACTGTCCCTAGTTTGCATAATGTAACAAGATGTGCAACTTAGTAGATTCGCCTCATTTCTAACTAGTTTGTTTAGAAAACAAACATCTTCATTGCCGACCACTGTAGTGTTGAAATAAGCTAGTTCTGTTCTTGGAATGAGTTGCTATCCTCTGAAGATCGGTTGAGTGTAGCCATTTGAAACTTTCCTGGGTTGTGTACTATGACAAGATGTACAACTTAGTAGATTCTTTTCATTCCTAATTAGTTTTTTTTTAGAAAATAAACATCTTAGTTGCCAAACAGTATACTGTGTGAAATATGCTTGTTATACTCGCTGAATGAGTTGCTTTCCTAGGAAGACGATTGAGTGAAGCAAGTTGAAACTTTCCCGTTTTGTGTAATCTAACAAGATGTACAACTTAGTAGATTCGTTTCATTTCTAAAGTAGTTTTTTTAGAAAACAAACATCTTCATTGCTGAACACTGTACTGTGTGAAATAAGCTAATTCTGTTCTCGGAATGAGTAGCTTTCCTACCAAGCCGGTTGAGTGCAGCCAGTTGAAACTTTCCCGGTTTATGAAATCTAACAAGATGTACAACATAGTAGATTCTTTTCATGCCTAAAGTAGTTTGTTTAGAAAACAAACATCTTCATTGCCGAACACAGTATTTTGTGAAATATGCTAGTTCTGCTCTTCGAATGAGTTGCTTTCCTACAAAGACATTTCAGTGCAGAAAGTTGAAACTTTCCTGGTTTGTGAAATCTATCAAGATGTACAACTTAGTAGATTCGCCTCATTTCTAAAGTAGTTTGTTTAGAAAACAAACATCTTCATTGCCGAACACTGTACTGTATGAAATAAGGTAGTTCTGTCCATGGATTGACTTGCTTACCTACGAAGACGGTTTAGTGCAGCAAGTTGAAACTTTCCTGGCTGGTGCAATCTGACAAGATGTACAACTTAGTAGATTCGCCTCATTTCTAAAGTAGTTTTTTTGAAATTAAACATCTTTATTGCCAAACAGCATACTGTGTGAAATAACCCGGTTCTGTTTTCGGAATGAGTTGTTTCCTACAAACAAGGTTGAGTGAAGCAAGTTCAAACTTTCCTGGTTTGTGTAACCTAACAAGATGTACAACTTAGTCAATTCCCCTCATATCTAAAGTAGTTTGTTTAGAAAACAAACACCTTGATTGCTGAACGCTGTACTGTGTGAAATAAGCTAGTTCTGTTCTCGGAATCAGTTGCTTTCCTACGAACAAGGTTGAGTGCAGCAAGTTCAAACTTTCCTTGTTGGTGTAATCTAAAAAGATGTACAACTTAGTAGATTCACCTCATTTCTAAAGTATTTTGTTCAGAAAACAAACATCTCCATTGCCAAACTCTGTATGTATTGTGTGAAATAAGCTAGATCTGTACTCGGAATGAGTTGCTTTCCTAACAAGAAGGTTCAGTGTAGCAAGTTCAAACTCTCCTAGTTTGCGTAATGTAACAAGATGTGCAACTTAATAGATTCGCCTCATTAAGAACTAGTCTGTTTAGAAAACAAACATCTTCATTGCCGACCACTGTAGTGTTGAAATAAGCTGGTTCTGTTCTCAGAATGAGTTGCTATCCTACGAAGACAGTTGAGTGCAGCAATTTGAATCTTTCCTGGGTTGTGTACTATGAGAAGATGTACAACTTAGTAGATTCTTTTCATTCCTAAAGTAGTTTGTTTAGGAAATGAACATATTCATTGCCAAACAGTATACTGTGTGAAATAAGCTTGTTCTGCTCTCTGAATGAGTTGCTTTCCTAGGAAGATGGCTGAGTGAAGCAAGTTGAAACTTTCCCAGTTTGTGAAATCTAACAAGATGTACAACTTAGTAGATTCTTTTCATGCCTAAAGTAGTTTGTTTAGAAAACAAACATCTTCATTGCCGAACACTGTAATGTGTGAAATAAGCTAATTCTGTTCTTGGATTGACTTGCTTTCCTACCAAGCCGATTGATTGCAGCAAGTTGAAACTCCTGGTTTTTGTAATCTATCAAGATGTACAACCTAGTAGATTCGTGTCATTTCTAAAGTAGTTTGTTTAGAAAACAACCATCTTCATTGCCAAACACAGTATTGTGTGAAATATGCTAGTTCTGCTCTGCAAATGAGTTGCTTTCCTATGAAGACGCTTGAATGCAGAAAGTTGAAACTTTCCTGGTTTGTGAAATCTAACAAGATGTAGAACTTAGTAGTTTCGTTTCATTTCTAAAGTAGTTTGTTTAGAAAACAAACATCTTCATTGCCGAACACTGTATGGTGTGATATAAGCTAGTTCTGTTCTCGCAATGAGTTGCTTTCCTACGAAGACGTTTGAGTGCAGCAAGTTGAAACTTTCCTGGTTTGTGAAATCGAACAATATGTACAACTTAGTAGATTCTTCTTTCTAAAGTAGTTTGTTTAGAATACGAACATCTTCATTGCTGAACACTGTACTTTATGAAATAAGCTAGTTCTGTTCTCGGAATGACTTGCGTTCCTACGAAGACGGTATAGTACAGCAAGTTGAAACTTTCCTGGTTTGTGTAATCTGACAAGATGTACAACTTAGCACCTTCTTGTCATTTCTGAAATAGTTTGTTTAGGAAAAAAAACATATTCAATGCCAAACACTGTACTGTCTGAAATAAGCTATTTTTTGTTCTCAGAATGAGTTGCTTTCCTACAAAAACGGTTGAGTGCAGCAAGTTTAAACTTTCCTGGGTTGTGTAATCTGACAAGATGTACAACTTAGCAAATTCTTGTCATTTCTGAAATAGTTTGTTTAGAAAAAAAACATATTCAATGCCAAACACTGTACTGTTTGAAATAAGCTATTTTTTGGTCTCAGAATGAGTTGCTTTCCTGCAAAAACGGTTGAGTGCAGCAAGTTTAAACTTTCCTGGGTTGTGTAATCTGACAAGATGTACAACTTAGTAGATTCTTTTCATTTCTAAAGAAGTTTTTTTAGAAAACAAACATCTTCATTGCCAAAAAGTATACTGTATGAAATAAGCATGTTCTGCTCTCTGAATGAGTTGCTCTCCTAGGAAAATGGTTGAGTGCAGCAAGTTGAAACTATCCTGGTCTGTGTAATCTAAAAAGTTGTACAACTTGGTAGATACATTTCATTTCTAAAGTAGTTTGTTTAGAAAACAAACATCTTCTTGCCGAACACTGTACTGGGTGAAATAAGGTAGTTCTGTTCTTGGAATGAGTTGCTTTCCTACAAAGACGGTTTAGTGCAGCAAATTGAAACTTTCCTGGTTTGTGTAATCGGACAAGATGAACCACTTAGTAGATTCTTTTCATTTCTGAAGTAGTTTGTTCAGAAAACAAACATCTTCATTGCGGAACACTGTACTGTGTGAAATAAGCTTGTTCTGCTCTCCGAATGAGTTGCTTTCCTAGGAATACGGTTGAGTGCAGCAAGTTGAAACTTTCCTGGTTTGTGTAATCTAACAAGATGTACAACTTAGTAGATTCGCTTCATTTCTAAACTAGTTTGTTCAGAAAACAAACATCTTCATTACTGAACACTGTACTGTGTGAAATAAGCTAGTTCCGTTCTCGGAATGACTTGCTTTCCTAAAAACAAGGTTAAGTGCAGCAACTTCAAACTTTCCTTTTTTGTGTAATCTCACAAGATGTAAAACTTAGTAGATTCTTTTCATTTCTAAAGTAGTTTGTTTAGAAAACAAATATCTTCATTGCCGAACACTGTAGTGGGTGAAATAAGCTAGTTCTGTTCTCGGAATGAGTTACTTTCCTATTGAGAAGGTAGAGTGCAGTAAATTCAAACTTTCCTTGTTTGTGTAATCTAACAAGATGTACAACATAATAGATTTACCTCATTTCTAAAGTAGTTTGGTTAGAAAACAAACATCTTCATTGCTGAACACTGTACTGTGTGAAATAAGCCAGATCTCGAAATGAGTTGCTTTCCTACGAAAAGGATGAGTGCAGCAATTGAAACTTTCCTAGTCTGTGTAATTTAACGAGATGTACAACTTAGCAGATTTGCCTCATTTCTAAAGTAGTTTTTTTTAGAAAACGAATATCTTCATTGCCGACAACTGTACTGTGTGAAGTAAGCTAGTTCTCTTGTAGGAATGAGATGCATTCCTACGAAGAAGGTAGAATGAACTAGGTTCAAACTTTCCTAGTTTGTGCAATCTAACAAGAAGTACAACTTAGTAGATTCCTTCCATTTCTAAAGTAGTTTCTTTATAAAACAAACATCTTCATTGCCGAAAACTGCACTGTGTGAAATAAGCTAGTTCTGTTCTCGGAATGAGTTGCTTTCCTACGAACAAGATTGAGTGCAGCAAGTTCAAACTTTCCTGGTTTGTGTAACCTAAAAAGATGTACGACTTAGCGGATTCATTTCATTTCTAAAGTAGTTTGTTTAGAAAACAAACATCTTCATTGCTGAATGCAGTATTGTGTGAAGTAGGCTAGTTCTGCTCTTCGAATGAGTGGGTTTCCTATGAAAACGGTTTAGTACAGCAAGTTGAAACTTTCCTGATTTGTGTAATCTGAAAAGATGTACAACTTAGTAGATTAGCTTCATTTCTAAAGTAGTTTGTTTAGAAAACAAACATCTTCATTGCCGAACACTGTACAGTGTGAAATAAGCTAATTCTGTTCTCGGAATGAGTTGCTTTCCTACCAAGACGGTTGAGTGCAGCAAGTTCAAACTTTCCTTGTTTGTGTAATCTAACAAAAGGTACAACTTAGTAGAATCATCTCATTTCTAAAGTAGTTTTTTTAGAAAACAAAACATCTTCATTGCCGAACACTGTCCTGTGTGAGATAAGCTAGTTCTGTTCTCTGAATGAGTTGCTTTCCTACGATCAAGGTTAAGTGCAGAAAGTTCAAACTTTCCTTGTTTGTGTAATCTATCAAGATGCACAACTTAGTAGATTCGCTTCATTTCTAAAGTAGTTTGTTTAGAAAACAAACATCTTCATTACCGAACACTGTACTTTGTGAAATAAGGTAGTTCTGTTCTCAGAATGAGGTGCTTTCTTATGACGATGTTTGAGTGCAGCAAGTTCAAACTTTTCTAGTTTGTGTAATCTAACAAGATGTACAACTTTGCAGATTCACTTCATTTCTAAAGTAGTTTGTTTAGAAAACAAACATCTTCATTGCCGAACACTATATTTTTGGAAATAAGGGAGATCTGTTCTTGGAATCAGTTGCTCTCCTACGAAGAAGGTTGAGTGCAGCAAGTTCAAACTTTACTCTTTTGTGTAATCTAACGAGATTTACAACTTAGCAGATTCTCCTCATTTCTAAAGTAGTTTGTATAAAAAATACATCTTCACTGCCGAAAGCTGTATTGTGTTTAAGAAGCTAGAATGTTCTCAGAATGAGTTGCTTTCCTACCAACAAGGTTGAGCGCAGCAAGTTCAAACTTTCATTTTTTTTGTAATCTCAAAAGGTATACAACTTAGTAGATTAGCCTCATTTCTAAAGTAGTTTGTTTACAAAACAAACATCTTCATTGCTGAACCCTGTACTGTGTGAAATAAGGTAGACAGGTTCTCAGAATGAGTTGCTTTCCAACGACAAGGTTGAGCGCAGCAAGTTCAAACTTTTCTTGTCTGTGTAATCTAACAAGTTGTACAACTTATTATATTTGCTTCATTTGTAACATAGTTTGTTTACAAAACAAACATCTTCATTGCTTAACACTGTACTGTGTGAAAGGAGCTAGTTCCATTCTTGGAATGATTTTTTTCCTACGAACAAGGTTGCATGCAGCAAGTTCAAGCTTTCCGAGTTTATGTAATCTAACAGGATGTACAACTTAGTAGATTTACCTCATTTTTAGAGTAGTTTTTTTTAGAAAACAAACATCTTCATTGCCAAACACTGTACTGTGTGAAATAAGATAGATCTGTTCACAGAATGAGTTGCTTACCTATGAACAAGGTTGAGTGCAGCAAGTTCAAACTTTTCTTGTCTGTGTAATCTAACAAGATGTACAACTTAGTAGTTCCCCTCATTTCTAAAGTAGTTTGTTTAGAAAACAAACATCTTCACTGCCCAACACTATACTGTGTGAAAGGAGCTAGTTCCGTTACCGGAATGATTTATTTCATATGAACATTGTTGAGTGCAGCAAGTTCAAAGTTTCCTAGTTTGTGTAATCTAACAAGTTGTACAACTTAGTAGATTCGCTTCATTTCTAAAGTAGTTTGTTTAGAAAAGAAGCATCTTTATTGCCCAACACTGTACTGTATGAAAAAAGCTAGATCTATTCTCTGAATGAGTTGCTTTCTTACGAACAAGGTTGAGTGCAGCAAGGTCAAGCTTTCCTAGTTTATGTAATCTAACAAGATGTACAACTTAGTAGATTAGCCTCATTTCTAAAGTAGTTTGTATAGAAAACAAACATCTTCATTGCTGAACACTGTACTGTGTGAAATAAGCTGGATGTGTTTTGGAATGAGTTGCTTTCCTACGAGCATGGTTGAGTGCAGCATGTTCAAACTTTCTTGGTTTGTGTAATCAAAGAAGATGTACAATTTAATAGATTCGACTCATTTCTAAAGTAGTTTGTTTAGAAAACAAACATCTTCATTGCCAAACACTGTATTGTTTGAAACAAGCTAGATCTGTTCTCAGAATGAATTGCTCTCTGACGAAGAAGGTTGAGTGCAGCAAGTTCAAACTTTCCTAGGTTGTGTGATCTAAGAAGATGTACAACTTACTGGATTTGACTCATTTCTAAAGTAGTTTGTTTAGAAAACAAACATCTTCATTGTCAGACTCTGTACTGTGTGAAATAAGGTAGAGCTGTTCTCAGAATGAGTTGCTTTCCTACGAACAAGGTTGAGTGCAGCAAGGTCAAGCTTATCTTGTCTTTGTAATCTAAGAAGATGTACAACTTAGTAGATTCGCTTCATTTCTAAACTAGTTTGTTTAGAAAACAAACATCTTCATTGCCTAACACTATATTGTGTGAAATAAGCTAGATCTCTTCTCGGAATGAGTTGCTTTCCTACGAAAAAGTTGAGTGCAGCAAGTTCAAACTTTCCTCGTTTGTGTAATCTAACAAGATGTACAACTTAGTAGATTCACTTCATTTCTAAAGTACTTTGTTTCGAAAACAAACATCTTCATTGCCGAACACTGTACTGTGTGAAATAAGCTAGTCCTGTTCTCGGAATGAGTTGCTTATTACAAAGACGGTTGATTGCAGCAAGTTCAAATTCTCCTGGGTTGTGCAAATTGACAATATATACAACTAAGTAGATTCTTTCCATCCCTGAAGTATGTCGTTTAGAAAATAAGCATCTTCGTTGCCAAACACTGTACTGTGTGAAATAAGCTAGTTCTCTTTTCAGAATGAGTTGCTATCCTACGACCAAGGTTGAGTGAAGCAAGTTCAACCTTTCTTAATTTGTGGAATCTAACAAGATGTACAACTTAGTAGATTTGCCTCATTTCTAAAGTAGTTAGTTTAGAAAACAAACATCTTCATTGATTAACACTGTACTGTGTGAAATAAGGTAGACCTGTTCTCGGAATGAGTTGCTTTCCTAGTAATAAGGTTGACTGCAGCAAGTTCCAACTTTTCTTGTCTGTGTAATGTAACAAGATGTACAACTTAGTAGATTCCCCTCATTTCTAAAGTAGTTTTTTACAAAACAAACATCTTCATTGCCGAACACAGTACTGGGTGAAATAAGCTAGTTCTGTTCTCGGAATCAGTTGCTTTCCTAAGAACAAGGTTGAGTGCAGCAAGTTCAAACTTTCCTTGTTTCTGTAATCTTAAAAGATGTACAACTTAGTAGATTCGCCTCATTTCTAAAGTAGTTTGTTTAGAAAATAAACATCTTCATTGCCGTGCACTGTACTGTGTGAAATAAGCTAGATCTTGAAATGAGTTGCTTTCCTACGAAGAAGGATGAGTGCAGCAAGTTCAAACTTTCCTAATTTGTGTACTTTAACAAGATGTACAACTTAGTAGATTCGCCTCATTTCTAAAGTAGTTTGTTCAGAAAACAAACATCTTCATTGCAGAAAACTGTACTGTGTGAAATAAGCTAGTTCTCTTCTAGGAATGAGTTGCTTTCCTGTGAAGAAGGTTGAATGCACCAAGTTCAAACTTTCCTAGTTTGTGTAATCTAACAAGGTGTACAACTTAGTAGATTCCCTTCACTTCTACGGTAGTTTGTTCAGAAAACTGTACTGTGTGAACTAAGCTAGTTCTCTTCTCCGAATGAGAAGCTTTTCTACGAAGAAGATTAAGTTCAGCAAGTTCAAACTTTCCTTCTTTGTGCAATCTAACAAGATGTACAACTTAGTAGATTATTTTCCTTTCTAAAGTAGTTTGTTTAGAAAATAAACATCTTCATTGCCGAACACTGTACTGGGAGAAATAAACTAATTCTATTCTCGGAATCAGTTGCTTTCCTACTAAGAAGGGTGAGTGCAGCAAGTTCAAACTTTCCTTGTTTTTGTAATCTGACAAGATGTACAACTTAGTATATTCACCTCATTTCTAAAGTAGTTTGTTTAGAAAACAAACATCTTCATTGCTGGACACTGTATTGTGTGAAATGAGCTAGATCTGTTCTCGGAATGAGTTGCTTTCCTACGATGAAGGTTCAGTGTAGCAAGTTCAAACTTTCCTAGTTTCGGTAATGTTACAAGATGTACAACTTAGTAGATTCACCTCATTTCTAAAGTAGTTTGTTTAGAAAACAAACATCTTCATTGCTGATCATTGTATTGTGTGAAATAAGCTAGTTCTCTTCTCAGAATGAGTTGCTTTCCTAGAATGACGGTTGAGTGCAGCAAGTTGAAACTTTATTTGTTTGTGTAATCTAACAAGATATACAACTTAGTATATTCTTTTCATTTCTAAAGTAGTTTGTTTATAAAATAAACATCTTCATTGCCCAACACACTGTTTGTGTGAAATAAGCTAGTTCTGCTCTTCCAATGAGTTGCTTTCCTAGAAAGACGGTTGAGTGCAGCAAGTTGAAACTTTCTTGGTTTGTGTAATCTAACAAGATGTACAACTTAGTAGATTCTTTTCATTTCTAAAGTAGTTTGTTTAGAAAATAAACATCTTCATTGCTGAACACTGTACTGTGTGAAATAAGCTAGTTCTGCTCTCGAATGAGTTGCTTTCCTAGAAGACGGTTGAGTGCAGCAAGTTGAAACTTTCCTGGTTTGTGTAATCTAACAAGATGTACAACTTAGTAGATTCGTTTCATTTCTAAAGTAGTTTTTTAGAAAATAAACATCTTCATTGCCCAAAACACTGTTTGTGTGAAATAAGCTAGTTCTGTTATTCCAATGAGTTCCTTTCCTACGAAGACGGTTGAGTGCATCAAGTTGAAACTTTCCTGGTTTGTGAAATCTAACAAGATGTACAACTTAGTAGATTCTTTTCATTTCTAAAGTAGTTTGTTTAGAAAACAAATCATCTTCATTGCCAAACACTGTAGTGTGTGAAAAAGCTATTTCTGTTCTCAGAATGAATTGCTTTCCTACAAAGATGGTTTAGTGCAGCAAGTTGAAACTTTCCTGGTTTGTGTAATCTGACAAAATGTACAACTTAGTAGATTCTTTTTATTTCTAAAGTAGTTTGTTTAGAAAACAAACATCTTCATTGCCGAACACTGTACTGTGTGAAATAAGCTAGTTCTGTTCTCGGAATGAGTTGCTTTCCAAGCAGAAGGTTGAGTGCAGCAAGTTGAAACCTACCTGGGTTGTGTACTCTAACAAGATGTACAGTTTAGTAGATTGTTTCATTTCTAAAGTAGTTTCTTTAGAAAATAAACATCTTCATTGCCGAACACTGTAACACTGTAGATTCTTTTTCATTTGCAGCAAGAAGTTTAGTTTAATTAACAAGATGTAAAACAAACATATTTCAATGAAAACAAAACATTGCCAAACACTGTACTGTGTGAAATAAGCTAGATCTGTTCTCGGAATGAGTTCCTTTCCTACGAACAAGGTTGAGTGCACCAAGTTCAAACTTTTCTTGTCTGTGTAATCTAACAAAATGTACAATTTAGTAAATTCCCCTCATTTCTAAAGTAGTTTGTTCAGAAAACAAACATCTTCATTGCCAAACACTGTACTGGGTGAAATAAGCTAGTTCTGTTCTCGGATTCAGTTGCTTTCCTACGAACAAGGTTGAGTGCAGCAAGTTCAAACTTTCCTTGTCTGTGTAATCTAACAAGATATACAACTTAGTAGATTTGCCTCATTTCTAAAGTAGTTTGTTTAGAAAAAAAAATATTTAATGCCAATCACTGTACTGTGTGAAATAAGCTAGTTGTGTTATCGGAATGAGTTGCTTTCCTTCAAAGACGGTTGAGTGCAACAAGTTGAAACTTTCCTGGGTTGTGTAATCTGACAAGATGTACAACTTAGTAGATTCTTTTCATTTCTAAAGTAGTTTGTTTAGAAAACAAACATCTTCATTGACGAATGCTATACTGTGTCAAATAAGCATGTTCTGCTCTCCGAATGAGTTGCTTCCCTAGGAAGACGGTTGAGTGCAGCAAGTTGAAACTACCCTGGTTTGTGTAACCTAACAAGAAATACAATTTAGTACATTCATTTCATTTGTCAAGTACTTTGTTTAGAAAACAATCATCTTCATTGCCAAACACTGTACTGTGTGAAAAAAGTTAGTTCTGTTCTCAGAATGAGTTGCTTTCCTAAGAAGAAGGTGAGTGCACCAAGTTCAAACTTTCCTAGTTTGCGTAATCTAACAAGACGTACAACTTAGTAGATTCGCGTCATTACTAAAGTAGTTTTTTTAAAAAACCAACATCTTCATTGCTGAACACTGTACTGTGTGAAATAAGCTAGTCCTGTTCTCGGAATGAGTTGCTTTCCTACGAAGAATGTTGAGTGCATGAAGTTCAAACTTTCCTAGTTTGTGTAATCTAACAAGATGTACAACTTAGTAGATTCGCTTCACTTCTAAAGTAGTTTGTTTAGAAAACAAACATCTTCATTGCTGAACACTGTCTTGTGTTAAATAAGCTAGATCTCTTCTCAGAATGAGTTGCTCTCCTACTAAGAATGTTGAGTGCAGCAAGATCAAACTTTCCTAGTTTGTGTAATCTGTCAAGATATATAACTTAGTAGATTCGCCTCATTTCTGATGTAGTTTGTTTAGAAATCAAATATCTTCATTGCGGAACACTGTACTGTGTGAAATAACCTAGGTCTGTTTTGGAATGAGTTGCTTTCCTACGATCAAGGTTGAGTGCAGCAAGTACAAACTTTCTTGGTTTGTGAAATCTAATAAGATGTACAACTTAGTAGATTCCCTTCATTTCTAAAATAGTTTGTTTAGAAAACCAACATCTTCATTGCTGAACACTGTACTGTGTGAAATAAGCTAGTTCTGTTCTCTGAATGAGTTGCTTTCTTATAAACAATGTTGAGTGCAGCAAGTTCAAGCTTCCCTAGTTTTTGTCATCTAACAAGATGTACAACTGAGTAGATTCATTTCATTTCTCAAGTAGTTTGTTTAGAAAACAAATACTTCATTGCTGAAGACTGTACTGTGTGAAATATGCTAGTTCTGCTCTTCGAATGAGTTGCTTTCCTATGAAGACTGTTGAGTGCAGCAAGTTGAAACTGTCCTGGTTTGTGAATTCTAACAAGATGTACAACTTAGTAGATTCGCTTCATTTCTAAAGTAGTTTGTTTAGAAAACAAACATCTTCTTTGCCCAACACTGTACTTTGTGAAATAAGCTAGTTCTGTTTTCTGAATGACTTGCTTTCTTACGAAAAAGGTTGAGTGGAGAAAGTTCAAGCTTTCCTACTTTGTGTAATCTAACAAGATGTACAACTTAGTAGATTAGCCTGATTTCTAAAGTAGTTTTTTTAGAAAACAAACATCTTCATTGCCGAGCACTGTACTGTGTGAAATAAGCTAGATCTTGAAATGAGTTGCTTTCCTACGAAGAAGGATGAGTGCAGCAAGTTCAAACTTTCCTAGTTTGTTTAATGTAACAAGATGTACAACTTAGTAGATTTGCCTCATTTCTAAAGTAGTTTGTTTAGAAAACAAACATCTTCATTGCAGAAAACTGTACTGTGTGAAATAAGCTAGTTCTCTTCTTGGAATGAGTTGCTTTCCTACAAAGAAGGTTGAATGCACCAAGTTCAAACTTTCCTAGTTTGTGTAATCTAACAAGGTGTACACCTTAGTAGATTCCCCTCATTTCTAAGGTAGTTTGCTTAGAAAACAAACATCTTCATTTCCGAACACTGTACTGTGTGAAATAAGGTAGATCTGATCTCGGAATGTGTTGCTTTCCTACGAAAAAGTTTGACTGCAGCAAGTTCAAACTTTTCTTGTCTGTGTAATCTAACAAAATGTACAATTTAGTAAATTCCCCACATTTCTAAAGTAGTTTGTTGAGAATACAAACAACTTCATTGCCGAACACTGTATTGTGTGAAATAAGCAAGATCTCTTCTTGGAATGAGTTGCTTTCCTATGAACAAGGTTGAGTGCAGCAAGTTCAAACTTTCCTAGTTTGTGTAATGTCACAAGATGTACAACTTCGTAGATTCCCCTTATTTCTAAAGTTGTTTGTTTAGAAAACAAACATCTTCATTGCTGAACACTGTATTCTGTGAAATAAGCTATATCTGTTCTCTGAATGAGTTGCCTTCTAACAAAAAAGGCAGAGTGCAGCAAGGTCAAAGTTTCCTCGTTTGTGTAGTGTAACAAGATGTACAAATTAGTCAATTCTCCTCATTTATAAAGTAGTTTGTTTAGAAAACAAACTTCTTCCTTGCCGACCCCTGTACTGTGTGAAATAAGCTACTTTGGTTCTTGAAATTAGTTGCTTTCCTACGAACAAGGTTAAATACAGCAAGTTCAAACTTTCCTTTTTTTTTGTAATCTAACAAGATGTACAACTTAGCAGATTGTTTTCATTTCTAAAGTAGTTTGTTTAGAAAACAAGTATCTTCATTGCCAAACACTGTACTGTGTGAAATAAGCTAATTCTGTTCTCGGAATGAGTTGCTTTCCTACGAAGACTGTTGAGTGCAACAAGTTGAAACGTTCCTGGGTTGTGTAATATGACAAGATGTACAACTTAGTAGATTCTCTTCATTTCTAAAGTAGTTTGTTTACAAAACAAACATCTTCATTGCTGAAAACTGTGCTGTGTGAAATAACATAGATCTGTTGTCGGAATGAGTTGCTTTACTACTAACAAGGTTGAGTGCAGCAAGTTCAAACTTTTCTTCTCTGTGTAATCTAACAAGATATACAACTCACTAGATTCGCATCATTTCTAAAATAGTTTGTTTAGAAAACAAACATCTTCATTGCACAACACTGTACTGTGTGAAATAAGATAGTTCTGTACTCAGAATGACTTGCTTTCCTATGAATACGGTTTAGTGCAGCAAGTTGAAACTTTCCTGGTTTGTGTAATGTGACAAGATGTACAACTTAGTAGATTGTTTTCATTTCTAAAGTACTTTGTTTAGAAAACCAACATCTTCATTGCTGACCACTGTACTGGGTGAAATAAGCTAGCTCTGTTCTCAGAATGAGTTCCTTTCCTACGAAGTAGGTTGAATTCAGAAAATTCAAACTTTCCTAGTTTTTGAAATGTAACAAGATATACAACTTAGTAGAGTCACCTCAATTCTAAAGTAATTTGTTTAGAAAAGAAACATCTTCATTGCCGAACACTGTATTTTGTGAAATAAGCTAGATCTGTTCTAGGAATGAGTTGCTGTCCTATGAAGAAGGTTGAGTGCAGCAAGTTCAATCTTTCCTAGTTTGTGTACTCTAACAAGATGTACAACTTAGCTGATTCACTTCATTTCTAAAGTAGTTTGTTTAGAAAAGAAACATCTTCATTGCTTAACACTGTATTTTGTGAAATAATCTAGATGTGTTCTCAGAATGATTTGCTTTCATAAGAAGGTTGAGTGCAACAAGTTCAAACTTTCCTACCTTGTGTAATCTTACAAGATGTACAACTTAGTAGATTTGCCTCATTTCTGAAGTAGTTTGTTTAGAAAACAAACATCTTCATTGCCGAACACTGTATTGTGTGAAATAAGCTACATCTGTTCTCGGAATGAGTTGCTTTCCTACGAATAAGGTTGAGTCCAGCAAGTTCAAACTTTCCTAGTTTGTGTAATGTAACAAGATGTACAACTTAGTAGATTCACCTCATTTCTAAAGTAGTTTGTTTAGAAAACAAACATCTTCATTGTCAGACTCCGTACTGTGTGAGATAAGGTAGAGCTGTTCTCAGAATGAGTTGCTTTCCTACAAACAAGGTTGAGTGCAGCAAGTTCAAGCTTATCTTGTCTGTGTATTCTAAGAAGCTGTACAACTTAGTAGATTCGCTTCATTTCTACGCTAGTTTGTTTAGAAAACAAACATCTTCATTGCCTAACACTATATTGTGTGAAATAAGCTAGATCTCTTCTCGGAATGAGTTGCTCTCCTACGAAAAAGTTGAGTGCAGCAAGTTCAAACTTTCCTCGTTTGTGTAATCTAACAAGATGTACAACTTACTGAATTAGCTTCATTTCTAACGTAGTGTGTTTAGAAAACAAACACCTTGATTGCCAAACACTGTACTGTGTGAAATAAGCTAGTTCTTAATCGGAATGAGTTGCTTTCTTACGAACAGTCTTCAGTGCAGCAAGATCAAACTTTCCTAGTTTATGTAAACTAACAACTTGTAGAACTTAGTAGATTAGCTTCATTACTAACGTAGTTTGATTAGAAAAAACACCTTCATTGTCGAACACTATACTGTGTGAAATAAGCTAGTTCTGTTCTCGAATGAGTTGCTTTCTTACGAAGAGACTTCAGCGCAGCAAGATCAAACTTTGGTAGTTTGTGTAATGTAACAAGATGAACAACTTGGTACATTAGCTTCATTTCTAACATAGTTTGTTTAGAAAACAAACACCTTCATTGCCGAAGACTGTATAGTGTGAAATAAGCTAATTCTTTCTCAGAATGACTTGCTTTCTCATGAAGTTTCTTAACTGCAGAAAGATAAAACTTTGCAAGTTTGTGTAATGTAACAAGATGAACAACTTGGTACATTAGCTTCATTTCAAACGTAGTTTATTTAGAAAACAAACACATTCATTGCCGATACTGTACTGTGTGAAATAAGCTAGTTCTGTTCTCAGAATGAGTTGCTTTCTTACGAAGAGTCTTCAGTGCAGCAAGATCAAACTTTGTTAGTTTGTGTACTCTAACAACATGTACAACTTCGTAGACTAGCTTCATTTCTAACATAGTTTGTTTAGAAAACAAACACCTTCATTTGCGAAGGTTGTACTATGTGAAATAAGTTGTTCTGATCTCAGAATTAGTTGCTTTGTTATGAAGAGTTTTCAGTGCAGCAAGATCAAACTTTGCTAGCTTGTGTAACGGAACAAGATGAACAACTTTGTACATTAGCTTCATTTCTAATGGAGTTTGTTTAGAAAACAAACACCTTCATTGCCGAAGACTGTATTGTGTGAAATAAGCTCATTCTTTCTTGGAATGACTTGCTTTCTCATGAAGTTTTTTAACGGCAGCAGGTTCAAACTTTACTAGTTTTTGTAATTAAACAAGATGAACAACTTGGTAGATTAGCTTTATTTCTAACGTAGTTTGTTTAGAAAACAAACACCTTCATTGCCAAACACGGTACTGTGTGAAATAAGCTAGTTCTGTTCTTTGAATGAGTTGCTTTCTTACGAAGTGTCTTCAGTGCAGCAACATCAAACTTTCCTAGTTTGTCTACTCTAACAAGATGTACAACTTAGTAGATTAGCTTCATTTCTAACGTAGTTTGTTTAGAAAACAAACACCTTCATTGCCAAAGGTTGTACTGTGTGAAATAAGCTAGTTCTATTTTTGGATGTGGTTCTTTCTTACCAAGAGTCTTCAGTGCAGCAAGTTCAAACTTTGCTAGTTTTTGTACTCTAACAAGATGTAAAACGTAGTATATTAGCTCCATTTCTAACTTAGTTTGTTTAGAAAACAAACACCTTCATTGCCGAACACTGTACTGTGTGAAATAAGTTAGTTCTGTTCTGAGAATGAGTTACTTTCTTACGAAGAGTCGTCAGTACAGCAAGATCAAACTTTGCTAGTTTCTGTAATCTAACAACATGAAAAACTTGGTAGATTAGCTTCATTTCCAATATAGTTTTTTTAGAAAACAAATACCTTCATTGGTGAAGAGTGTACTGTTGGAAATAAGCTAGATCTGTTCTCAGAATGAGTTTCTTTCTTAAAAAGAGTGTTCAGTGAAGCAAGATCCAACTTTCCTAGTTTGTGTAATCTAACAAGATGAAGAACTTGGTAGATTGGCTTCATTTCTAACGTAGTTTGTTTAGAAAAAAAAACACCTTCATTGCCAAAGATTGTACTGTGTGAACTAAGCTAGCTCTGTTCCCGGAATGAGTTGCTTTCTTACGAAGAGTCTTCAATGCAGCAAGTTCAAAATTTCCTAGTATGCGTAATCAAATAAGATGAACAACTTGGTAGATTAGCTTTATTTCTAATGTAGTTTGTTTAGAAAACAAACACCTTCATTTCCTAAGACTGTACTGAGTGAAATAAGCTACTTCTGTTCTCAGAATGAGTTGCTTTCTTACGAAGAGTATTCAGTGCAGCAAGGTCAAAATTTGCTAGTTTGTCTAATCTAAAAAATGAACAACATGGTAGATTAGCTTCATTTCTCATGTACTTTGTTTAGAAAACAAACACCTTCATTGCCAAACACTGTACTGTGTAAAATAAGCTAGTTCTGTTCTAGGAATGACTTGCTTTCTGGTGAAGAGTCTTCAGTTCAACAAGATCAAACTTTGCTAGTTTGTCTAATCTAAAAAGATGAACAACATGGTAGATTAGCTTCATTTCTAACGTAGTTTGTTTAGAAAACAAACACCTTCATTGCCGAAGACTCTGCTGTGTCAAATAAGGTAGTTCTGTTCTCGGAATGAGTTGCTTTCTTATGAAGAGTCTTCAGTGCAGCAAGTTCACACTTTCCTAGTTTGTGTAATCTAACAAGATGAACAACTTGGTAGATTGGCTTCATTTCTAACGTAGTTTGTTTAGAAAACAAACACCTTCATTCCCGAACACTGTACTGTTTAAAATAAGCTGGTTCCCTTTTCGGATTGAGTTGCTTAATTATGAAGAGTCTTCAGTGTAGCAAGATCAAACTTTACTTATTTGTGAACTCTAACAAGATGTACAACTTAGTATATTAGCTTCATTTCTAATGTAGTTTGTTTAGAAAACAAACAATTTCATTGGTGAAAACTGTACTATATGAAATAAGCTAGTTCTGTTCTCACAATGAGTTGCTTTCTTACGAAGAGCCATCAGTACAGCAAGATCAAACTTTGCTAGTTTATGTAATCTAACAAGATGAACAACTTGGTAGATTCGCTTCATTTCAATATAGTTTTTTTAGAAAACAAACACCTTCATTGGTGAAGACTGTACTGTGTGAAATAAGCTAGTTCTGTTCTCAGAATGAGTTGCTTTCCTAGAAAGAGTGTTCAGTCCAGCAAGATCAAACTTTCCTAGTTTGTGTAATCTAACAAGATGAACAACTTGGTAGATTGGCTTCATTTTTAACGTAGTTTGTTTAGAAAAAAACACCTTCATTGTCAAGATTATACTGTGTGAAATAAGCTAGTTCTATTCTCAGAATGAGTTGCTTTCTTACGAAGAGTCTTCAGTGCAGCAAGTTCAAACTTTCAAAGTTTGTGTAATCTAATAAGATGAACAACTTAGTAGATTAGCTTCATTTCTAACGTAGTTTGTTTAGAAAACAAACATCTTCATTGCCTAACACTATATTGTGTGAAATAAGCTAGATCTCTTCTTGGAATGAGTTGCTTTCTTACGAAAAAGTTGAGTGAAGCAAGTTCAAACTTTCCTCGTTTCTGTAATCTAACAAGATGTACAACTTAGTAGATTAGCTTCATTTCTAATGTAGTTTGTTTAGAAAACAAACACCTTCATTGCTAAAGACTGTACTGTGTGAAATAAGCTAGTTCTATTCTCGCAATTAGTTGCTTTCTTACGAAGAGTCTTCAGTGCAGCAAGTTCAAACTCTCCTAGTTTGTGTTATCTAACAAGATGTACAACTTAGTAGATTAGCTTCATTTCAAACTAACGTAGTTTGTTTAGAAAACAAACACCTTGATTGCCAAAGACTGTGCTGTGTGAAATAAGCTAGTTCTTTCTCGGAATGAGTTGCTTTCTTATGAAGAGATGTCAGTGCAGAAAGATCAAACTTTGCTAGTTTGTGTATTCTACCAAGATGTCCAGCTAAGTAGATTCACCACATTTGTAAAGTAGTTCGTTTATAAAAGAAACATCTTCATTGCTGAACACTGTACTGTGTGAAATAAGCTAGTTCTGTTCTCTGAATGATTTGATTTCTCACGAAGAGTCTTCAGTGCAGCAAGATCAAAGTTTGCTAGTTTGTGTAATCTAACAAGATGAACAACTTGGTAGATTAGCTTCATTTGTAACGTAGTTTGTTTTGAAAACAAACACCTTCATAGCCGAAGACTGTACTGTGTGAAATAAGCTAGTTCTGTTCTAAGAATGAGTTGCTATCTTACGAAGAGACTTCAGTGCAGTAAGATCAAACTTTGCAAGTTTATGTAATCTAACAACATGTACAACTGCGTAGATTAGCTTCATTTCTAAAGGAGTTTGATTAGAAAACAAACACCTTTATTACCGAACACTGTACTGTGTGAAAAAAGTTAGTTCTGTTCTCAGAATGAGTTGCTTTCTTAAGAGGAATCTTCAGTGCAGCAAGATCAAACTTTGCTAGTTTGTGTAGTCTAACAAGATGTAGAACTTAGTAGATTAGCTTCATTACTAACGTAGTTTGATTAGAAAAAAAACCTTCATTTTCGAACACTATACTGTGTGAAATAAGCTACTTCTGTTCTCGAATGAGTTGCTTTCTTAAGAAGAGTCTTCAGTGCAGCAAGATCAAACTTTGGTAGTTTGTGTAATGTAACAAGATGAACAACTTGGTACATTAGCTTCATTTCTAATGTAGTTTGTTTAGAAAACAAACACCTTCATTGCCGAAGACTGTACTGTGTGAAATAAGCTAATTCTGTCTCGGAATGACTTGCTTTCTCATGAAGTTTCGTCACTGCAGAAAGATCAAGCTTTGCAAGTTTGTGTAATGTAACAAGATGAACAACTTGGTACATTAGCTTCATTTCTAACGTACTTTATTTAGAAAACAAACACCTTCATTGCCGAAGACTGTACTGTGTGAAATAAGCTAGTTCTGTTCTCAGAATGAGTTGCTTTCATACGAAGAGTCTTCAGTGCAGCAAGATCAAACTTTGCTAGTTTGTGTACTCTTACAACATGTACAACTTCGTAGATTAGCTTCATTTCTAACATAGTTTGTTTAGCAAACAAACACCTTCCTTTGCGAAGGTTGTACTGTGTGAAATAAGCTAGTTCTGATCTCAGAATTAGTTGCTTTCTCATGAAGAGTTTTCAGTGCACCAAGATCAAACTTTGCTAGTTTGTGTAATCTAACCAGATGAACAACTTGGTAGAGTTGCTTCATTTCTACCATAGTTTCTATAGAAAACAAACACCTTCATTGCCGATTTTGTACTGTGTGAAATAAGCTAGTTCTGTTCTCAGAATGAGTTGCTTTCCTATGAAGAGTCTTCAGTGCAGCAAGATCAAACTTTGCTAGTTTGTGTAATCTAACAAGATGAACAGCTTAGTAGATTAGCTTCGTTTCTAACGTAGTTTGTTTAGAAAACAAACACCTTCCTTGGTGAACACTGTACTGTGTGAAGTAACCTAGTGCTCTTATCCGAATGAGTTGCTTTCTTAAGAAGAGTCTCATTGCAGCAAGATCAAACTTTCCTAGTTTCTGTAATCTAACAAGATGAACAACTTGGTAAATTAGCTTCCTTTCTAACGTAGTTTGTTTTGAACACAAACACCTTTATTGCCGAACACTGTACTGGGTGAAATACGCTTGTTCTGTTCTTGGATGAGTTGCTTTCTTACAAAGAGTCTTCAGTACAGCAAGATCAAACTTTGCTAGTTTTTATACTCTAACAAGATGTAAAAATTACGAAATTAGCTTAATTTCTAACGTAGTTTGTTTAGAAAACAAATACCTTCATTGCCGAACACTGTACTGTGTGAAATAAGCTAGTTATGTTCAGGAATGAGTTGCTTTCTAACGAACAGTCTTCAGTACACCTAGATCAATGTTTCCTAGTTTGTGTAATCTAACAAGATGAACAACTTGGAAGAGTTGCTTCATTTCTACCATAGTTTCTATAGAAAACAAACACCTTTGTTGCCAATTTTGTACTGTGTGAAATAAGCTAGTTCTGTTCTCGGAATGAGTTGCTTTCTTATGAAGAGTCTTCAGTGCAGCAAGATCAAACTTTGCTAGTGTGTATACTCTAACAAGATGTACAGCTTAGTAGATTAGTTTCATTTCTAACGTAGTTTGTTTAGAAAACAAACACCTTCATTGCTGAACACTGTACTGTGTGAAATAATTTAGGTCTCTTCTCAGAATGAGTTGTTTCTTATGAAGAGTGTTCAGTGCAGCAAGATCAAACTTTTCAAGTTTCTGTAATCTAACAGGATGAACAACTTGGTAGATTAGCTTCATTTCTAATGTAGTTTGTTTAGAAAACGAACACCTTCATTGCCGAAGATTGTATTGTGTGAAATAAGCTTGTTCTGTGTTCGGAATGAGTTGCTTTCTTACGAAGAGTCTTCAGTGCAGCAAGTTCACACTTTGCTGGTTTTTGTACTCTAACAAGATGTACAACTTACTATATTAGCTTCATTTCTAACGTAGTTTGTTTAGAAAACAAACACCTTCATTGCCGAAGATTGTACTGTGTGAAATAAGCTAGTTCTCTTCTCGGAATGAGTTGCTTTCTTAAGAAGAGTCTCAGTCAGCAAGATCAAACTTTCCTAGTTTGTGTAATTTAACAAGATGAACAACTTGGTAGATTAGCTACTTTTCTAACGTAGTTTGTTTAGAAAACAAACACCTTCATTTCCAAAGATGATACTGTGAAAAATAGGCTAGTGCTGTTCTCGGAATGGGTTGCTTTCTTACAAAGAGTCTTTCGTGCAGCAAGATCAAACTTTGCTAGTTTGTGTAATCTAACAAGATGAAGAACTTGGTAGATTAGCTTCATTTCTAATGTAGTTTGTTTAGAAAACAAACACCTTCATTGCCGAAGATTGTACTGTGTGTAATAAGCTAGTTCTGTTCTCAGAATGAGTTGCTTTCTCATGAAGAGTATCCAATGCAGCAAGATCAAACTCTGCTAGTTTGTTTAATGTATTAAGATGAATAACTTGGTAGATTACCTTCATTTCTAACGTAGTTTGTTTTGAAAACAAAAAAATTCATTGCCAAGGAGTGTACTGTGTAAAATAAGCTAGTTCTGTTCTTGGAATGAGTTGCTTTCTTACGAAGAGTCTTCTAGTGCAACAAGTTCAAACTTTCCTAGTTTGTGTAATCAAAGAAGGATAAACAACTTCGTAGATTAACTTTTTTCTAACGTAGTTTGTTTAGAAAATAAACACCTTCACTGCCATAGACTATTCTGTGTCAAATAACTACTTCGGTTCTTGGAATGAATTTTTCTCTTATGGAGAGTCTTCAGTGCAGCAAGTTGAAACTTTCCTAGTTTGTGTAATCTAAAAAGATGTAGAACCTAGTAGATTCACTTCTTTTTTAACATAGTTTGTTTAGAAAACAAACACATTCATTGCCAAATTCTGTACTGTGGGAAATAAGCTAGTGCTATTCTCAGAATGAGTTGCTTTTTACCAAGAGTCTTCAGTGCAGCAAGATAAAACTTTGCCAGTTATTGTACTCTAACAAGATGTACAACTTAGCAGAAAAGCTTCATTTCTGACATAGTTTGTGTAGAAAACAAACACCTTCATTTTCGAACACTGTAATGTGTGAAATAAGCTTGTTCTGTTCTCAGAATGTGTTGCTTTCCTATGAATAGTCTTCAGTACTGCAAGATCAAACTTTGCTAGTTTGTGTAATCTTACAAGATGAACGACTTGGTAGATTAGCTTCATTTCTAACATAGTTTTCTTAGAAAACAAACACCTTCATTGCCGAAGATTGTACTGTGTGAAATAAGATAGTTCTGTTCTCAGAATGAGTTGCTTTCTTATGACGAGTCTTCAGTGCAGCAAGTTCAAACTTTCCTAGTTTGTGTAATCAAACAAGATGAACAACTTAGTAGATTAGCTTCATTTCTAACATAGTTTGTTTAGAAAACTAACATCTTCATTCCCGAACACTGTACTGTTTAAAATAAGCTGGTTCCCTTTTCAGAATGAGTTGCTTAATTAAGAAGAGTCTTCAGTGTAGCAAGATCAAACTTTCCTTGTTTGTGTACTCTAACAAGATGTACAACTTAATATATTAGCTTCATTTCTAATGTAGTTTGTTTAGAACACAAACACCTTCATTTTCAAACACTGTACTGTGTGAAATAAGTTAGTTCTATTCTCAGAATGAGTTGCTTTCTTACGAAGAGTCGTCAGTACAGCAAGATCAAACTTTGCTAGTTTGTGTAATCTAACAAGATTAAAAACTTGGTAGATTAGCTTCATTTCCAATATAGTTTTTTTAGAAAACAAATACCTTCATTGGTGAAGAGTGTACTGTTGGAAATAAGCTAGTTCTGTTCTCAGAATGAGTTGCTTTCTTACAAAGAGTGTTCAGTGAAGCAAGATCCAACTTTGGTAGATTGGCTTCATTTCTAACATAGTTTGTTTAAAAAAAAAAAAAAAAAACACCTTCATTGCCAAAGATTGTACTGTGTGAACTAAGCTAGTTCTGTTCTCGGAATGAGTTGCTTTCTTACGAAGAGTCTTCAATGCAGCAAGTTCAAAATTTCCTAGTTTGCGTAATCAAATAAGATGAACAACTTGGTAGATTAGCTTTATTTCTAACGTAGTTTGTTTAGAAAACAAACACCTTCATTGCCTAAGACTGTACTGAGTGAAATAAGCTATCTCTGTTCTCAGAATGAGTTGCTTTCTTACGAAGAGTATTCAGTGCAGCAAGGTCAAACTTTGCTAGTTTGTCTAATCTAAAAAATGAACAACATGGTAGATTAGCTTTATTTCTAACGTAGTTTGTTTAGAAAACAAACACCTTCATTGCCAAACACTGTACTGTGTGAAATAAGCTAGTTCTGTTCTTGGAATGACATTCTTTCTCGTGAAGAGTCTTCAGTTCAGCAAGATCAAACTTTGCTAGTTTGTGTAATCTAACAAGATGAACAACTTGGTAGATTAGCTGAACATGTTTATAGTCTAAGTTTCAGCTTTGGAGATCAGCATCATACCAAGCATCAGGGTGGTGACTACAGAGTTCATATTCTCTAGTAGGACTGATGTGGGAACTGAACAGACAGTAACAGCATTCAGACATATCTGAAATCCATGGTTTTGTGCTCTCTGTTCGTTCATTGCCACTAGCAGGAAATTTAGACACTTTACAGTTACCTACAGAAATGGCTTTCAAAAGACAATTTCACAAATGTCCATGTGGTAGTTTGAATATATGTCCCCCAATATATTCATTGTTTTAGTAGTTATAGTTTGTATCTTCAATCACCTTGCTAGAGGCAATGTCACTGGGGGCTGGTCTTAAGGTGTGGGATTGAGATTCCATTGTAAAGATATGCAAGTGTGCCTAGCAGGAGTTCCTGAAGTGTGGTGTGTGACCTTTGGGCAGTAGTTTTTGCTCTGTGTGCTGTGGTGGCTGGTTGGATTTTTCTCTCTCTGCTTGGCCCTGTGGAGAGCAGGCCGCTTCTCTTGCCTTTATGGAACTTCCCCTGGATCTGTAAGCCTCAATAATAATATCCCTTCCTCCATAACTGTGTTTGGTCTGGAAGTTCATCTCAGCGAACCTGAACCTGTCTGCAACAGTCCAAAACCTTCAGTTTCACTTTTGAGTGTCTGATACTGAATTAAGAAAAGGAAAACTACTTTTTTTTTTTCACAGCGGACCTATACTAGGGCAGCCCCTTGAAACAGCATCATGTGATCACCTTAAGTGACCGGTGATGAGGTATGCTCCTTTGTTACCTGAGGTAATGAGTATAACTACAGAGGCTTGGAGAACCTGGTCATGCCTTAAGAAACCTGAAATAGCTGTGCCAATACCACCATCTAGTGAGTGAAGTAGGTCACTGCAGAGTCTACTTTTGTCAGAAAAAAAGAGAAAATGGGCTTTCAAACTTCTTGTAAAAAAGAGGATTTCTGAAGCATAGACTTTTGGAAAAGGGATTAAATGGAAGGCAATTTAATCCTTCTTGTCCATTCACATACTGTGACTATAGAGTCTAAAGAGGTGTAGTGATTGATCTCATATTGTGGCTAGTTAGTAGCAAAACATCTGGCTCTTGTTTTCTTGTTTTAAATTAAAACAGCTGGGCATGGTGGCATGTGCCTCATTCACAGCACCCAGGAGGCAGAGGTAGGAGGATCACCATGAGTTGGAGGCCCCCCTGAGACTACATAGTGAATTCCAGGTCATCCTGGAGTAGAGTGAGACCCTATCTCCAAAAAAAAAAATACAATTCACTCCCATCACATCCTCACAATTCCCCATTCCAGAGAGAATCTTTAAACAAGAAAGCCATGGTCCATCAAATGCATGACAAACCACTTGTCCCATTTTATTATTTATATATTTTACTTACTTGTGTGAGTGACAGGCAGAGAGAGAGAGAGAGAGAGAGAGAGAGAGAGAGAGAGAGAGAGAACATGTTTGCTAGGGCCTCTAGCCACTGCAAAGGATGGCATCTGGCTTTATGTGGGTAGAAGGGTATCACACCTGGGTCCTTTGGCTTTGCAGGCAAGTGTCTTAACTGCTAAGCCATCCCTCTAGCCCCAACTTATCCCATTTTAGACATTCCTGTGGGGTCCACCCCTTTGCCAACCTGCCAGGGGAGCATTTCATGGGACACTTTGACTCATGTGGCCTCTACTGGGACATGGACTGACTTTCCTACACTTTTTTTGGTTTTTTGTTTGTTTGTTTGTTTGTTTGTTTGTTTGTTTGTTTGTTTTGAGGTAGGGTCTCACTCTACCCCAGGCTGACTTGGAATTCACTATGTAGTCTCAGGGGGGCCTCCAACTCATGGTGATACTCCTACCTCTGCCTCCTGGGTGCTGTGAATAAGGCACATGCCACCATGCCCAACTGTTTTAATTTAAAACATTCTCATTAAATTGCCATTAAATTCACTCTGTACTCCAAGCAGGCCTGAAGCTGGCAATCCTTCTGCCAAGATGACAGGCTTTTAACACCAGATCTATCTGGAAGATTTTTCTTTCTCTTCTTCTTCTTTTTTAAAGGTTTTATATTTTAAAATTTATTTATTTATTTATTTATTTATTTATTTATTTATTTATTTATTTATCTGAAAGAAAGAGGGGGGGAGAGAGAGAATGGTGTGCCAGGGCCTCCAGCCACTGCAAGTGAACTCCAGATTCATGCGCCCCCTTGTGCATCTGGCTTATATGGGTCCTGCAGAATTGAACTGGGATCCTTTGGCTTTGCAGGCAAATGTTTTAACTGCTAAGCCACCTCTCACAGCCCAAGATTTTTTAGTTTAATTTTATTATTATTTTTAATTTATTTTTATTGACAACTTCTTTAATTGTAGACAGTATTCCCATGGTACTTCCCTCCCTTCCACCACTTTCCCCTTTGAAGCTGTACCCTCCATCATATCCCCTCCCCCTCTCAGTCAGTCTCTCTTTTCAGTTTGATGTCATGATCTTTTCCTCCTATTATGATGGTCTTCTGTAGGTAATGTCAGGAACTGAGAGGTCATGGATATGCAGGCCATTTTGTGTCTGGAGGAGCACGTTGTAAAGACTCCTACTCTTCCTTTGGCTCTTACAATCTTTCCAACCCCTCTTGCACAATGAGTCCTGAGCCTGAAAGGTGGGTTTGAGATGTTTCAGGGCTGAGCACTCCCCTATCACTTCTTCTCAGCACCATGGTGCCTTCTGAGTCATCCCAAGGTTGTCACCATCTGAAAAGAGATGCTTCTGTAACCACAAGTGAGGGTGGCATTAATATATTGGTGTGGACATCAAGAGAAGAGCTTACTGCGCATTTGGTGAGCCTAGTATATACATTTAGCATAACACCAGCAGACATTACACCCCTAGGGCTCATGACTATCTGTGTCATAGGTTTTCAGTATCAGGGATGTATTCCTTCCCATTGAATGGGTCTCCAGTCCAATTATAAAGTGGTTCCCCCGCCCCATAAGAGACATGCCTCTATTGCACCCATTGGCTCATTTGGACTGGCTGGCCAAATTTAAAGCTTGCAGTGTTCACTGTTGAGTACCTTCACTGGTGTTTTCTCTCTCCCATTGAACTGCATGCAACATAACTTTTTCCAACTTTCTGTCAGCTGGTCCACCTGGAGGAGGCTTTCAGCTCAATTCCAGCAGGATTTCTCAATGACCTTGCCACCAGGTATGCGGAGTCTTCAGCAACAGGGTCTCACCATCTATTCCTGCTGGGAAGCCAAGGGCCTTGGCAATGGCCTATAATGTTTTGGGGGTATCTGTCACCTCCCTGGCCAACAACCCACTGGAAGTTATCCTCTCCCTGGCACTGAAAATTTTCTAGTAACAATTTATGGCTTCTGAGTATTCCATTGTCCAGAAAAGTAGGTTTCCCTATGACTTATTTATATGGTCTTAGATTAAGATTAGGCCTCCCTCCACCTTTCCTTTACTCAATCTATTCCCCTGACCTCACTTAGGCCTTTTCACCCCCATCAATCTTTTCTTCTATTTACATATATACAATCCCATTCTATTAAGTCCACCCTCCCTCCCTTTCTATTCCTTTTAGATGAATTTTATTTTTACTCACATAGAAGTCCAAAGATTTGTAGCTAGGATCCATGTATGAGAGAGAACATGTGACATTTGGCTTTCTGGGCCTGGGTTATCTCACTAAGTATAATCCTTTCCAGATCCATCCATTTTCCAGCAAGTTTCATAACTTCATTTTTCTTTACCACTGAGTAGAACTCCATTGTGTAAATGTGCCACATCTTCATTATCCACTCCTCAGTTGAGGGGCATCTGGGCTGGTTCCATTTCCTAGCTCTTGTGAATAGAGTGGCAATAAACATGGATGAACAAGTACCTCTAAGGTAGTGAGACAAGTCCTTAGGATATATGCCTAAAATGGTATAGCTGGGTCATATGGTAGATCTTTATTTAGCTGTCTAAGGAACCTCCACACTGATTTCTCCAAAGGCTGGACCAGATATCATTCCCACCAGCATTGTAGAAGTGTTCCTCTTTTTCTGCATCCACGCCAGCATTTATAGTCATTTGTTTTCACGATGGTAGCCAATCTGACAGGAGTGAGATAGAATCTCAATATAGAACTTTCTTTCTTTCTTTCTTTTTTTTTTTTTTTTTTTTTTTTTTTTGGTTTTGCAAGGTAGGGTCTCACTCTGGTCCAGGCTGACCTGGAATTAACTATGTAGTCTCAGGGTGTCCTCAAACTCTCGGCGATCCTCCTACCTCTGCCTCCTGAGTGCTGGGATTAAAGGTGTGCGCCACCACGCCTGGCTCTCAATATAGTTTTAATCTGCATTTCTGATAACTAGGGATGTAGAACTTTTTTTTTTTTGGTTTTGCAAGGTAGGGTCCACTCTGTTCCAGGCTGACCTGGAATTAACTATGTAGTCTCAGGGTGGCCTTGAACTCTCAGCGATCCTCCTACCTCTGCCTGTTGAGTGCTGGGATTAAAGGCATGTACCACCACGCCAGCTAGAACTTTTTTTAAAAAGATGTTTATATGCAATCTATATTTCTTCTTCTGAGAATTCTCTATTTAGTTCCATAGCCCATTTTTCCATTGGGTTGTTTGATTTCCTATTATTTAATTTTTGAGTTCTTTGTATATCCTAGATATTAACCTTCTGTCAGATGGATAGCTGGCAAAGATTTTCTCCCATGCTGTAGGTTGCCCCAAGATTTATTTTTATTTATTTATTTATTAGAGAGAGAGGGAAAGAGAGAATGAGAATGAGGGTGCCAGGGCCTTCTGCCACTGCAAACAAACTCCAGATGCATGCGCCACCTTGTGCATCTGGCTCACATGGGACTTGGAGAGCCTATCCAGGGTCCTTAGGCTTCACAGGCATGCACCTTAAGTGCTAAGCCATCTCTCCAGCCCTGGAAGATTCTTCTTAAATTAAAATTTTCATCTGCCAGAGCTAAAATGTGAAGAGAATGCCTAGGTGTGTGGTCATATGGATGGTCTTAAAATTATGATGCTCAACAACAGTGAAGGCTTTATTTACTGAAAATGAGTCCTTACCAAGGGATGAGAGTTCAAGGAGATCTGCAATCTGTGTTGTGGCTCACTCCAAATAAGAGCTCTGGCAGATAAGGGCTGGCCTTGAACTCTCAGTGATCCTCCTACCTCTGCCTCCTGAGTGCTGGGATTAAAGGCATGCGCCACCACGCCCGGCTCCTGGTAGCATAAGGGTCAGCTAGCCGGACATCTGCAGGCTGAACAACATGAGACCCTGCCTCAAGCCAGGTGGAACATGAGGACCGACACCTGCGGCTGGCGTCTGACCTCCATGATTGTGCCACAGTGTGTGGACATGTCTCCCCACCCCCAAAATTGTATCCCAGAGAACTTGTAACCCTAAGCCCCACCTGGTCCTAAGCCTCTCTTTTCCCCCTCTGTTGCCATGGACGCATGGTCTGAGTGTTTCTGGCAAGGACTCAGCATGTCACTTCATCCCCTCTCAAGGATATGGTCCCAGGAATTCTCTCTCCATTATGTGTCCTGTGTCTTTGTTTCCATTTCGGTTTTTCTGTTTGTTGATCCCTATGTGATTGTTCCAATAGTACAGCAAACAAGCTGTTACATTTCCCATGTTAAAAATGAAAGAAAAAAAACCCTAACTCAATTCCCTTTCACCTTCAACTACCACCTTAATTGCTTACTTTTCTTTTTTTCTAAAAAAAGAATTTTTTTTTTTTTTTGGTTTTGCGAAGTAGGGTGTCACTCTGGCTAAGGCTGACCTGGAAGTAACTGTAGTCTCAGGGTGGCCTTGAACTCAAGGTGATCCTCCTACCTCTGAATCATGAGTGCTGGGATGAAAGGTGTGCGCCACCATGCCCGGCTAGAAATTATATTTTTATTTATGTATTTGAAGAGAAAAAGGGAGAAAGAGAGAGAGAGAGACTGGTGTGCCAGGGCCTCCAGCCACTGCAAACGAACTCCAGACACATGCGACCCCTTGTGCATCTGGCTTATGAGGGTCCTGGAGAGTCAAACAAAGATCATTTGGCTTTGCAGGCAAATGCCTTATCTGCTAAGCCATCCCTCCAGCCCTTCCCCCTTTTTGTAAATAGGGTCTCACTCTAGCTCAGGCTGACCTGGAGTTCACTATGTAGTCTCAGGGTGACCTCGAACTCAGTGATCCTCCTACCTCAGCCTCCCAGGTGGTGGGATTAAAGGTGTGCGCCACCATACCGGGCTGCCACCTTTTATTTAGGTCAAAAAACCTTGAGAAACTGTGTGTTGTGGTGCATGCCTTTCATTCCCGCACCCAGGAGGCAGAAGTAGGAGGATCGCTGAGAGTTCAAGGCCAGCCTGAGACTACACAGTGAATTCCAGGTCAGCTTGGGTTACAGTAAGACCCTACCTTGAAAAACAAAAACAAACAAACAAAAAACTTCTTGAGAAACTGGGCATGGTAGGAGGATCACCATGAGTTTGAGGCCACCCTGAGACTACATAGTGAATTTCAGGTCAGCCTGAGCTAGAGTGGGACCCTACCTGGAAACACCAACAAAAAAAAAAAAAAAAAAAAAAACCTTATGCAGCCATGAATTCTTCTCTTTGCCTCTCATCTCAGCGCAGACCTCAGTACAGGGGGAATGGGACTACAGGCCCTCGTGCTGCTAGTCTGACTTTATGTGGGTTCTGGGGATCTGGCTCACACTTGCACTCTAACAGCCCCCCCCCAATCTCTGCTGCTTTCTCTCTCTCTTAAATAAATAAATAAATAAATTTTTTAAAAAAATGTCAGCCTGGAGATAGGGCTTAGTGTTAAAGCACTTACCTGTGAAACCTAAGTATTCAGATTCAGTTCCCCAGTACCCATGTAAGCCAGATGCACAAGGTGGTGCATGTGTCTGGAGTTCTCCCTTGTGTGCTCATTCTCCCTTTATATTTACCTCTTTCTCCCTCAAATATTTTTTTAAAAAAGACTCTTCTCTATCTCTCACTTTCTGCTTGCAAATAAATAAATTAAAATAACAAATAAGGGGGGTAGATAAGGCCCTTGCTACAAAGCCAAAGGACTCAGATTTGATTCCCTAGGACCCTCATAAGCTAGATGCACAAAGTGGCACATGCATCTAGAGTTCATTTACAGTGGCTAGAGGCCCTAGCATGCCCATTCTCTGTCTTTTTTCTATCTCTGTCACTGCTTTCAAATAAATAAAATTAAAATTTTAAAAATATATATATATATATATATATGAAGTGTCCCAACATGGTGTCTATAACATGCTCCACCACTGAGCAGTTGCACAGTGAGAGGCAGTCAAGTTTGGCTTATGATTGTTCTATTGTCACTGATCTTAGTGGTTTTAGGATTGTGGGCCATGGGTTTAACAAGGTTGAGGGACCAGCAGAGAAATTAGATGTGATTCCTTTATCTCCATCTCAATGGGAAATGGAGCTAGCAGGGCTGGAGCACTGGGTTAGTGGTTAAGGCACTTACCTGCAAAGCCAAAAGACCATGGTTCAATTCCCCAGGACCCACATAAGCCAGATGCTCAACATGGCGCATGTGTCTGGAGTTCATTTGCAGTGGCTGAAATCCCTGGTGTGCCCATTCTCCCTACCCCCGCCCCGTCTCTGCCTCTTTATCTGTCAAATAAATAAACATATCTATTTAGAAATGGACACAGCATCCCAGCCCAGAGGCTGGCAATGTTTTAGCTTTCTTGGTTTTCACCTGATGCATTGCTAAGGGAAGGGATGGGAGAAGCAGAGGCCATTCAACTGAAGGCTGGAGATATGGCTTAGCAGTTAAGGCATTTGCCTGCAAAGCCAAAGGATCCTGGTGCAACTCTCCTGGACCCATGTAAGCCAGATGCACATGGTGGCATATGCATCTGGAGTTCGTTTGCAGTGGCTGGTGGCCCTGGCACATCCATTCCCTCCCTCTTTCTTTCTCTCCCTCCCTTTCTCTCCCTTTCCCTTTCTCTGTCTCTAATAAGTAAATAAATATAAATTAAAAATAAAATAAAATAAAACCTCTTCCTTGTGCAGCCACCACATGTAAGAAAAGTAAGAGAAAAGAGAAAGAGAACACCCAGACTTGATCTCTACAGACAGACAGTTTATTGACAGGTACAGTGAGGGGCAGCAGCCTTCTGGCGGGATGAAGGCTGAAGCACTGAGCCAGGCCGGGGTGCAAGCTTATAAGGAGGATTATAAGAAAAACAGACCAGACCAGCTGCAGGTCGAAGGGAAGTAGATGATAAGGAACTATAGTTATTTGTTTCTTTACTCAGAATAAGTTTTTTATTTATTTTTTATTTTTTTATTTGAGAGAGAGAGAGAGAGAGAGAGAGAGAGAGATGGAGGGAGGAAGAGGCAGAGAGAGAATGGATACACCAGGCCTTTTCAGCTGCTGTGAATGAACTCCAGATGCATGCACCCCCTGTGCACATGTGCCACATTTCATGCTTGCATCACTTTTCTGTCTGGCAAAACGTGGGACCTAGAGATTTTAACAAGTGTTCTTAGGCTACTTAACCATTAAGCCATCTTTCCAGCCCCCCCCCCCCCCCTTTTTTTAGCAAAATCATCTAGGGAGGATGTCCCATAAGATGGTTTCTGTTCCCTCAAGGTTTCCTGAGCTAAGGGAAGTTTATTACTGGGGAGCTGACAGGCTGGTCAAGGCCGCATGTTTCTGAGGCTTCTTTATTGCCTGCTGGTCTTAGGGATCGTTATTAACTCTTTTTGAGTTTTTGGATTTTTTATTGTTTGTTTTTTGTTTTTTGGTGTTTCAAGGTAGGGTCTCACTCTGGCCCAGGCTGACCTGTAATTAACTATGTAGTCTCAGGGTGACCTCGAACTCATGGTGACCCTCCTATCTCTTCCTCCCGAGTGCTGGGATTAAAGGCATGCACCACCATGCCTGACCTCTTTAGTTCCCTCTAGTTTTCAGAGAAGGCTTTTAACCCTTCACCACTACTGCCCCACATCCCAGTTGCCAGGTGACAGCTGCACACCTTCACCCTCTCTGGGTGCCTGTAGTTCTCACTTTCCTCTGTGAAGTCTGTCAACTATGTGTTCATGGAGAGGAGGCTCTAACCAGGCCCAGGAGGATAGGAGGTCACGTACAAGGAGCTCTTTCTCCTGCCCTTTGCGAATACCCCACATTTGCCTCACCTCTAAATGGAAGCACTCACATGCCCTCAATCATTGGGCCATGTGAATGTTCAGTTCTGCCTCCCCAGGTTTGCTTGAACATATCTCCTCAATTTTGTTCCATGATGTTTTCTTTGAAAAATATTATTTATTTATTTGTTTGAGAGAGAGGCTGAGGAAGATAGAGAGAGAATGGGTGTGCCAGGGCCTCCAGCCACTGCAAGTGAACTCCAGATGTGTGCCCCCTTGTGCATCTGGCTGATGTGGGTACTGGGGAATTGAACCTGGCTCCTTTGGCTTTGCAGAAAAGGGCTTAACTGGTAATATATCTTCTCCAGCCCTGAAAAATATTTTTGAATTAATTTATTTTATTTATTTGAGGGGGAGAAAGGGAAGCAGATAGAGAGAAAATGGGCACGCCAGGGCCTTCAGCCACTGCAAATGAACTCCAGACACAAGCACCACCTTGTGCATCTGGCTTATGCGGGCCCTGGGGAAGCGCACTTGGGTCCTTTGGGTTTCCAGGCAAGTGCCTTAACTGCTAAGACATCTCTCCAGCCCCATCATTTTTCCCCCAAGGTCTTGCTCTTGCCTCTTTTCCCTCCCTCCCTTCCTGCCTTTCTTTAGAGGCAAGCCCGACAGACTGACCTTTTTTTTTAATGAGAGAGAGAGAGAGAGAGAGAGAGAGAGAGAGAATTGTTGTGTCTGGGCCTCCACTCGCTGTAATCAAACACCAGATGTGTGCACCACCTTGTGTGCATGTGTGACCTTGAGCATGTGTCAACTTCACTGGGATCTGCAGAGTCAAACATGGGTCTTTAGGTTTTGCAGGCAAGGACCTTAACCACTAAACTATCTCTCCAACCTTCTTCCCTCTCTTTCTTCTTCTTTTTCTTTCTTTATAATTTACTTTTTATTTATATTATTCTGATTTTACATTCATAATGGTGACTCCATTATCCTCCTCCCTGTCCTCCTTCTTCCAAAGGGACCCTCATTAATGGGGAATGTGGGTCATGCATTGTGGGGGTGGTCAGGAGTTAAAAAATATGGAACACTTCACTAATTTGTGTGTCATCCTTGCGCAGGGGCAATGCTAATCTTGTCTGTATATTTCCAATTTTAGTATATGTGCTGCTGAAGCGAGCACTTCCTTTTTTTTTTTTTTTTTTTTTTCTTTTTCTTTTTTTTTTTTTTTTTTTTTTTTGTTTGCGGTAGGATCTCACTCTAGCCCAGTCTGACCTGGAATGCACTATGTAGTCTCAGGGTGACCTCGAACTCTCGGTGACCCTCCTACCTCTGCCTCTCAAGTGCTGGTATGAAAGGTGTGTGCCACCATGCATGTCTGGCTCCTTCTCCTGTTTCTTGTCAGATTCCTGTTTTTCCCCCTTAGACTGCCTGAATGGAGCATCCTAAACCCCAGTGATGCTTTTTCCAAATGCTCTCTGATCACTGTTACTGTGGTTGAGGGAGAAGTCACACTTATAAGGTCAGCTCTTGGGAGGTAGAGACAGGAGGATCAGGAGATCAAGGCCATCCTTAGCTACCTGGAGTCATTAGAGAACAGAAGCAAGCAAACAAACAAAACATTGACTGACAGGGAGAGGGGAGTGGAGTTGTGAAGGGGAAAGTTGGGGGGCGGCAATTACCATGGTTAATAGTCTATGATTATGGAAGTTGTCAGTAAAAAACAACAACAACAAATTAATACAGAATAAACTCCCTTGTCTGGCATTCTAGGCCTTTTCTAGCCTTTACATCTGTCTTAGTCAGACCACCCTCACTCCATACCTCCAGTCCCAACAAAAGGATTTTTAATTTTATTTTATTTTATTTTATTTTATTTTATTTTATTTTATTTTATTTTATTTTATTTTATTTTATTTTATTTTATTTTATTTTATTTTATTATTTCATTCCAGGTAGGGTCTCATTCTAGCCCAGGCTGACCCACAACTCACTATACAGTTTTAGACTGGATCAGGTGGTGTACTCTTATAATTGCAGTACTTGGGTGGCAACAGCAGAAGGATCAGAAGTTCAAGGTTATCCTCAGCTATATAGTAAATTCAAGGCCATCTAAGAATACATAAGGCTTGCTGGGCGTGATGGCACATGCCTTTCATCCCAGCACTCAGGAGACAGAAGTAGGAGAATTGTGGTCAGTTCAAGGCCACCCTGAGACTACATAGTGAATTCCAGGTCAGCCTGAGCTACCTCGAGACCCTCCCTTGGGGAAAAAAAATAATACATATGTTATGATGCATTTTGGTTTAGTTAATCCAATTTAGTTCATTTAATGAAGTTTATAATTTATCGCATTTTCTTTACATTTTCCCAATATCCTTTTTCTGTTCGAGGATCCTATATCCAGTATGCCACTTATATTTAATTGTCTTGTCTCCTTAGGCTTTTATTATCTATCTATCTATCTATCTATCTATCTATCTATCTATCTATCTATCTATCTATCTATCTATCTATCTATCTATCTATCTGAGAGAGAGAATGAGAATGGGTGTACCAGGGCCTCCAGCCACTGCAAACAAACTCCAGACTTCATGCACCACCTTGTGCCCCTGGCTGCTGTGGAACCTGTGGAATTGAACCTGGGTCCTTTGGCTTTGCAGGCAAGTGCCTTATCTGCTAAACTATCCTCCATACCTCCTTAGCCTTTTGTTGAGAGTGTCAGTCAGTATGTATGTTTTACTCTTTGCACCCCCTCCCAGGCGGTGAACTAATGGCGGGAGATTGCCCTCTCTGATTCCTCCTCCTCCCTCATTCTCTGCCAGAAAACACCCATTTTATTTTATTTTTATTTATTTGAGAAGGAGAGAGAGAGAGAGAGAGAGAGAGAGAGAATGGACCATGGCCTGCAGCCACTGCAAATGAACTCTAGATGCATGTGCCCCCTTGTGCTTCTGGCTTATGTGGGTCCTGGGGAACTGAACCTGGGTCCTTTAGCTTTGCAGGCAAGTGCCTTGACCACTAAGCCATCTCTCCAGCCCTCCCCCCATTTGATTTTAAAGATAGTTAAAGTGTCATCTCTTCTGGGGCCTTAGCTGGCTCATTTCCCCAGCCTGGGTGGAAATTCTCTCTCTCTCTCTCTCTCTCTCTCTCTCTCTCTTTTGATTTTTCCAGGTAGGATCTCGCTCTAGCCCAGGCTAACCTGGAATTCACTATTTAGTCTCAGGGTACCTCTGCCTCGTGAGTGCTGGGATTAAAGGCATGCTCCACCATGCCTGGCACAAATTTCTCTGTTTACCTTTCCATACCTGTCCACTATGCTGCAAGTGTCTAGAACTTACCTGTCTCCTTTCCAGACTGCAGGTTCCTTGAGGACAGTATCCTGCAGTTCAGCACTAGGCACAGGAGACTTGTGAAGACTAAGGGTTCAGTGAAGTGAGTGCTTGTGAGGTGACTTTAGGTCTCTCAAAATGTTGGTCAGCTCTTTTTGTGCCTCAAGAGTTACCCTTCTGTCATTCCAGTCCAAGTCCTATCTCTTCCTCTGTTGGTTCAGCCCCAGGAAAGGGAGTCATAAGTTCTTCTAGTATGGCATCTGTAGAATAGGTACATGGCTTTCTTTCTCTCTGTCTCTTTTCTTTCCTTCTTTTCCTTCCTTCCTTCCTTTCTTTTATTCCATTTTGCGACTGGACCTCAGTGTTGCCCAAGCTGACCTGGAATTCACTATGTAGTTTCAGGCTGACCTTGAACTCATGTCAATCCTCCAACGTCTGCCTCCCACGTGCTGGGTTGAAAGGCACACACCACACCTGGTTTGTTTCTTTTTATTTATTTGGAGAGAGAGAGCGTGCAAGCTAGGGCCTCCCGCCACTGCAAATGAACTCCAGATGCATGCTCCACTCTGCATCTGACTTTACCTGAGGACTGGGAAATCAAACCTGGGCTGTCAGGCTTTGCAAGTAAGTGCCTTTAACTGCTCAGCTACATCTGCTGGCCCTCCCTAGCTAGACTTGTGGAGGAAGAGATGAGGAAGGAGAGAGGAGGTGGAAGGAGGAGGTGAACTATGGAGTCCAGGGTGATTGTGAAGCTGAGCATTTTGTGCAGTCTGCCTGCAACAAGGCCCCAGCCTAAGATACTGGCTCACCAGTGTATTGCTGCATCAGGCGATGGAGCCCAAAGGCTGGCCTGGAAACTTACCACCAACAGAGAAGGCATAATTAGCCTTTAAATTTAACTTCTACAGGAAGTTTGCTCCAGCAGTTCTCAGTCTTTCTTTCTTCTTTCTTTCATTCATCCTTCCTTTCTCCCTTCTTTCCTTCCTTCCTTCCTTCCTTCCTTCCTTCCTTCCTTCCTTCCTTCCTTCCTTCCTTTCAGCAGCTTAAACCCATATGTGTATATTGACATTTTTTTTTCCCTGAGGCAAAGATGAAAGCTTTTATTCAGGAAAATCATGAGCTGCCAGGGCTGGCTTACAAGAGGCCACCTGAGTTCCTCAGGTAGTGGGCTTTATAGGGTGTTCACTTGGGGGAAGTGCTTTCAGGGCAGCTTGGTGGGAATAATATATACATTTAGTCAGACAAGAGCAGGCTTTATACCCCAAAGGTTCATGACCTCACCTGCCCTAGACTTTTGCTTAGGTTTTTCAGTACCAGGCATGTATTCCCTCCCGTAGAGAGGGCCTTCATTCCAATTATGGAGCAGTTCGTTACCCCAAGAGTAGACATGCCACTATTGCACCTGTTCAGTCATTAAGCCTGTATGGCCAAACTTGAATATTCAGTGTCCACTGTTTTCACTGCTGATGACTTCTGTCTCCCATATGGCTGCCTGCAGTGCAGCTTTTTCCAGCTTCCAGTTGGCTGTTCTACAGGGAGACAGTGTTCTGCTCCGCACCAGCTTGCTTTCTCAGTGATCTTGCTTCTCAGGCAAGAGATGTCTTCAGCAATAGGGTCTTACTATCTGATTCTCAAGGGAAACCAAGGGCTTTGGAAAAAGCCTTCAATGTTTTGGAGGTTACTGGGACCTCCTTGGCCAACAACTCACTGGAAGGTATCCCATCCCAGGCACTGAAAATTTTCTACAGTCTACAGCTTCTAGATGTGCCATTATTCAAAATAGTAGGTTTACATAAGTCTTATTCACAATATCTTGAATTTACATTGACCCTCCCCTTCTTTTATGCATTCTCTTCCCATGGCTTTGCTTAGGCCATTCCCCTCCCTGTAATTTGTTTTTCTACTTACATATGTGCAATACCATACACTTAAGTCCTTCACTTTCCTCCCTCCCCTATAGTCTTTTACCAGCTTACTGGTTTCTGGTACATGTTTTTGGTTCCAGTTCACACACAAGTTTATACATTTGAAGTTAGGATCCACATATGAGAGAGAACATGTGACGTTTGGCTTTCTGAGCCTGGGTTACCTCACATAGTATAATCCTTACCAGATCCATCCATTTCCCTGCAAATTTCATAATTTCATTTTTCTTTACCGCTGAATAGAACTCCATTGTGTAAATGTACCACATCTTTATTATCCATTCATCTGTGGAGGGACATCTAGGCTGCTTCCATTTCCTAGCTATTGTGAATAGCGCAGCAATAAACATGGTTGTGCAAGTGTCTCTAAGGTAGTGAGAAGAGTCCTCTGGATATATGCCTAGGAGTGCTATAGCTGGATCATATGGTAAATCTTTTTCTAGCTGTCTCAAGAACCTCCACATTGATTTCCACTATGGCTGGACCAGATTACATTCCCACCAACAGGGTAGAAGTGTTCCTCTTTTTCCGCATCCATGCCAACACTTATTGTCATTTGTTTTCTTGATGGTAGCCATTCTGACAGGAGTGAAATGGAATCTCAAAGTGGTTTTAATTTGCATTTCCCTGATGACTAAGGATGTGGAACACTATTTTATATGTTTATATGCCATCTGTATTTCATCTTCTGAGAATTCTCTATTTAGTTCCATAGCCCATTTTTTAACTGGGTTGTTTGAATTCTTACTATTCTGTTTTTTGAGTTCTTTGTATATTCTGGATATTAATTCTCTATCAGATGTATAGCTTGCAAAGATTTCCTCCAATTCCGTAGGTTGTCTTTTTGCTCTATTCACAGTGTCCTTTGCTGTACAAAAGCTTTGTAATTTCATAAGGTCCCAGTGGTTGATTAGTGGTTTTATTCCCTGAGCAATTGGAGTTATATTCAGAAAGTCCGTGCCTATGCCAATATGTTGAAGGGTTTCCCCTACCTTTTCCTCTAGCAGTTTCAGAGTTTCAGGTCTGATATTAAGGTCCCTGATCCATTTGGACTTGAGTCTTGTGCATGAGAGAGACAAGGATCTACGTTTATCCTTTTACATACAGATGTCCAGTTTTCCCAGCACCACTTGTTAAAGAGGCTATCTTTTCTCCAATGAATATTTTTGGCATTTTTGTCAAAAATCAGGTAGCTGTAGCTGCCTGGATTAATATTTGAGTCTTCTATTCTGTTCCATTGATCTACCTGTCTGTCCTTGTGCCAGTACCATGCTGTTTTTGTTACTATGGCTTTGTAATATAACTTAAAATCGGGTATGGTTATACCACCTGCCTGATTTTTGTTGCGCAAAATTGTTTTGGCTATTCGAGGTTTTTTGTGTTTCCAGATGAATTTTAGGATTGTTTTTTCTATTTCTGTGAAGAATGCTATTGGGATTTTAATGGGGATCGCATTAAATGTGTAGATTGCTTTTGGTAAGATTGACATTTTCACAATATTGATTCATCCAATCCAGGAGCATGGGATATTTTTCCATTTTCTTGTGTCTTCTGCAATTTGTCGCTCAAGTTTTTTAAAGTTCTCATTGTAGAGATCCTTCACTTCCTTGGTTAAGTTTATTCCAAGGTATTTTATTTTTTTGAGGCAATTGTGAATGGGAGAGATTCCCTGATTTCATCCTCTGCACGTTTGTGTTTAGTGTATAGAAAAGCTACTGATTTCTGTGTGTTTATTTTTTATCCTGCTACATTACTAAAAGTGTTTATCAGCTCTAGCACTTTTTGGTGGAGTCTTTAGGGTCTGTTATGTATAGAATCCTATCATATGCAAATAATGATAATTTGATCTCTTCCCTTCTGATTTGTATCCCCTTTATGAGTGTCTCTTGCCTTATTGCTATGGCTAAGACTTCCAGTACTATATTAAATAGTAGTGGGGAAAGTGGACACCCTTGTCTTGTTCCTGAATTTAGAGGAAAAGCTTCAAGTTTTTCCCCATTTAGTATTATGTTGGCTGTAGGTTTGTCATAAATAGCTTTTATTATATTGAGATATGTTCCTTCTATTCCCAGTTTCTGTAATACTTTCACCATGAAGGGGTGTTTGATTTTGTTGAATGCCTTTTCTGCATCTATTGAGATGACCATGTGATTTTTGTCCTTCAGACTATTTATATGGTGTATTACATTTATGGATTGCGTACGTTGAACCATCCCTGCATCTCTGGGATAAAGCCTACTTGGTCGGGGTGAATAATCTTTCTGATATATTCTTGTATTCTGTTTGCCAGTATTTTGTTGAGAATTTTTGCATCTATGTTCATGAGGGAGATTGGTCTGGAATTTTCTTTTTGTGTTCTGTCTTTTTCCAGTTTAAGTATCAGGGTGATGGTGGCTTCATAGAAGGGTTTCGGTAGAATTCCTTCCTTTTCTATTTTTGGAAAAGTTTGAGAAGCATTGGTATTAGATCTTCCAGAAATGTCTGACAAAATTCAGCAGTGAATCCATCTGGGCCTGGGATTTTTTAGTTGGGAGACTTTTTATAACTGCTTGGATCTCTGTGGTTGTTATACGTCTGTTTAAATGGTTTATCTCATCTTGATTTAATTTTGGTAGGTCATATGAATCAAGGAAGTCATCCATTTCTTTCAGGTTTTCAAACTTAGAGGCATATATATTCTTAAAGTATGTCCATATGATTTTCTGAATTTCTTTGGTATCTGTTGTGATGTTGCCCTTTTCATGTGTAATTTTATCAATTTTTGTCTCTTCTCTCTTTCTTTTGATCAGATTTGCTAAGGGTTTGTCAATCTTGTTTATCCTTTCAAAGAACCAACTCTTTGTTTCATTGATTTTTTTTATTGTTTTTTGGTTTCCATTTCATTAATTTCTGCCCTAACCTTTATTATTTCTTCCCGTCTACTGATTTTTGGTTTGCCTTGTTCTTCCCTTTCCAAGGCCTTAAGGTGAAGCATTAAATTGTTTAGTTGTGAACTCTCTAATTTCTTAATATAGGCACTCAGAGCCATAAGTTTCCCTCATAGGCCTGCCTTCATTGTTTCCCAAAGGTTTTGGTATGTTGTATTCTCATCATCATTTGATTCTAAGAATTTCTTGATTTCCTTTTTAATTTCTTCAATGACCCATACATCGTTCAATAATGTACTGTTTAGTCACCATGAATTTCTGTATGCTCTGTAGTTTTTCTTGTTACTGATTTGCAGTTTAATCCCATTGTAGTCAGATAGCATACAGGGGATTATTTCAGTTTTCTTGTATTTGTTAAGGTTTGCTTTGTGTCCTATTATATGATCTATTTTAGAGAATGTCCCATGTGCTGCTGAGAAAAATGTATATTCTACAGCATTTGGATGGAATGTTCTGTATATATTTGTTAGGTCCATTTGTTTCATGATATCCTTTAATGCAGATGCCTCTTTGTTTATTTTTTGCTGGGTAGACCTGTCAAGTGATGAGAGTGTGGTACTGAAGTCCCCCACTATTATTGTGTTAGGAGATATCTCTGACCTTAAGTCCAATAGTGTTTGTTTGATGAAACTGGGAGCCCCCATGTTAGGAGCATATATGTTTAGGATTGTAATGTCCTCCTGTTGCAGTGTTCCTTTAATCAGTATAAAGTGACCTTCTTTATCTTCCCTCACTAATGTTGGTTTGAAGTCTATCCTGTCAGAAATTAGGATAGCAACCCCTGCTTTTTTCCTTGGCCCATTTGCTTGAAATACTTTTATCCAACCTTTCACCCTAAGAAGGTTCTATCTTTTATTGAGAGATGAGGTTCCTGGAGGCAACAGATGGTAGGATCCTGCTTTTTAATCCAGTCTGCAAGTCTGTGTCTTTTGGTTGGGGCATTGAGGCCATTGATATTAAGAGTTATTATTGAAAGATATGTATTTGCTCTCACCATTCTTCTTGTTTTATAGTTCTTCCTGTTTTCACTTTACTCACTTGTTTTAACTGTTATTTGGGTATGGTTTATTTTTTTCCTATTACCTGTTGTGTGTTTTGCTTTCTCTTCAGCATGAATGATTCCTGTAAGTATTTTCTGTAGAGCTGGTTTAGTTGCCATAAATTCCTTTAGCCTGTCTTTGTTGTGGAATGTCCTTATTTCTCCATCAATTTGGATAGATAGCTTTGCAGGATAAAGTAATCTTGGTTGAAAGTTTTTATCTTTCAGAACTTGGAATACCTCACTTCAAGCCCTTCTGGCTTTTAAAGTTTGTGTTGAGTAATCTGCTGTGATTCTGATGGGCTTGCCTTTGCTGTGATTCTGATGTGCTTGCCTTTGTAGGTCACTTGCTTTTTCTCTCTAGCTGCTTTCAATATATTTTCAATTTGGTTTGGTTTGTATGTTTGGTAGTTTAATTATAATATGGCGGGAGAGGTTCTTTCCAGGTTTTGTCTGTTTGGTGTTCTAAAGGCTTTCTGTATCTGCATTGGCATCTCTTTCCCAATTTGGGGGAAGTTTTCCTCTATGATTTTGTTGCCTTTGGAGTGAGATTCTTCTCCTTCAGCTATCCCTTGAATTCTTATGTTTGATCTTTTCATAGTGTCCTGAATATCTTGAAATTCCCATTCATACCTTCCTATTATTTTGTCTTTCTCTTTGTTAGACTATATTATATCTGCCACTTAGTCTTCTAGTTTAGATATTCTGTTCTTTCCTTCATCCATTCTACTAGATTTTCTACAGAGGTTTTTATTTCACTGACTTCATTCTTTATTGCTAGCATTTCTGACTGGGTTTTCTTTATTCTTTCTATTTCCGTATTTATGTCTAGTATTGACCTCCTTATTTCATTAAATTGGTTTTCTGTGTGTACTTTGAATCCTTTGATTTCTTCTTTGAGGTCTTTGAACACTTTCATTTCCTCTTTGAGTTCTTTGAACATAATTATAATCATTTTTTTGAAATCTTTCTCGGGGATTTCCTCTAAGTCAGCCTCACTGAAGGTCATTTCTGATATATTAATACTTTTTGGTGGATTTATATTGTCTTGATTTTTTGTGTTTCTTGTATTGTAATGTAGAGATTTTTGCATCTTGGATTAATTTAATGCTTGGTTTTCTAAATATCTGCAGTAATATTAGATATATCAATCGATCTGATATTATATATCTTCAGGGTAGGAGTTTAAGGTGTTAAGTGTGGCTCTTAAGGCTCTCAGAGTAATCACAGAAGTGACCCTAGGTGTTGGGTTTGCCTGCTATGAGAGCATCAAGTGGAGTGAATGGAAGAGAATACAGGCAAATTCTAAATATTTAACTCAACAATGTACCCCTTCAATGAGATACAGCACAGAGTATTTGTGTAAAAGCAGGTATTATGACAAACAGATCCTCTAACAAATTCACAGTCCCTGAGGATGTGTGTTACCCCACAGCCTTAATCCTGTCAACTGGGAGGCTAAGATTTCTGGTCTGTAGAATGTTCCAAGGTCAGCTTGTGATCAAGTGAGACCCTTCCCCAATGAATGACAGAGGAGGAAACAAATCAGGAAGCAACAAATGAGCAGCCCAAAATATAGCTTATTTAGGAATGTCAGATCTGACCATCCATCAGGTTTAACATAGAATGTACACTGATATGGAAGGTGCAATTCGCCCTTCCAATGCAAAGCCTATATACCGGGCTTATTTAGTGGGTACTAACCTGATTTAAACCAAGTTACCTTTTGGAGCGGGTTTGATCACAGCTATGCTGCACAGCTACTTGGGTCCTTTGCTGTGTTGTGGGCTCAGGAAGGCAGGCTGCGTCTGTGGGTCACTGCTTTCACTGTGCCTGATGCTGGTAGGTGAGCTCTCTTTCCCAGGTCTCCGCTGCTTGCCGGCGCTTGCACTGGTGGTGGGGGAGGGGAGGCTGTGAATGGCGGCTGAAGTCTGTCTGCTCCTTCACGCAATCCTCTTCCTCACAAGCCTCTCTGTTGGTCTCTGCCGTCCTCCTTCCACGTTTCTTGAGTTTGTGAAGAGGCGGTGTGAGTGGAGAATCCCCTCACCTGGCTTTAAAATCCTGTGGCTCAGCCAGCTCAGGTGGAACCTGGCAGCTGCCACAGTGTGGAGCTTGCCGCAGCTGTGGAACCACTTCTGTGGAACTGCTTCTGTGGGCTCCAGATGCTCTAGATGTCTCCTACTTCTCTTCTGTGCTTGATAGTTTCTATACACCTCACTTTTTAGTAGAAGGGTGTATTTTGCTGGGGTTTGTTTTGCTTTTTTCCCCTACCCTGTTTTGGTGTGGTTCCTATGTCACCATCTTAACTGGAAGTCCGAGGCATTAATTTTCAATTGCCATCAGCTGGAGAGACTAGCATTCAGAATACTTCAGTTTATGGGGGACACCTGAATGAAACCACCACATTCTGCCCCTGGCCCCCATAAACTGATAACCATACATGATGTAAAATTCAATGCATTCATGCAACTTTCAAAGTCTCCATAGATTTTATCAATCCTAATGATGTTCATACATCCCCATAATCCAAGGTCTTCTAACTGACCCATAATACCCAAAAAAGTCCTTCCAAAAACCCATAATGAAACAGAATAAACATTCCCACTGCAAAGGATGGCATTGGGCCAAGCAAAGAAATATTCAACCAATACAAGATTTAAAACAACCAGGGCAAACATCAAACTCTGTAGCTCCAAGTCCAACAACTCTAGTCAATGACAAATCTCCAAGAGTGATAATTCTAACCAGCAACAAGTCTCTGGAGTTCCAATTCTGCCCCTATAGCTAGGCTACTCAGGGTCCTGGAAAACTTCATCTGGGGTCGGCAGCCCTCCTTGGCAGCCATCTCATGGTCCCGGCATCTCCACTGGTCTCCACTACAACCCAAAGTCCATCCTCATGGCCCCATGGGATCTCCATGCAGGCGTCCAGCAAACCTGCTTCACACTGCCCAAGGCCATTTCTAAATTACAATATCGCATTGTAAACTCAATGACCCTCTCTTTACTACATTTCTTATACACCATTATATGAGCTAGAGTGACAATTTGCTAATCCAGGGGGGAATAAAGCAGACTTCGTAGAACAGGGCACTTCTTCAGCATTCAGGAGCCTTCAAAAGAGTCTACATTGTTCCTGTTGCCACAGGGCAGGTCAGCTGGCTCAATCGCAAAAGTTATAATGTCTCAAAAAATTTTCAGGTGAACGGGCATCAGTTTAGGCCCAAAGGTTTAATTTTTTCTGTGTCACATACCTCTGCTCACATGAGTTAATTTCTATGCAAAGCAACCCTGCACAACTTCTCAGGACACAGGCATAACAGCAAGAGTCTCACACCAACTGCTAACCAAGTCCAAGTAAAGCTCCTTCTCTCCCTCATAAGCCGAACCGCACAGTCCATAGTTCTTACTGCATTCAGGCCTTTCAGCTCTGAGCAGAATAGTCTATCAAGCTGGACTTAGAGCACTGTAAGGCATCTCTTTGGCGAGGTTTCAAATCCTTCCACATTCCTCTTGAAAATCAGCTCCAAAAGGCCAAAACCACACAGTCAGGTGTCTAGCAGCAAACCCACTCCTCGGTACCACTTTACTGTTGCAGTCAGGCTCACACTGCTGATAGAAATCACCTGAACAAGAACGGCTTGTGGGGGAAAAAAAGAGGTTTACTTTGGATTATAGGCTCAAGCGGAAAGTTCCATGATGGCAGGGAAAATAATGGCATGAGCAGAGTAGACATCACGCCCTGGCCAACATAACATGGACCCTAGCAACAGGAGAGTGTGCCAAACACTGTCAAGGGGAAGCTGGCTATGATGGCTACAATACCCATAAGCCCGCCCCCAATACTCTACCTCCAGGAGGCTTTAATTTCCAATTACCATCAGCTGAGGATACTAGCATTCAGAACACCTAAGCTTATGGGGGACACCTGAATCAAACCACCACCGATATGTTCAATTTTAACAGAAAATAATCCCAAGATTTCAAAAGACAATGAAATAATATTTTTGCTGAAAATGAAAAAAATTAGCAAGATTGAAAACAATGCTGGGCTTTCTGAGTCATAGCACATTCTTTGACTTTTGGAGTACAAGTCACACTAGAAGAGAGAGTCACTGAACTTGGATACAGAAGCAGGTCCAAGTCCGCTGCACTGTCCAGCACTGAGTTCATGACAGACAGGATCAAGAAGCCCTTACATGGGTGAAAGGCAACTCCCCTGCAGCAGCCAGCCTGGGTTGGCCTTCCAGAGACAGGTTCTCAGGTGGACAAGGCTTCTGGTCCTCATCCCAGAGTTCCCATCACAGAACGCCAGAGCTGCATGCTCTCTTGACTTGCATATCTGAGCTTCAAATTTCTAGATGAGCAGCTGAAAGTCAGAGTGTCTATAGAGAACAAGACGCTAGAATGAGGCAATGGCAGCTACTGTGAGAGGACAATGGAACATATGGGACCTGAATGTGGTGGAGGAATCCCAGTAGGACAGGGTTTAAATAGGGGTGGGGGATGAGGGAGGGATGGGATGGTGGGAGGATGAATCAAAACCTAGGATATGTGAATTAGCCATATGAAAACCTACTATTGGTAAACCAATTAAGATATCATTTTTGAAGAAGTTTCAGGGAGCTGGAGAGATGGCTCAGCTGTTAAGACACTTGCTTGCAGAGACACTAAAGACCTGGGTTTGCTTCCCCAGTGCCTACATAAAAACACATAAACAAAGTGGCACATGCATCTGGAGTCCATTTGCAGCACCTGGAGGTCCTGGTATGCCATTCTTGCCCTGTCTCTCTTCTCCCACTGCTTGCAAAAAAATAATTGTTTTTTTAAAATTTAATTTTAGGCCAGGTGTGGTGGCACAAGCCTTTAATCCTCGCACTTGGGAGGCAAAAGTAGGAGGATCGCCATGCGTTCAAGGCTGCCATGAGACTACATAGTGAATTCCAGGTCATCCTTGGTTAGAGAGAGACCCTACTTTGAAAAACCAAAAAAATATTAATTTTAGAGCTGGAGATGGCATAGCAGTTAAAGTGCTTGCCTGCAAAGCCAAGGAACCCAGGTTCAACTTCCCAGGACCCACGTAAGCCAGATGCACAAGGGGACACACACATCTGGAGTTCGTTTGCAGTGGCTGGAGTCCCTGGTACTCCCATCCTTTCCTCTCTCTCTCTCTCTCTCACTCTCCCTGCCTATTTCCGTATCTTTCTATCTCTCTCAAATAAATAAAAATATATTTTTTAAATTTTTATTTATTGCAATCAGAGAGAGATAAAAGAGAGGCAGACAGGAGATAATGAGCACACAGGGGCTCTAGCAACTGTAAAATAACTCCAGATGAATGTGCACCTTGTGCATTTGGTTTACATGGGTCCTGGAGAATCAAACTGGGATCCTTTGGCTTCACAGGCAAACGCCCTAACCACTATACTGTCTCTCCAGCCTCCAAATAAAGGAAAATAAAATAGTTTTTAAAAATTAATTTTTAAGCCAGGTGTGGTGGCACACAATGTTAATCCCAGTGCTTGGGAGGCAGAGGTAGGAGGATCGTGGTGATTTTGAGGCCACCCAGAGACTACATAATTAAATATGGGTCAGCCTGGGCCAGAGTGAGAGCCTACCTCGAAAAACCAAAAAAAATTATTATTTTTTTAAATGACTTAAATAAATAAGTGTTTTTAAGCAAGCTGGAGATATGGCTCAGTGGTTAAAAGTGTTTTCATGCAAATCCTTGTAGTCAAGGCTCCATTCCCCAGCTAGATGCCCAAAGTGGACATGTTTGTGGTGACAGGAGGTGCTGGTATGCCTGGTCTCCACCCCTTTACTTAATGTACTTGCAAATAAATAACATTTTAATAATAAGGTGGACAATGAGACACCCACCATCAGCTGGACTCCACACACATGTGAACCCAACACACTTGTGCCCACATGTGCAAACATGCACAAACATGCACAAATATGCATACACACATGAATGTATACCAAATTTTTGTTTGGACAACAAACACCTTCATTGGTGAAGAGTGTACTGTGTAAAATAAGCTAGTTCTGTTCCCGGAATGAGTTGCTTTCTTACAAAGAGTCTTCAGTGCAGGAAGATCACACTTTCCTAGTTTGTGTAATCTAACAAAATTAACAACTTGGTAGATTAGCTTCATTACTAACGTAGTTTGTTTAGAAAACAAACACCCTCATTTCCGAACACCGTACTGTGTGAAATAAGGTAGTTCCGTTCTCGGAATGAGTTGATTAATTATGAAGAGTCTTCAGTGTAGCAAGATCAAACTTTCCTAGTTTGTGTAATCTAACAAGATGTGCAATTTAGTAGATTGGCTTCATTTCTAACGTAGTTTGTTTTGAAAACAAACACCTTCATTGCCGAAGACTGTACTGTGTGAAATAAGCTAGTTCTGTTCTCAGAATGAGTTGCTTTCTTAATAAGAGTCTTCAGTGCAGCAAGATCAAACTTTGCTAGTTTGTGTACTCTAAAAAGATGTAGAACTTAGTAAATTACCTTTGTTTCTAAAGTAGTTTGTTTAGAAAACAAACACATTCATTGCGGAAGCCTGTACTATGGGAAGTGAGCTAGTTCTGTTATTGGAATGAGTTGGTTTCTTATGGAGAATCTTCAGTGCAGCAATATAAAATTTTGCTCGTTTATCTAATCTAACAAGATGAACAGCTTGGTAGATTAGCTTCATTTCTAACTTAGTTTGTTTAGAAAACAAATACCTTCATTCCCGAAGATTGTACTGTGTAAAATAAGCTAGTTTTGTTCTCAGAATGAGTTGCTTTCTTATGAAGAATCTTCAGTGCAGCAAGGTCAAACTTTGCTAGTTTGTGTAATCTAAAAAGATGAACAATTTTGGTAGATTAGCTTCATTTCTAACGTAGTTTCTTTAGATTAGCTTTTAACGTAGTTTGTTTAGAAAAGAAACACCTTCATTGCCGAACACTTTCCTGTGTGAAATAAGCAAGTTCTGTTCACGGAATAAGTTGCTTTCTTATGAAGAGTCTTGAGTGTTGCAAGTCCAAACTTTCCTTGTTTGTCTAATCAAACAAGATGAACAACTTAGTAGATTAGCTTCAATTCTAATGTAGTTTGTTTACAAAACAAACACCTTCATTGCCGAACACTGTGCCGTGTGAAATAAGCTAATTCTGTTCTCGGACTGAGTTGCTTTCTTACAAAGAGGCTTCAGTGCAGCAAGATCAAACTTTAACCGTATATGTAATATAACAAGATGAACAATGTAGTAGGTTAGCTTCATTTCTAACTTAGTTTGTTTTGAAACCAAACACCTTCATTGCCAAACACTGTACTCTGTGAAATAAGCTAGTTCTGTTCTCGGAATGATTTGTTTTCTTACGAAGAGTCTTCAGTGCAGCAAGATCAAACTTTCCTAGTTTGTGTAATCTAACAAGATGAACAACTTGGTAGATTAGTTTTATTTCTAATGTAGTTTGTTCAGAAAACAAACACCTTCATGGCCAAAGACTGTACTCTGTGTAATAAGCTAGTTCTGTTCTCGGTATGAGTTGCTTTCTTGTAAAGAGTCTTCAGTGCAGCAAGATCAATCTTTGCTAGTTTGTCTAATCTAACAAGACGAACAACACTGTAGATTAGCTTCACTTCTAACTTAGTTTGTTTAGAAAACAAACACCTTCAATGCCGAGGATTGTACTGTGTGAAATAAGCTAGTTCTGTTCTCCGAATGAGTTTCTTTCTTACAAAGAGTCTTCAGTGCAGCAAGTTCAAACTTTCCTGGTTTATGTAATCAAACAAGATGAACAACTTGGTAGATTAACTTCATTTCTAACGTAGTTTGTTTAGAAAACAAACAACTTCATTGCCTAAGACTGTACTGTGTCAAATAGCTAGTTCTGTTATTGGAATGAGTTGGTTTCTTATGGAGAATCTTCAGTGCAGCAATATTAAATTTTGCTCGTTTATCTAATCTAACCAGATGAACAACTTGGTAGATTAGCTTCATTTCTAACTTAGTTTGTTTAGAAAACAAATAACTTCATTGCCGAAGATTGTACCGTGTGAAATAAGCTAGTTCTGTTCTCAGAATGAGTTGCTTTCTTACGAAGATTCTTCAGTGCAGCCAGTTCAAACTTACTTAGTTTGTGTAATCAAATAAGATGAACAACTTAGTAGATTAGCTTCATTTCTTTTTTTCTTTTTTTTTTTTTTTTTTTTTTTTTTTGCTTTTGCATGGTAGGGTTTCACTCTGGCCCAGGCTGACCTGGAATTAACTATGTAGTCTCAGGGTAGCCTTGAAATCTTGGTCATAATCCTACCTCTGCCTCCCGAGTGCTTCGATTAAAGATGTGCGCCACCATGCCCAGCGATTAGCATCATTTCTAACGTAGTTTGTTTAGAACACAAACACCTTCATTGCCGAACACTGTACTATGTGAAATAAGCTAGTTCTGTTCTCGGAATGAGTTGCTTTCTTACGAAGAGTCTTCAGTGCAGCAAGATCAAAGTTTACTAGTTTGTGTAATCTAACAAGATGAACAACTTGGTATATTAGCTTTATTTCTAATGTAGTTTGTTTAGAAAACAAACACCTTCATTGGCGAAGATTGTACTGTGTCAAATAAGCTAGTTATGTTATCGGAATGAGTGGCTTTCTTACGAAGAGTCTTCAGTGCAGCCAGATCAAACTTTCCTAGTTTGTGTAATCTAAAAAGATGTAGAACGTAGTAGATCAACTTCATTTCTAACGTAGTTTGTTTAGAAAACAAACACATTCATTGTGGAAGCCTGTACTGTGAGAAATGAGGTAGTTCTGTTATCGGAATGAGTTGCTTTCTTATAGAGAATCTTCAGTGCAGCAATATCACGTTTTGCTCATTTGTCTAATCTAACAAGATGAATAACTTGATAGATTAGCTTCATTTCTAACGTACTTTGTTTATAAAACAAACACCTTCATTGCCATAGATTGTACTGTGTGATATAAGCTAGTTCTGTTCTCTGAATGAGTTGCTTTCTTACGAAGAGTCTTCAGTGCAGCAAGATCAAACTTTGCTAGTTTGTGTAATCTAGAAAGATGTAGAACTTAGTAGATTAAATTCATTTCTAACGTAGTTTGTTTAGAAAACAAACACATTCATTGCAAAAGCCTGTACTGTGGGAAATAAGCTAGTTCTGTTCTCACAATGAGTTGCTTTCTTATGAAGAATCTTCAGTGCAGCAAGGTCAAATTTTGCTAGTTTGTGTAATTTAACAAGATGAACAATTTTGGTAGATTAGCTTCATTTCTAACGTAGTTTCTTTAGAAAACAAACACCTTCATTGCAGAAGATTGAACTGTGTGCAATAAGCTAGTTCTGTTGTCAGAATGAGTTGCTTTCTTATGATGAGTCTTCAGTACAGCTACTTCAAACTTTCCAAGTTTGTGTAATCAAAAAAGATGAACAAATTAGTAGATTAGATTAATTTTAACGTAGTTTGTTTAGAAAAGAAACACCTTCATTGCCAAACAGTGTGCCGTGTGAAATAAGCTAATTCTGTTCTCGGACTGAGTTGCTTTCTTACAAAGAGGCTTCAGTGCAGCAAGATCAAACTTTAACCGTATGTGTAATATAACAAGATGAACAATGTAGTAGGTTAGCTTCATTTCTAACTTAGTTTGTTTTGAAACCAAACACCTTCATTGCCAAACACTGTACTGTGTGAAATAAGCTAGTTCTCTTCTCGGAATGATTTGTTTTCTTACGAAGAGTCTTCAGTGCAGCAAGATCAAACTTTCCTAGTTTGTGTAATCTAACAAGATGAACAACTTGATAGATTAGTTTTATTTCTAATGTAGTTTGTTCAGAAAACAAACACCTTCATGGCCAAAGACTGTACTCTGTGTAATAAGCTAGTTCTGTTCTCGGTATGAGTTGCTTTCTTGTAAAGAGTCTTCAGTGCAGCAAGATCAATCTTTGCTAGTTTGTCTAATCTAACAAGACGAACAACACTGTAGATTAGCTTCACTTCTAACTTAGTTTGTTTAGAAAACAAACACCTTCAATGCCGAGGATTGTACTGTGTGAAATAAGCTAGTTCTGTTCTCCGAATGAGTTTCTTTCTTACGAAGAGTCTTCAGTGCAGCAAGTTCAAACTTTCCTGGTTTGTGTAATCAAACAAGATGAACAACTTGGTAGATTAGCTTCATTTCTAACGTAGTTTGTTTAGAAAACAAACAACTTCATTGCCTAAGACTGTACTCTGTCAAATAGCTAGTTCTGTTCTCTGAATGAGTTGCTTTCTTACGAAGAGAGTTCAGTGCAGCAAGATCAAACTTTACTAGTTTGTCAAATCTAACAGGATGAACAACTTGGTCGATTAGCTTTGTTTCTAACATAGTTTGTTTAGAAAACAAACACCTTCATTGCTGAAGATTGTACTGTGTGAAATAAGCTAGTTCTGTTCTCTGAATGAGTTGCTTTCTTATGAAGAGTCTTCAGTGCAGCAAGATCAAACTTTCCTAGTTTGTGTAATCTAAAAAGATGTAGAACTTAGTAGATTAACTTCTTTTCTAACGTAGTTTGTTTAGAAAACAAACACATTCATTGCGGAAGCCTGTACTCTGGGATATGAGGTAGTTCTGTTCTCCGAATGAGTTTCTTTCTTATGAAGAGTCTTCAGTGCAGCAAGTTCAAACTTTCCTGGTTTGTGTAATCTAACAAGATGTACAACTTAGTAGTTTAGCTTCATTTCTAAGGCACTTTGTTTTGAAAACAAACACCTTCATTTCCGAAGACTATACTGTGTAAAATAAACTAGTTCTGTTCTCCGAATGAGTTGCTTTCTTACGAAGAGTCTTCAGTGCAGCAAGATCAAACTTTCCTACTTTGTGTAATCTATCACGATGAACAACTTGGTAGATTAGCTCCATTTCTAACGTAGTTTGTTTAGAAAACAAACACCTTCTTTGTCAAAAACTGTACTGTGTGAAATAAGGTAGTTCTGTTCTTGGAATGAGTTGCCTTCTTAGGAAGAGACTTCAGCGCAGCAAGATCAAACTTTGCTACTGTGTTTAATCTAAAAAGATGTACAACTGAGTAGATTAGCTTCGTTTCTAACCTAGTTTCTTTTCAAAACAAAAACCTTCATTGCCAAAGACTGTACTGTGTGAAATAAGCTAGTTCTGTTATCGGAATGACTGGCTTTCTTGTGAAGATTCTTCAGTGCAGCAAGATCAAACTTTGCTAGTTTGTCTAATCTAACAAGATGAACCACTTGGTAGATTAGCTTTATTTCTAACAAAGTTTGTTTAGAAAACAAACACCTTCATTATCGAAGATTGTACTATGTGAAATAAGCTAGTTCTGTTCTCGGATTGAGTTGCTTTCTTACGAAGAGTCTTCAGTGCAACAAGATCAAACTTTCCTAGTTTGTGTAATCTAAAAAGATGTAGAACTTAGTAGAGTCACTTCATTTCTAACATAGTTTCTTTAGAAAACAAACACATTCATTGCCGAAGTCTGTACTGTGGGAAATAAGCTAGTTCTGTTCTCAGAACGAGTTGCTTTCTTACGAAGAGTCTTCAGTGCACTAAGATCAAACTTTGCTAGTTTGTTTAATCTAACAGGATGAACAACTTGGTAGATTACCTTCATTTCTTACGTAGTTTGTTTAGAAAACTAACACCTTCATTGCCGAAGATAGTACTGTGTGAAATAAGTTAGTTTTGTTCTCAGAATGAGTTACTTTCTTATGAAGTGTCTTCAGTGCAGCAATATCAAAATTTGCGAGTTTGTGTAATCTAACTAGATGAACAACATGGTAGATTAGCTTCATTTCTAACACAGTTTGTTTAGAATACAAACACCTTCATTACCTAAGACTGTACTATGTCAAATAGCTAGTTCTGTTCTCGGAATGAATTGCTTTCTTACGAAGAGTCATCAGTGCAGCAATTTCAACCTTTGCTAGGTTGTGTAATCTAAAAAGATGAACAACTTGGTAGATTCCCTTCATTTCTAACACAGTTTGTTTACAAAACAAACACCTTCATTTGCAAAGATTGAACTGTGTCAAATAAGCTAGTTCCTTTCTCGGAATGTGTTGCTTTCTTACGAAGAGTCTTCAGTACAGCAAGTTCAAACATTCCTAGTTTGTGTAATCAAACAAGATGAACATCTTAGTAGATTAGTTTTATTTGTAACGTAATTTGTTACAAAACAAACACCTTCATTGCCGAACACTGTACTGTTTGAAATAAGCTAGTTCTGTTCTTGGAATGAGTTGCTTTCTGACGAACAGTCTTCAGTGCAGCAATCAAACTTTGCTAGTTTGTGTAATCTAACAAGATGCACAACTTAGTAGATTATCTTCATTTCTAATGTAGTTTGTTTAGAAAACAAACACGTTCATTGCCAAACAGTGTACTGTGTGACATAAGCTAGTTCTGTTCTAGGAATGAGTTCCTTCATAACGAAGAGTCTTCAGTGCAGCAAGATCAAACTTTCCTAGTTTGTGATAATAACAAGATGAACAACTTGGTAGAATAGCTTCATTTCTAACGTAGTTTGTTTAGAAAACAAACACCTTCATTGCCCAAGATTGTACTGTGTGAAATAAGCTAGTTCTGTTCTCAAAATGAGTTGCTTTCTTATGAAGAGTTTCCAGTGCAGCAAGTTCAAACTTTCCTAGTTTGTGTAATCTAACAAGATGAACAACTTGGTAGATTAGCTTCATTTCTAATGTAGTTTCTTGAGAAAACAAACACCTTCATTGCACAAGATTGAACTGTGTGAAATAAGCTAGTTCTGTTCTCGGAATGAGTTGCTTTCTTACGATGAAGTCTTCAGTACAGCAAGTTCAAACTTTCCTCGTTTGTGTAAATAAACAATATTAACAACTTAGTAGATCAGGATCATTTCTAACGTAGTTTGTTTAGAAAAAAAACACCTTCATTGCCGAATACTGTAGTGTGTGAAATAATCTAGATCTGTTCTCAGAATGAGTTGCTTAATTATGAAGAGTCTTCAGTGCAGCAAGATCAAACTTTCCTAGTTTGGGTAATCTAACAAGATGTGCAACTTAGTAGATTGGCTTCATTTCTAATGTAGTTTGTTTTGAAAACAATCACCTTCATTGTCTAAGACTGTACTATGTCAAATAGCTAGTTCTGTTCTCAGAATGAGTTGCTTTCTTACGAAGAGTCTTCAGTGCAGCAAGATCAAACTTTGCTAGGTTGTGTAATCTGAAAAGATGAACAAATTGGTAGATTCACTTCATTTCTGATGTAGTTTGTTTAGAAAAGAAACACCTTCATTTGCAAAGATTGAACTGTGTCAAATAAGCTAGTTCCTTTCTCGGAATGTGTTGCTTTCTCACAAAGAGTCTTCAGTACAGCAAGTTCAAACATTCCTAGTTTGTGTAATCAAACAAGATGAACAATTTGTAGATTAGCTTCATTTCTAACGTAGTTTGTTTAGAAAACAAACATCTTCATTGCCTAACACTGTACTGTGTGAAATAAGCTAGTTCTGTTCTGGGAATGTGATACTTTCTTACGAAGAGTCTTCAGTACAGCAACATCAAACTTTCCTCGTTTGTGTACTCTAACAAGGTGTACAGCTTAGTAGATTAGCTTCATTTCTAACATAGTTTTTTTAGAAAACAAACACCTTCATTGCCGAAGGTTGAAATGTGTGAAATAAGCTAGTTCTATTCTCAGAATGAGTTGCTTTCTTAAGAAGAGTATTCAGTGAAGCAAGTTGAAACTTTCCTAATTTGTGTAATCAAACAAGATGAACAACTTATTATATTAGCTTATTTTCTTACCTAGTTTGTATAGGAAACAAACACCTTAATTGCCCAACAGTGTACTGTGTGAAATAAGCTAGTTCTGTTCTGCGAATGTGTTGCTTTCTTACGAAGAGTCTTCAGTGTAGCAAGATCAAACTTTGCTAGTTTTTGAATTCTAACAAGACTTACAACTTAGTAGACTAGCTTCATTTCTAACGTATTTTGTTTAGAAAACAAACACCTTCATTGCCGAGTACTGTAATGGGTGAAATAAGCTAGTGCTGTTCTTGGAATGAGTTGCTTTCTTATGAAGACTCTTCATTGCAACAAGATCAAACTTTGCTAGTTTGTGTACTCTAACAAGAAGTACAACTTAGTAAACTAGCTTCGTTTCTAACGTAGTTTGTTTAGAAAACTATCACTTTCATTGCCGAAGATTGAACTGTGTGAAATAAGCTAGTTTTGTTCTCCGAATGAGTTGCTTTCTTACGAAGAGTTTTCAATGCAGCAAGATCAAACTTTGGTAGTTTGTGTAATCTAACAGGAGGAACAACATGGTACATTAGCTTCATTTCTAACGTACTTTGTTTAGAAAACAAACACCTTCATTCCCAAAGATTGTACTGTGTGTAATATGGTAGTTCTGTTCTCAGAATGAGTTGCTTTCTTACGAAGAGTTTTCAGTGCAGCAAGTTCAAACATTCCTAGTTTGTGTAATCAAACAAGATAAACAACTTAGTAGATTAGCTTCATTTCTAATGTAGTTTGTATGGAAAACAAACACCTTCATTGCCGAACACTGTACTGTGTGAAATAAAGTAGTTCTGTTGTTGGAATTAGTTGCTTTCTTACGAAGAGTCTTCCATAAGGCAAGATCAAACTTTGCTAGTTTGTGTACTCTAACAAGATGTACAATTTAGGAGATTAGCTTCATTCTGATGTAGTTTGTTTAGAAAACAAACACCTTCTTTGCTGAACACAGTACTGTGTGAAATGAGCTGGTTCTGTTCTAGGTATGATTTGCTTTATAACAACAAGTCTTCAGTGCAGCAAGATCAAAGTTCCTAGTTTGTGTAATCTAACAAGATGAACAACGTTTTACATTAGCTTCATTTCTAGCGTAGTTCATTTAAAAAACAAACACCTTCATTTCTGAAGATTTTACTGTGTGAAATAAGCTAGTTCTGTGCTCAGAATGAGTTGCTTTCTTATGAAGAGTTTTCAATGCAGCAAGATAAAACTTTTGTACTTTGTGTAATCTAACAAGATGTGCAACATAGTAGATTACCTTCATTTCTAACGTAGTATGTTTTGAAAACAAACACCTTCATTGCCTAAGACTGTACTATGTCAAATAGCTAGTTCTGTTCTCGCAATGAGTTGCTTTCTTACGAAGAGTCTTCAGTGCAGCAAGATCAAAATTTCCTAGTTTGTGTAATCTAACAAGATGTACAACTTGGTAGATTAGCTTCATATCTAAAGTAGTTTGTTTAGAAAATAAATCTTCTTCATTGCCAAAGATTGTACTGTGTGAAATAAGCTAGTTCTGTTCTCGGGATGAGTTGCTTTCTTACGAAGAGTCTTCAGTGCAGCAAGTTCAAACTTTCCTAGTTTGTGTAGTCAAACGAGATGAACAACATAGTAGATTAGCTTCATTTCTAATGCAGTTTGTTTAGAAAACAAACACCTTCATTGCCAAAAACTGTAGTTTGTGAAATAAGCTAGTTCTGTTCTTGTAATGATTTGCTTTATTACAAAGAGTCTACAGTGCAGCAAGGTCCAACTTTGGTAGTTTGTGTAATCTAACAAGATGTACAGTTTAGTAGATTAGCTTGCTTCTCAAGTAGTTTGTACAGAAAACAAACACCTTCATTGCCTGAGAATGTGGTGTGTCAAATAAGGTAGTTCCATTCTGAGAATGAGTTGCTTTCTTATGAAGAGTCGTCAGGGCAGCAACATCAAAGTTTGCTACTTAGTCTTCAGTACAGTAAGATCAAACTTTGCTAGTTTGTGTAATCTAACAAGAGGAACAACTTGGTAGATTAGCTTCATTTCTAACTTAGTTTGTTTTGAAAACAAACATCTTCATTGCCTAAGACTGTACTTTGTCAAATAGCTAGTTCAGTTCTCAGAATGAGTTGCTTTCTTACGAAGAGTCTTCAGTGTAGCAAGATCAAACTTTGCTAGTTTGTGTAATCGAACAAGATGAACAACTTGGTAGATTAGCTTCATTTCTAACGTAGTTTTTTTAGAAAACAAACACCTTCATTGCCGAAGATTGAACTTGTGAAAGAAGCTAGTTCTGTTCTCGGAATGAGTTGCTTTCTTATGAAGAGTCTTCAGTACAGCAAGTTCAAACTTTGCTAGTTTCTGTACTCTAACAAGATGCACAGCTTAGTAGATTAGCTTCATTTCTAACGTAGTTTGTTTAGAAAACAAACAACTTCATTGCCCAACACTGTACTGTGTGAAATAAGTAGTTCTCTTCTAGGAATGAGTTGTTTTCTTACGGAGACTCTCAGTGCAGCATGATCAAACTTTCCTAGTCTGTGCAATCTGACAAGATGAACAACTTGGTCGATTAGGTTCATTTCTAAAATAGTTTGTTTAGAAAACAAACAACTTCATTGACAAAGATTGTACCGTGTGAAATAAGCTAGTTCTGTTCTCAGAATTAGTTGCTTTCTTTCAAAGAATGTTCAGCGCAGAAAGTTCAACCTTTCCTAGCTTGTGTAACCAAACAAGAGGAACAACTTAGTAGATTAGCATCATTTGTAACGTAGTTTGTTTAGAACACAAACACCTTCATTGACAAACACTGAACTGTGTGAAATAAGCTAGTTCTGTTCTCAGAATGAGTTGCTCTCTTACCAAGAGTCTACAGTGCAGCAAGATCAAACTTTGCTACATTTTGTAATCTAACAAGATGTACAACTTAGTAGATTAGCTTCATTTCTAACGTTGTTTGTTTTGAAAACAAACATCTTCATTACCAAACACTGTACTGTGTGAAATATTCTAGTTCTGTTCTCGGAATGAGTTGCTTTCTTACGAAGAGTCTTCAGTACAGCAAGATCAGACTTTGCTAGTTTGTGTAATCTAAAAAGATGAACAACTTGGTAGATTAGCTTCATTTCTAATATAGTTTGTTTAGAAAAGAAAAACCTTCATTTGCGAATATTGTACTGTGTGAAATAAGCTAGTTCTCTTCTCGGAATGAGTTGCTTTCTTATGAAGAGTCTTCAGTGCAGCAAGATCAAACTTTGCTAGTTTGTTTAGTCTGACAGGATGAACAACTTGATAGATTAGCTTCATTTCTAACGTAGTTTGTTTAGAAAACAAACACCTTCATTGCCGAAGATTGTACTGTGTGAAATAAGCAAATTCCTTTCTGGGAATGAGTTGCTTTCTTACGAAGAGTCTTCATTGCAGCAAGTTCAAACTTTCGTAGTTTGTGTAATCAAACAACATGAACAACTTAGTAGATTTGCTTAATTTCTAACGTAGTTTGTTTAGAAAACAAACACCTTCATTGCCGAACCCTGTACTGTGTGAAATGATCTAGTTCTGTTCTCTGAATGAGTTGCTTTCTTACGAAGAGTCGTCAGTGCACCAAGATCAAACTTTCCTAGTTTGAACAATCTAACAAGATATACAGCTTGGTAGATTAGCTACATTTCTAACGTAGTTTGTTTAGAAAACAAACACCTTCATTTCCGAAGACTGTACTGTGTCAAATAGCTAGTTCTGTTCTCGGAATGAGTCGCTTTCTTACGAAGACTGTTCAGCGCAGCAAGTTCAAACTTTCCTAGTTTGTGTAATCAAACAAGATGAACAACTTGGTATATTAGCTTCATTTCTAACGTAGTTTATTTAGAAAACAAACATCTTCATTGCCAAACTCTGTACTGTGTGAAATAAGCTAGTTCTGTTCTCGGAATGAGTTGCTATCTTACGAAGAGTCTTCAGTGCAGCAAGTTCAAACTTTCCTAGTTTGTTTATTCAAACAAGATGAACAACTTAGTCAATTACCTTCATTTCTAATGTAGGTTATTTATAAGACAAACACATTAATTGCCCAACAGTGTAATGTGTGAAATAAGATAGTTCTGTCCTCAGAATGAGTTGGTTTCTTACGAAGAGTCTTCAGTGCAGCAAGATCAAACTTTCCTAATTTGTGTACTCTAAGAAGATGTACAACTTAGTAGATTAGCTTCATTTCTAATGTAGTTTGTTTATAAAACAAACACCTTCATTGCCGAACACTATACTGTGTGAAATAAGCTAGTTCTCTTCTCTGAATGAGTTGCTTTCTTACAAAGAGTCTTCAGTTAGGTAGATCAAACTTTCCTACTTTGTGTAATCTAACAAGATGAACAACTAGTTAGATTAGCTACATTACTAATGTAGTTTCTTTAAAAAACAAACACCTTCATTTGTGAAGATTGTATTATGTGAAATAAGTTACTTCTGTTCTTGGAATGAGTTGCTTTCTTGTGAAGAGTCTTCAGTGCAGCAAGATCAAACTTTGCTAGTTTGTGTACTCTAACAAGAGGAACAACTTGGTAGATTAGCTTCATTTCTAATGTATTTTGTTTAGAAAACAAACACCTTCATTGCCAAAGATTGTACTGTGTGAAATACGCTAGTTCTATTCCCGGAATGAGTTGCTTTCTATTGAAGAGTCTTCAGTGCAGCAAGATCAAACTTTCCTAGATTGTGTAATCTAACAAGATGAACAACTTGGTAGATTAGCTTCATTTCTAACCCAGTTTGTTTAGATAACAAACACCTTCATTCCCGAAGTTTGAACTATGTGAAATAAGCTAGTTCTCTTCTCGGAATGAGTTGCTTTCTTACGAAGTCTTCAGTACAGCAAGTTCAAACTTTGCTAGTTTCTGTATTCTAACAAGATGTACAGCTTAGTACTTTAGCTTCATTTCTCACGTAGTTTGTTTAGAAAACAAACAACTTCATTGCCGAACACTGTACTGTGTGAAATAAGTTAGTTATCTTGTCGGAATGAGTTGTTTTCTTATGTAGAGTCTCAATGCAGCATAATCAAACTTTGCTAATTTGTGTACTCTAGGAAGATGTACAACTTAGTAGATTAGCTTCATTTCTAATGTAGTTTGTTTATAAGACAAAGACCTTCATTGCCGAACACTGTACTGTGTGAAATAAGCTAGTTCTCTTCTCGGAATGAGTTGCTTTCTATTGAAGAGTCTTCAGTGCAGCAAGATCAAACTTTCCTAGATTGTGTAATCTAACAAGATGGACAACTTGGTAGATTAGCTTCATTTCTAACCTACTTTGTTTAGATAACAAACATCTTCATTCCCAAAGATTGAACTGTGTGAAATAAGCTAGTTCTGTTCTTGGAATGAGTTGCTTTCTTACGAAGAGTCTTCAGTACAGCAAGTTCAAACACTGCTAGTTTCTGTACTCTAACAAGATGTACACCTTAATAGATTAGCTTCATTTCTCACGTAGTTTGTTTAGAAAACAAACAACTTCATTGGCGAACACTGTACTGTGTGAAAAAAGCTAGTTCTCTTGTCCGAATGAGTTGCTTTCTTACGTAGAGTCTCAGTGCAGCATGATCAAACTTTCCTTGTTTGTGTAATCAAACAAGATGAACAACTTAGTAGATTAGCATCATTTGTAACATAGTTTATTTAGAACACAAACACCTTCATTGATGAACACTAAACTGTGTGAAATAAGCTAGTTCTGTTCTTGGATGAGTTGCTCTCTTACCAAGAGACTTCAGTGCAGCAAGATCAAACTTTGCTTCTTTTTGTACTCTAACGAGATATACTACTTAGTAGATTAGCTTCATTTCTAACGTTGTTTGTTTCAAAAACAAACACCTTCATTACCGAACACTGTACTCTGTGAAATAATCTAGTTCTGTTCTCGGAATGAGTGGCTTTCTTACCAAGAGTCTTCAGTACAGCAAGATCAGACTTTGCTAGTTTGTGTAATCAAAAAAGATGAACAACTTGGTACATTAGCTTCATTTCTAACATAGTTTGTTTAGAAAACAATCACCTTCATTGCCCAAGATTGAACTGTGTGAAATAAGCTAGTTCTGTCCTAGGAATGAGTTGCTTTCTTAGGAAGAGTCTTCAGTACAGTAAGATGAAACTTTGCTAGTTTGTGTAATCTAACAAGATGAACAACTTGGTATATTAGCTTCATTTCTAACGTAGTTTGTTTAGAAAACAAACACCTTCATTTCTGAACACTTTACCATGTGAAATAAGCTAGTTCTCGGAATGAGATGCTTTCTTACGAAGAGTCTTCAGTTAGGCAAGATCAAACTTTGCTAGTTTGTGTAATCTAACAAGATAAACAACCAGTTAGATTAGCTACATTTCTAACGTAGTTTGTTTACAAAACAAAAACTTTCATTTGCGAAGATTGTACTGTGTGAAATAAGTTAGTTCTCTTCTCGGAATGACTTGCTTTCTTATGAAGAGTCTACAGTGAAGCAACATCAAACTTTGATAGTTTGTCTAGTCTAACAGGATGAACAACTTGGTAGACTAGCTTCATTTCTAATGTAGTTTGTTTAGAAAACAAACACCTTCATTGCCGAAGAATGTGCTGTGTAAAATAAGCTAGTTCCGTTCTCGGAATGAGTTGCTTTCTTACAAAGAGTCTTCAGTGCAGCAAGTTCAAACTTTCCCAGTTTGTGTAATCAAACAAGATGAACAACGTAGTAGATTTGCTTAATTTCTAACGTAGTTTGTATAGAAAACATACACCATTATTGCCGAACACTGTGCTGTGTGATAAAATCTAGTTGTTTTCTTGGAATGAGGTGCTTTATAACGAAGAGTCTTCAGTGCAGCAAGATCAAACTTTCCTAGTTTATGTAATCTAACATGATGAACAGCTTTGTAGATTAGCTTCATTTCTAACGTAGTTTGTATAGAAAACAAACACCTTCATTACAGAAGAATGTATTGTGTGAAATAAGCTAGTTCTGTTCTCGGAATGAGATGCTTTCTCACGCAGAGTCTTCAGTGCAGCAAGTTCAAACTTTCCTAGTTTGTGTAATCAAACAAGATGAACAACTTAGTACGTTAGCTTCATTTCCAACATAGTTTGTTTAGAAAACAAACACCTTCATTGCCTAAGACTGTACTTTTTCAAATAGCTAGTTCTGTTCTCTGAATGAGTTGCTTTCTTACGAAGAGTCTTCAGTGCAGCAAGATCAAACTTTCTAGTTTGTGTAATCTAAGAAGATATACAACTTGGTAGATTAGCTTCATTGCTATTGTAGTTTATTTAGAAAACAAACACCTTCATTGCCGAAATTGTACTGTGAGAAATAAGCTAGTTATGTTCTCGGAATGAGTTGCTTTCTTTCGCAGAGTCTTCAGTGCAGCAAGTTCAGACTTTCATAGTTTGTGTAATCAAACAAGATCAACAACTTAGGAGATTAGCATCATTTCTAACGTCGTTTATTTAGAAAACAAACACCTTCATTGCCGAACACTGTACTGTGTGAAATAAGCTAGTTCTCTTCTCGGAATGAATTGCTTTCTTACGAAGAGTATTTAGTTAGGCAAGACCAAACTTTTCTAGTTATTGTAATCTAACCAGATCAACAACTTGGTAGATTAGCTTCATTTCTAACCTAGTTTGTTTAGAAAACAAACACCTTCATTGCTGAAGATTGTACTGTGTGAAATAAGCTAGTTCCATTCTCGGAATGAGTTGCTTTCTTATGAAGAGTCTTCAGTGCAGCAATTTCAAACTTTCCTAGTTCGTGTAATCAAACAAGATGAACAACTTAGTAGATTTGCTTAATTTCTAACGTAGTTTGTTTATTAAATAAACCCCATTATTGCCAAACACTGTACTGTGTGAAATAATCTAGTTCTGTTCTTGGAATTGATGCTTTACAACAAAGAGTCTTCAGTGCAGCAAGATCAAATTTTGCTAGTTTGTGTACTCTAACAACACGTACAACTTAGTAGATTAGCTTCATTTCTAACGTAGTTTGTTTGGAAAACAAACACCTTCATTACCGAACACGGTATTCTGTGAAATAATCTAGTTCTGTTCTCGGAATGAGTGGCTTTCTTACCAAGAGTCTTCAGTACAGCAAGATCAGACTTTGCTAGTTTGTGTAATCAAAAAAGATGAACAACTTGGTACATTAGCTTCATTTCTAACATAGTTTGTTTAGAACAATCACCTTCATTGCCAAAGATTGTACTGTGTGAAATAAGCTAGTTCTGTCCTCGGAATGAGTTGCTTTCTTAGGAAGAGTCTTCAGTACAGTAAAATCAAACTTTTCTAGTTTGTGTAATCTAACAAGATGAACAACTTGGTAGATTAGCTTCATTTCTAACGTAGTTTGTTTAGTAAACAAACACCTTCATTTCTGAACACTGTACTGTGTGAAATAAGCTACTTCTCTACTCTGAATGAGTTGCTTTCTTACGAAGAGTCTTCAGTTAGGCAAGAACAACCTTTCCTAGTTTGTGTAATTTAATAAGATCAACAACTTGGTATATTAGCTTCATTTCTAACCTAGTTTCTTTAGAAAACAAACACCTTCATTGCCGAAGATTGTACTGTGTGAAATAAGCTAGTTCCGTTCTTGGAATGAGTTGCTTTCTTACGAAGAGTCTTCAGTGCAGCAAGTTCAAACTTTCCTAGTTCGTGTAATCAAACAAGATGAACAACTTAGTAGATTTGCTTAATTTCTAACGTAGTTTGTTTATTAAACAAACCCCATTATTGCCGAACACTGTACTGTGTGAAATAATATAGTTCTGTTCTTGGAATGAGATGCTTTACAACGAAAAATCTTCAGTGCAGCAAGATCAAATTTTGCTAGTTTGTGTACTCTAACAAGATGTACACCTTAGTAGATTAGCTTCATTTCTAACGTAGTTTGTTTAGAAAACAAACACTTTCATTGCCAAACACTGTACTATGTGAAATAAGCTAGTTCTCTTCTCGGAATGAGTTGCTTTCTTACGAACATTCTTCAGTTAGGCAAGATCAAACTTTCCCAGTTTGTGTAATCTGACAAGATGAACAACCATTTAGATTAGCTACATTTCTAACGTAGTTTGTTTAGAAAACAAACACCTTCATTTGCGAAGATTGTACTGTGTGAAATAAGTTAGTTCTCTTCTCGGAATGACTTCCTTTCTTATGAAGAGTCTACAGTGCAGCAAGATCAAACTTTGCTAGTTTGTCTAGTCTAAGAGGATGAACAACTTGGTAGATTAGCTTCATTTCTAACGTATTTTGTTTAGAAAACAAACACCTTCATTGCCGAATATTGTACTGTGTGAAATAAACTAGTTCTGTTCTCGGAATGAGTTGCTTTCTTACGAAGAGTCTTCAGTGCGGCAAGATCAAATTTCTAGTTTGTGTAATCTAAGAAGATATACAACTTGGTAGATTAGCTTCATTTCTATCATAGTTTATTTAGAAAACAAACACCTTCATTGCCGAATATTGTACTGTGAGAAATAAGCTAGTTATGTTCTCCGAATGAGTTGCTTTCTTACGCAGAGTCTTCAGTGCAGAAAGTTCAGACTTTCATAGTTTGTGTAATCAAACAAGATCAACAACTTAGGAGATTAGCATCATTTCTAACGTAGTTTGTTTAGAAAAAAAGACCTTCATTTGCGAAGATTGTACTATGTGAAATAAGCTAGTTCTGTTCTCGGAATGAGTTGCTGTCTTATGAAGAGTCTTCAGCACAGGAAGATCAAAACTTGCTTGTTTGTGTAGCCTAACAAGATGAACAACTTGGTAGATTATCTTCATTTCTAACACAGTTTTTTTTAGAAAACAAATACCTTCATTGCTGAAAATTGTACCGTGTGAAATAAGCTAGTTCTGCTCTTGGAATGAGTTGCTTTCTTACGAAGAGTCTTCAGTGCAGCAAGATCAAACTTTGGTAGTTTGTGTACTCTAACATGATATACAACATAGTAGATTAGCTTCATTTCTAACATAGTTTGTTTAGAAAACAAACAACTTCATAGCCAAATACTTTACTGTGTGAAATAAGCTAGTTCTCTTCTAGGAATGAGTTGCTTTCTTACGAAGAATCGTCAGTGCGCAAGATCAAATTTTGCTAGTTTGTGTACTCTAACAAGATTTACAACTGAGTAGATTAGCTTCGTTTCTAAAGTAGTTTGCTTAGAAACTAGACACCTTCATTGCTGAAGACTGTGCTGTGTCAAATAAGCTAGTTCTGTTCTCGGAATGAGTTGCTTTCTTATGAAGAGTCTTCAGTGCACTAAGATCAAACTTTCCTAGTTTGTGTAATCTAACAAGATGAACAACTGGTAGATTAGATTCATTACTAACGTAGTTTGTTCAAAGAACAAACACCTTCATTTCCGAAGATTATACTGTGTGAAATAAGCAAGTTCTGTTCTCGGAATGAGTTGCTTTCTTATGAAGAGTTTTCAGTGCATCCAGATCAAACTTTCCTAGTTTGTGTAATATAACAAGATATACAACTTGGACGATTAGCTTCATATCTAATGTAGTTTTTTTAGACAACAAATACCTTCATTGCCGAAGATTGTACTGCGTGAAATAAACTAGTTCTGTTCTTGGAATGAGTTGCTTTCTTATGAAGAGTCTTCACTACAGCAAGTTCAAACTTTCCTATTTTGTGTAATCAAACAAGATGAACAACTTAGTAGATTAGCTTCGTTTCTAAAGTAGTTTGTTTAGAAAACAAACACCTTCATTGTCGAAGACTTTGCTGTGTCAAATAACCTAGTTCTTTTCTCGGAATGATTTACTTTTTTATGAACAGTCTTCAGTGCAGCAAGATCAAACTTTGCTAGTTTGTCTAATCTAACAGGATGAAAAACTTGGTACCTTAGCTTCATGTCTAACATAGTTTGTTTAAGAAACAAACACCTTCATTGCCTAACACTGTACTGTGTGAAATAAGCTAGTTCTGTTCACGCAAAGAGTTGCTTAATTATGAAGAGTCTTCAGTGCAGCAAGATCAAACTTTCCTAGTTTGTGTAATCTAACGAGCTGTGCAAATTAGTAGATTAGCTTCATTTCTAACGTAGTTTGTTTTGAAAACAATCACCTTCATTGCCTAAGACTGCACTCTGTCAAATAGCTAGTTCTGTTCTCAGAATGATTTGCTTTATTACGAAGAGTCTTCAGTGCAGCAAGATCAAACTTTGGTAGTCTGTGTAATAAAACAAGATGAAAATCGTGGTAGATTAGCTTCATTTCTAACATAGTTTGTTTAGAACACAAACACCTTCATTGCCGAACACTGTACTGTGTGAAATAAGCTTGTTCTGTTCTCGGAATGAGTTGCTTTTTTACGAAGAGTCTTCAGTGCAGTAAGATCAAACTTTGCTAGTTTGTGTACGCTAACAAGGTGTACAACTTAGTAGATTACTTTCATTTCTAAGGCAGTTTGTTTAGAAAACAAACACATTCATTGCTGAACACTGTACTGTGTGAAATAAGCTAGTTCTGTTTTTGTATGAGTTGATTTCTTCGAAGAGACTTCAGTGTAGCAAGTTCAAACTTTCCTAGTGTCTGTAGTCAAACAAGATGGACAATTTAGTAGATTATCTTAATTTCCAACGTAGTTTTTTTAGAAAGGAAACACCTTCATTGCCGAACACTGTACTGTGTTAAATAAGCTAGCACTATTGTCGGAATGAGTTGCTTAATTATGAAGAGTCTTCAGTGCAGCAAGATCAAACTTTGCTAGTTTTTGTGATCTAACAAGATGTGCAACTAAATAGATCACATTCATTTCTAACGTAGTTTGTTTTGAAAACAAACACCTTCATTGTGTAAGAGTGTACTGTGCCAAATAGCTAATTCTGTTCTCGGAATGAGTTGCTTTCATACGAAGAGTCTCCAGCGCAGCAAGATCAAACATTCCCAGTTTGTGGAATCTAACAAGATGAACAACTTGGTAGATTAGCTTCATTTCTAATGTAGTTTGTTTAAAAAACAAACACCTTCAATTCCGAAGATTGTACTGTGTGAAATAATCTAGTTCTATAATTGGAATCAGTTGCTTTGTGAGGAAGAGTTTTCAGTGCAGCAAGATCAAACTATGCTGGTTTGTGTAATCTATCAAGATGAACCACTTTGTAGATTAGCTTCATTTCTAATGTAGTTTGTTTAAAAAACAAACACCTTCAATTCCGAAGATTGTACTGTGTGAAATAATCTAGTTCTATAATTGGAATCAGTTGCTTTGTGAGGAAGAGTTTTCAGTGCAGCAAGATCAAACTATGCTGGTTTGTGTAATCTATCAAGATGAACCACTTTGTAGATTAGCTTCATTTCTAACGTACTTTGTTTAGAAAACCAACACCTTCATTGACGAAGATTGTACTGTGTGAAATTAACCATTTCTGTTCTCGGAATGAGTTGCTTTCTTATGAAGTGTTTTCAGTGCAGCAAGATCAAAATTTGATAGTTTGTGTAATCTAACAAGATGAACAACTTTGTAGATTACCTTCAATTCTAACGTAGTTTGTTTAGAAAACCAACACCTTCATTGCCGAAGATTGTACTGTGTGAAATAAGCTAGTGCTCTTCTCAGAAGAAGTTGCTTTTATAACGAAGAGTCTTCAGTGCAGGAAGATCAAACTTTACTAATTTGTGTAATCTAACAACATGAACAACTTGGTAGATTAGCTTCATTTATAACGTAGTTTGTTTAGAAAACATACACCTTCATTTCCAAAGACTGTACTGTGTGAAATAAGCTAGTTCTATACTCGGAATGAGTTGCTTTCTTATGAAGAGGTTTTTGTGCAGCAAGATCAAAATTTGTTAGTTTGTGTAATCTAACAAGATGAAAAACTTGGTAGATTAGCATCATTTCTAACATAGTTTGTTTAGAAAAAAAACACCTTCATTGCCGAACACTGTACTGTGTGCAATAAGGTAGTTCTGTTCTTGGAATGAGTTGCTTTCTTACGAAGAGTCTTCAGTGCAGCAAGATCAAACTTTGGTAGTTTGTGTACTCTAACATGATATACAATATAGTAGATTAGCTTCATTTCTAACATAGTTTGTTTAGAAAACAAACACCTTCAATGTCGAAGACTGTACTGGGTGAAATAAGCTATTTCTGTTCTGGAATGAGTTGTTTTTTTTACAAAGAGTCTTCAGTGCAGCAAGATCAAACTTTCTTAGTTTGTGTAATCTAACAAGATGAATAACTTGGTAGATTAGCTTAATTTCTAACGTAGTTTGTTTAGAAAATAAACACCTTCATTTCGGGAGATTGTGCTGTGTCAAATAAGCTACTTCTGTTCTCGGAATGAGTTGCTTTCTTATTAAGAGTTTTCAGTGCAGCAAGATCAAACTTAGCTAGTTTGTTTAATCGAACAAGATGTACAACTTGGTAGATTAGCTTCATATCTAATGTAGTTTGTTTAGAAAACAAACACCTTCATTGCTCAAGATTGCACTGCGTGAAATAAGCTAGTTCTGTTCTCGGAATGAGTTCCTTTCTTACGAAGAGTCTTCAGTTCAGCAAGTTCAACCTTTCCTAGTTTGTGTAGTCAAAGAAGATAAACAACATAGTAGAATAGCATCATTTCTACCGTAGTTGGTTTAAAAACAAACACTTTCATTGCCAAATACTGTAGTGTGTGAAATAAGCCAGCTCTGTTTTTGGAATGAGTTGTTTTCTTATGAAGAATCTTCAGTGCAGCAAGATCAAACTTTGATAGTTTGCGTACTCTAAGAAGATGTACAACTTACTAGATTAGCTTTGTTTCTAACGTATTTTGTTTTGAATACAAACACCTTCGTTCCTGAAGATTGTACTGTGTGATATAAGCTAGTTCTGTTGTTGGAATGAGTTGTTTTCTTACGAAGAGTCTTCATTGCAGGAGATCAAACTTTGCTACTTTGTGTACTCTAACAAGTTGTACAATTTAGTAGAATAGCTTCATTTCTAAAGTAGTTTGTTTTGAAAACAAACACCTTCATTGTCGAAGACTGTGCAGTGTGAAATAAGCTAGTTCTGTTCTCGGATAGGGGTGCTTTCTTATGAAGAGTCTTCAGTGCAGCAAGATCAAAGTTGGGTAGTTCGTGTAATCTAACAAGATGAACAACATAGTAGATTAGCTTCATTTCTAACATAGTCTGTTTAAAAAACAAACACCTTCATTTCCAAAGTTGTACTGTGTGAAATGAGTTAGTTCTGTTCGCGGTATCAGTTGCTTTATGAAGAGTCTTCAGTGCAGCAAGATCAATCGTTACTAGTTTGTGTAATCTACAAGATGAACAACATGGTAGATTAGCATCATTCCTCACGTAGTTTGTTTAGAAAACACTTCACTGCCGAAGATTGTACTGTGTGAAATAAGGTAGATCTGTTCTAGGAATGAGTAGCTTTCATACGAAGAGTCTTCGGTCCAGCAAGATCAAACTTTGATAGTTTGTGTACTCTAACAAGATATACAATTTAGGAGATTAGCTTCATTTCTAACATAGTTCGTTTAGAAAACAAACACCTTCATTGCCGAACACTGTACTGTGTGAAATAAGCTACTTGTGTTCTCGTAATGAATTGCTTTTTATGAAGAGTATTCATTACAGCAAGATCAAAGTTTCCTAGTTTCTGTAATCTAACAAAATGAACAAATTGGTAGATTAGCTTCATTTCTAACATAGTTTTTTAAAAAAACAAACACCTTCATTGCCGAAGATTGTACTGTGAGAAATAAGCTAGTTCTGTTCTCAGAATGAGTTGCTTTCTTACGAGGAGTCTTCAGTGTAGCAAGTTCAAACTTTCCTAGTTTATGTAATCAAACAAGATGAACAAATTAGTAGATTAGCTTCATTTCTAACGTATTTTGATTATAAAACAAACACCTTCATTCCTGAACACTGAACTGGGTGAAATAAGCTAGTTCTGTTCTCGGAATGAGTTGCTTTCTTACGAAGAGTCTTCAGTGCAGCAAGTTCAAACTTTCCTAGTTTGTGTAATCTAGCACTATATACAATTTAGTAGATTAGCTTCGTTTCTAAAGTAGTTTCTTTTGAAAATAAACACCTTCATTGTCGAAGACTGTGCTGTGTCAAATAAGGTAGTTCTGTTCTGAGAATGAGTTGCTTTCTTATGAAGAGTCTTCAGTGCAGCAAGATCAAACTTTCCTAGTTTGTAAAATCTATCAAGATGAACGACATTGTAGATTAGTTCATTTCTATCGTAGTTTGTTTAGAAAAAAACACCTTAATTGCCAAAGATTGTACTGTGTGAAATAAGCTAGTTCTGTTCTCGGTATGAGTTGCTTTCTTATGAGGAGTCTTCAGTGCAGCAAGATCAATCTTTACTAGTTTGTGTAATCTAACAAGATGAACAACATAGTAGATTAGCATGATTTCTAACATAGTTTGTTTGGAAAACAAACACCTTCATTGCCGAAGATTGTACTGTGTGAAATAAGCTAGTTCTGTTCTTGGAATGAGTTGCTCTCTTACGAAGAGTCTTCAGTGAAGCAAGATCAAACTTTCCTAGTCGGTGTAATGTAACAAGAAGAACAACTTGGTAGATTAGCTTCATTTCTAACACAGTTTTTTTTTTTTTTAGAAAAAAAGCACCTTCATTGCGGAAGATTGTACTGTGTGAAATAAGCTAGTTCTGTTCTCAGAATGAGTTCCTTTCTTACGAACAGTCTTCAGTGAAGCAAGATCAAACTTTGCTAGTTTGTGTAATCTAACAAGATGAACAACATGGTAGATTAGCATCATTTCGAACATAGTTTGTTTGGAAAACAAACAACTTCATTGCGGAAGATTATATTGTGTGAAATAAGCTAGTTCTGTTCTCGGAATGAGTTGCTTTCTTATGAAGAGTCTTCATTATTGCATGATCAAACTTTGCTAGTTTGTGTAATCTAACAAATGAACAAGTTTGTAGATTAGGTTCACTTCCAACATAGTTTTTTGGAAAACAAACACCGTCATTGCCGAAGATTGTACTGTGTGAAATAAGCTAGTTCTGTTTTCAGAATGAGTTGCTTAATTATGAAGAGTCTTCAGTGCAGAAACATCAAACTTCCCTAGTTTGTGTAATCTAACAAGATGTACAACTTGGTAGATTTGCTTGATATGTAATGTAGTAGTTTTAGAAAACAAACACCTTCATTGCCAAAGATTGTACTGTGTGAAATAAGCTAGTTCTGTTTTCGGAATGAGTTGCTTTCTCACAATGAGTCTTCAGTGCAGCGAGTTTAAAATTTCCTAGTTTGTGTAATCAAACAAGATGAACAACTTAGTCGATTAGCTTCACTTCTAACGTACTTTGTTTAGAAAACAAACACATTCATTGACGAAGTTTGTACTGTGTGAAATAAGCTAGTTCTGTTCTTGGAATGAGTTGCTTTCTTATGAAGAGACTTCAGTACAGCAAGTTCAAACTTTCCTAGATTGTGTAATCAAACAAGATGAACAACTTAGTAGATTAGCTTCATTTCTAACTTAGTTTGTTTGGAAAACAAACACCTTCATTACAGAACACTGCCTGTGTGCAATAAGCTAGTTCTGTTCTCGGAATGAGTTGCTTTCTTACGAAGAGTCTTCAGTGCAGTAAGATCAAACTTTCCTAGTTTGTGTAATCAAACAAGATGAACAACTTAATAAATTACCTTCATTTCTAAAGTAGTTTGTATAGAACACAAACACCTTCATTGGCGAACACTGTACTGTGTGAAATAAGCTACTTCTGTTCACGGAATGAGTTGCCTTCTTATGAAGAGTTTTCAGTGCATCAAGATCAAACTTTGCTAGTTTGTGTAATCTAACAAGATGAACAACTTGGTAGATTAGCTTCGTTTCTAATGTAGTTTGTTTTGAAAACAAACACCTTCATTTGTAAAGATTGTAGTGTGTGAAATAAGCTAGTTCTGTTCTTGGAATGAGTTGCTTTCTTACGAAGAGTCTTCAGTGCTGCAAGATCTTAATTTCCTAGTTTCTGCAATCTAACAAGATGTAAAACGTAGTAGTTTAGCTTTATTTCTACCGTAGTTTCTTTTGAAAACAAACACGTTCATTGCCTAAGACTGTACTGTGCCAAATAGCTAGATGTGTTCTCGAAATGAGTTGCTTTCTTTACGAAGAGTCTTCAGTGCAGCAAGATCAAACTTTCCTAGTTATTGTAATCTAAAAAGATGTAGAACTTAGTAGATTAACTTCATTTCTAATGTAGTTTGTTTAGAAAACAAACACATTCATTGCCAAAGCCTGTACTATGAGAAATAAGCTAGTTCTGTACTCGGAATTAGTTGCTTTCTTACGAAGAGTCTTCAGTGCAGCAAGATCAAACTGCTTGTTTGTGTAATCTAACAAGATGAACAACTTGGTATATTAGCTTCATTTCTAAAGTAGTTTGTTTAGAAAACAAACATCAGCATTACTGAACACTGTACTGTGTGAAATAAGCTACTTCTGTTCACGGAATGAGTTGCCTTCTTATGAAGAGTTTTCAGTGCATCAAGATCAAACTTTGCTAGTTTGTGTAATCTAACAAGATGAACAACTTGGTAGATTAGCTTCGTTTCTAATGTAGTTTGTTTTGAAAACAAACACCTTCATTTGTAAAGATTGTAGTGTGTGAAATAAGCTAGTTCTGTTCTTGGAATGAGTTGCTTTCTTACGAAGAGTCTTCAGTGCTGCAAGATCTTAATTTCCTAGTTTCTGCAATCTAACAAGATGTAAAACGTAGTAGTTTAGCTTTATTTCTACCGTAGTTTCTTTTGAAAACAAACACGTTCATTGCCTAAGACTGTACTGTGCCAAATAGCTAGATGTGTTCTCGAAATGAGTTGCTTTCTTACGAAGAGTCTTCAGTGCAGCAAGATCAAACTTTCCTAGTTATTGTAATCTAAAAAGATGTAGAACTTAGTAGATTAACTTCATTTCTAATGTAGTTTGTTTAGAAAACAAACACATTCATTGCCAAAGCCTGTACTATGAGAAATAAGCTAGTTCTGTACTCGGAATTAGTTGCTTTCTTACGAAGAGTCTTCAGTGCAGCAAGATCAAACTGCTTGTTTGTGTAATCTAACAAGATGAACAACTTGGTATATTAGCTTCATTTCTAAAGTAGTTTGTTTAGAAAACAAACATCAGCATTACTGAACTCTGTGCTGTGTGAAATAAGCTAGTTCTGTTCTCGGAATGAGTTGATTTTCTATGACGAGTCTTCAGTGCAGCCAGTTCAAACTTTCCTAGTTTGTGTAATGTAACAAATCAACAACTTAGTAGACTAGCTTCATTTATAATGTACTTTGTTTAGAACACAAACACCTTCATTGCCTAAGACTGTACTGTGTGAAATAAGCTAGTTCTGTTCTCGGAATGAGTTGCTTAATTATTAAGAGTTTAAGTGCAGCAAGATCAAACTTTCCTAGTTTGTGTAATCTAACAAGATGTGCAACTTAGTAGGTTAGCTTCATTTTTAATGCAGTTTGTTTTGAAAACAAACACCTTCATTGCCTAAGACTGTACTGTGTCAAATAGCTAGTTCTGTTCTTCGAATGAGTTGCTTTCTCACGAAGAGTCTTCAGTGCAGCAAGATCAAACTTTCCTAGTTTATGTAATCTTACAAGATGAAAAACTTGGTAGATTAGCTTCATTTCTAACGTAGTTTGTGTAGAACACTAACACCTTCATTGCAGAAAACTGTACTGTGTGATATAAGCTAGTTCTGTTATTGGAATGAGTTGCTTTCTTACGAAGAGTCTTCAGATAGTAAGATTAAGCTTTGCTACTTTGTGTAATCTAACAAGATGAACAACTTTTTAGATTACTTCATTTCTAAGGTAGTTCGTTTAGAAAACAAACACCTTCAATTTCGAAGATTATAATGTGTGAAATAAGCTCGTTCTGTTCTCGGAATCAGTTGCTTTCCTACGAAGAGTCTTCAGTACAGCAAGATCAAACTTTGTTAGTTAGTGTACTCTAACAAGATATACAGCTTAGTAGATTACCTTCATTTCTTTTTGTTATATATAGATATATTTTTATTTATATTATTTTGATTTTACATTTATAGTAAAGGTTCCATTGTCCTTCTCCCTGTCCTCCCCCTTTCAAAGGGACCCTTGTCAATGGCGAATGTGGGTCAAGCATTGTGAGGTTAGTTAAGAGTTCTGGGGGGTTGTCCCCAGTCTCTGTGCATAATGCCCCAACTATGACTCTAACAATCTTTCCGCCCCCTCTTCCACAAGTTTCCCTGAGCCACATCGGGGTCATTTTAGTTCGGCTTCAGTGAAGTGGTTTTGGGAGCCTCTGTGTCTCTGGATATCTGGCTTAGTTGGAGTTGGATGATCTCTGTGTTTATCTCCTTCAGCCTTTTTCAGGTGTCATGACCGCCATGAAAGCTGAACTCTTGCCCTTCCCCTGCGTTGTTCTATATTACCTTCATTTCTAACGTAGTTTATTTAGAAAAAAAACACCTTCATTGCCGTACACTGTACTGTGTGAAATAAGCTAGTTCTCTTCTCGGAATGAATTGCTTTCTTACGAAGAGTCTTCAGTGAGGCAAGATAAAACTTTGCTAGTTTTTGTACTCTGACAAGATGTACAACATAGTAGATGAGCCTCGTTTCTAAAGTAGTTTGTTTAGAAAACAAACACATTGATTGCCGAACAGTGTACTGTGTGAAATAAGCTAGTTCTGTTCTCAGAATGAGTTGCTTTCTTACGAACAGTCATCAGTAAAGCAAGTTCAAACTTTGCTAGTTTGTGTAATCAAACAAGTTGAACAACTTAGTAGATTAGCTTCATTTCTAATGTAGTTTGTTTAGAAAAGGAACACCTTCATTGCCGAACACTGTACTGTGTGAAATAAGCTAGGTCTCTTCTTGGAATGAGTTGCTTTCTCACGAAGATTCTTCAGTGCAGCAAGTTCAAACGTTCCTAATTTGTGTCATCAAACAAGTTAAACAACTTAGTAGATTAGCTTCATTTCTAATGTACTTTGTTTAGAAAACAAACACATTCATTGCCCAAGATTGAACTGTGTGAAATAAGCTAGTTCTGTTCTTGGAATGCGTTGCTTTCTTATGAAGAGTCTTCAGTGCAGCAAGATCAAACTTTGCTAGCTTGTGTACTCTAACAAGATGTACAACTTACTATATTAGCTTCATTTCTAACGTAGTTTGTTAAGAAAACAAATACATTCATTGCTGAACACTGTACTGTGTGAAATAAGCTAGTTCTGTTCTCGGAATGAGTTGCTTTCTTACGAAGAGTCTTCAGTGCAGCAAAATCAAACTTTCCTAGTTTGTGTAATCTAACAAGTGAACAACTTTGTAGTTTAGCTTCATTTCTAACGTAGTGGATTTAGAAAACAAACACCTTCATATGCAAAGATTGTACTATGTGAATTAAGCTAGTTCTGATCTCGGAATGAGTTGCTTTTTTATGAAGAGTTTCCATTGCATCAAGATCAAACTTTTCTACTTCGTGTAATCTAACAAGATGAACAATTCTTAGATTAGCTTCACTTCTAACGTAGTTTGTTTAGAAAACAAACACTTTCATTCCCGAAGATTGTACTGTGTGAAATAGGCTAGTTCTGTTTTCGGAATGAGTTGCTTTCTTACGAAGAGTCTTCAGTGCAGAAAGACCAAACTTTTCTAGTTTGTGTAATCTAACAAGATGAATAACTTAATAGATTAGCTTCATTTCTAATGTAGTTTGTAGAGAAAACCAACCCCTTCATTGCCGAACACTGTAATGTGTGAAATAAGCTAGTTCTGTTCTCGGAATGAATTGCTTTCTTACGAAAAGTCTTCAGTGCAGCAAGATCTAACTTTGCTAGTTTGTGTAATCTAACAAGATGAATAAAATGGTAGATTAGCTTCGTTTATGATGTAGTTTGTTTTGAAAGCAAACACCTTCATTGCTGAAGATTGTACTGTGTGAAATAAGCTAGTTCTGTTCTCGGAATGAATTGCTTTCTTCTGAAGAGTCTTCAGTGCAGCAAGATCAAACATTGCTAGTATGTGTAATCTAACACGATGAACAACTTGGTAGATTAGCTTCATTTCTAACGTAGTTTGTTTAGAAAACAAACACCCTCATTGCCCAAGATTGTACTGTGTGTTATAAACTAGTTCTGTTCTCGGAATGAGTTGCTTTCTTACAAAGAGTCTTCAGTGCAGAAAGTTCAAACGTATCTAGTTTGTGTCATCAAACCAGATGAACAACTTAGTAGATTAGCTTCATTTCTAACGTAGTTTGTTTAGAAAAGGAACACCTTCATTGCCGAACACTGTACTGTGTGAAATAAGCTAGTTCTGTTCATGGAATGAGTTGCTTTCTCCCAAAGAGTCTTCAGTGCAGCAAGTTCAAACTTTCCTAGTTTGTGTCATCAAACATGATAAACAACTTAGTACATTAGTTTCATTTCTAACGTTGTTTGTTTAGAAAACAAACACCTTCATTGCCGAAGATTGAATTGTGTGAAATAAGCTGGTTCTGTTCTCGGAATGAGTTGCTTTCTTACGAAGAGTCTTCAGTGCAGAAAGATCAAACATTCCTAATTGATGTAATCTAAAAAGATGTAGAACTTCGTAGATTAACTTCATTTCTAACATAGTTTTTTTTAGAAAACAAACACATTCATTGCCGAAGCCTGTACTGTGGGAAATAAGCTAGTTCTGTTCATGGAATGAGTTGCTTTCTCCCAAAGAGTCTTCAGTGCAGCAAGTTCAAACTTTCCTAGTTTGTGTAATCAAACAAGATGAACAACTTAGTAGATTGCCTTCATTTACAATGTAGTTTGTTTATAACACAAGCACCTTCATTGCTGAACACTGTACTGTGTGAAATAAGCTGGTTCTGTTCTTGGATGAGTTGCTTTCTTACGAAGAGTCTTCAGTGCAGAAAGTTCAAACTTTGCTAGTTTTTTTACTGTAGCAAGATGTACGACTTAGTATATTAGCTTCATTTCTAAAGTATTTTGTTTAGAAAACAAACACCTTCATTGCCGAACACCTTACTGTGTGAAATAAGCTAGTTATGTTCTCAGAATGAGTTGATTTCTTTTGAACAGTCTTCAGTACAGCAAGATCAAACCATGCTAGTTTGTGTAATCTGACAAGATGAACAACTTGGTAGATTAGCTTCACTTCTAACGTAGTTTGTTTAGAAAACAAACACCTTCATTGCCAAAGATTGAACTGTGTGAAATAAGCTAGTTCTGTTCTCGGAATGAGTTGCTTTCTTATGAAGAGTCTTCAGTGCAGCAAGATCAAACTTTCCTTGTTTTTGTAATCTAACAAGATGAACAACTTGGTAGATTAGCTTCATTTCTAACGTAGTTTGTTTACAAAACGAACACCTTCATTTCCAAAGATTGTACTGTGTGAAATAAGCTAGGTCTCTTCTCAGAATGAGTTGCTATTATATGAACAGTCTTCAGTGCAGCAAGTTCCAACTTTCCTTGTTTGTGTAATCATAAAAGATGAACAATTTAGTAGATTAGCTTCCTTTCTAACATAGTTGGTTTAGAAAACAAACACCTTCATTGCCGAATACTGTACTGTGTGAAATGAGCTAGCTCTGTTCTGGGAATGAGTTGCTTTGTGACTATCAGTCTTCAGCGCAGCAAGATCAAACTTTGCAAGTTTGTGTACTCTTACAAGATGTACAGCTTAGTTGATTAGATTCATTTCTAACGTAGTTTGTTTAGAAAACAAACACCTTCATTGCCTAACACTGTACTATGTGAAATAAGCTACTGCTCTTCATGGAATCAGTTGCTTTCTTACAAAGTGTCTCAGTGCAGCAAGATCAAACTTTCCTAGTTTGTGTAATCTAACAAGATGAACAACTTGTTAGATTAGCTAATTTTCAAACGTAGTTCGTTTCAAAAACAAACACCTTCATTGCTGAACACTGTACTGTATGAAATAAGCTAGTTCTGTTCTCGGTATGACTTGCTTTCTTATGAAGAGTCTTCAGTACAGCATGATCAAACTTTGCTAGTTTGTGTAATCTAACAAATGAACGAGTTTGTAGATTAGGTTCACTTCTAACATAGTTTTTTGGAAAACAAACACCGTCATTGCCGAAGATTATACTGTGTGAAATAAGCTAGTTCTGTTCTCGGTATGAGTTGCTTTCTTATGAAGAGTCTTCAGTGTAGCAACTTCAAGTTTTCCGCGTTTGCGTAATCAGATAAGATGAACAACTTGGTAGATTAGCTTCATTTATAACATAGTTTATTAGAAAACAAACACCTTCATTGCCGAACACTGTACTTTGTGAAATAAGCTAGTTCTGTTCTGTTCTCAGAATGATTTGATTTCTTACGAAGAGTCTTCAGTGCAGCAAGATCAATCTTTGCTAGTTTGTCTATTCTAACAAGATGAACCACTGGTAGATTAGCCTCATTTCTAACATAGTTTCTTTAGAAAACAAACACCTTGATTGCAGAAGACTGTACTATGTGAAATATGCTAGATCTATTCTCGGAATGAGTTGCTTTCTTACGAAGAGTCTTCAGTGCAGCAAGATCAAACTTTCCTAGTTTGTGTAATCTAACAAGATGTACAACTTAGTAGATGAGCTTCATTTTTAACGTAGTTTCATTTGAAAACAAACACCTTCATTGCCAAAGACTGTTCTGTGTCAAATAAGCTAGTTCTGTTCTGGGAATGATTTGCTGTCTTACAAAGAGTTTTCAGTGCATCAAGATCAAACTTTGCTACTTTGTGTAATCTAACAAGATGTACAATTTAGTAGATTACCTTCATTTCTAACACAGTTTGTTTAGAAAAAAAAACACCTTCATTACCGAACACTGTACTGTGTGAAATAAGCTAGTTCTGTTCTTGGAATTAGTTGCTTTCTTCCGAAGAGTCTTCAGTGCAGGGAGATCAAATTTTGCTAGGTTGTGTAATCTAACAAGATGAACAACTTAGTCTACCAGCTTCATTTCTAACATAGTTTGTTTTACAAAAAACATCTTCATTGCCGAAGAGTGTACTATGTGAAATAAGCTAGTTCTTTCTCGGAATGATTTGCTTTCTTACGAAGAGATGTCAGTGCAGCAATTTCAAACTTTGCTAGCTTGTGTAATCTAACAAGATGAACAACTTGGTACATTAGCTTCATTTCTAACGCAGTTTGTTTAGAAAACAAACACCTTCATTGCCGAAGAGTGTACTATGTGAAATAAGCTAGTTCTGTTATCGGAATGAGATGCTTTCTTACGAAGAGTCTTCAGTGCATCAAGATCAAACTTTGGTAGATTGTGTAATCTAACAAGATGAACAACTTGGTACATTAGCTTCATTTCTAACGCAGTTTGTTTAGAAAACAAACACCTTCATTGCCAAAGACTGTACTGTGTGAAATAAGCTAGTTCTGTTCTCAGATTGAGTTGCTTTCTTACGAATTGTCTTCAGTGCAGCAAGATCAAACTTTCCTAGTTTGTATAATCTACCAAGATACACAACTTAGTATATTCTCCACATTTCTAAAGTAGTTTGTCTAGAAAACAAACGTCTTCATTGCCTCTACTGTGTGAAACGAGCTAGTTCTGTTCTCGGAATGATTTGATTTCTTACGAAGAGTCTTCAGTGCAGCAAGATCAAACTTTGGTAGTTTGGTTAATCTAACAAGATGAAAAACTTCATAGATTAGCTTCATTTCTAAATTAGTTTGTTTAGAAAACAAACACCATTGTTGCCAAAGACGGTACTTTGTGAAATAAGCTAGTTCTTTCTCAGAATGAGTTGCTTTCTTAAGAAGAGTCTTCAGTGCAGCAAGATGAAACTTTTCTAGTTTGTGTAATCTAACAAGATGAACAACTTCGTAGATTAGCTTCATTTGTAACGTTGTTTATTTAGAAAACAAACACCTTCATTGCCGAACACTGTAGTATGAGAAATACGCTAGTTATCTTCTTGGAATGAGTTGCTTTCTTACAAACAGGCTTCAGTGCAGCAAGATCAAACTTTCCTAGGTGGTGTAATCTAACAAGAAGTCCAACTTAGTAGAATTGCCACATTTCTAAAGTAGTTTGTTCAGAAAACAAACAACTTCATTGCCGAACACTGTACTGTGTGAAATAAGCTAGTTCTGTTCTCAAAATGAGTTGCTTTCTTATGAACAGTCATCAGTGCAGCAAGATCAAATTTCCTACTTTGTGTAATCTAAGCATATGAACAAGTTGGCAGATTAGCTCCATTTCTAAAGTTTGTTTATAAAACAAACACCTTCGTTGCCTAAGACTGTACTGTGTGAAATAAGCTAGTTCTTTCTCGGAATGATTTCCTTTCTCACGAAGACCCGTCAGTGCAGCAAGATCAAACTTTGTAAGTTTGTGTAATCTAAAAAATGAACAACTTGGTAGATGAGCTTCATTTCTAATGTAGTTTGTTTAGAAAACAAACACCTTCATAGCCGAAGACTGTACTGTGTGAAATAAGCTAGTTCTTTTCTCAGAATGAGTTGCTTTCTTACGAATAGTCTTCAGTGCAGCAAGATCAAACTTTGCAAGTTTGTGTAATCTAACAATTTGTACAACTGAGTAGATTAGCTTCATTTCTAAAGTTGTTTGATGAGAAAACAAAAGCCTTCATTGCCGAACACTGTACTGTGTGAAATAAGCTACTTCTATTTTAGGAATGAGTTGCTTTCTTACAAGGAGTCTTCAGTGCAGCAAGATCAATCTTTCCTAGTTTGTGTAATCTAACAAGATGTAGAACTTAGTAGATTAGCTTCATTTCTAACATAGTTTGATTAGAATCAAACACCTTCATTGTCGAAGACTGTGCTGTGTGAAATAAGCTAGTTCTGTTCTCGAATGTGTTGCTTTCTTACGAAGAGACTTCAGTGCAGCAAGATCAAACTTTCCTAGTTTGTGTAATCTAAGAAGATGTACAATTTAGTAGATTAACTTCATTTCTAACTTAGTTTGTTTAGAAAACAAACACCTTCATTGCCGAACACTGTACTGTGTGAAATAAGCAAGCTCTTTCTCGGAAAGAGTGACTTTCTAATGAGGAGTCTTCAGTTGAGCAACATCAAACTTTCCTGATTTGTGTAATCTAACAAGATGAACAACCGTAGATTATCTTCATTTCTAACGTAGTTTATTTAGAAAACAAACACCTTCATTGCTGAACACTCTACTGTGTGAAATAAGCTAGTACTGTTCTTGGAATGAGTTGCTTTCTTAGGAAGAGTCTTCTATGCAGCAAGATCAAACTTTGCTAGTTTGTGTAATCAAAAAGATGTATGACTTAGTAGATTAGCTTCATTTCTAAAGTATTTGTTTAGAAAATAAAACATCTTCATTGCGAACACTGTACTGTGTGAAATAAGCTAGTTCTGTTCTCAGTATGATTTGATTTCTTATGAAGAGTCTTCAGTGCAGCAAGATCAAACTTTGCTAGTTTGTGTAATCTAACAAGATGAACAACCTGGTAGATTAGCTTCATATCTAACGTAGTTTGTTTAGAAAACAAACACCTTCGTTTCCGAACACTGTACTGTATGAAATAAGCTAGTTATTTCTCGGAATGATTTGCGTTCTTCTGAAGAGTGATCAGTGCAGCAAGATCACACTTTGCTAGTTTGTGTACTCTAACAAGATGTACAACTTATTAGATTATCTTCATTTCTAACGTAGTTTGTTTAGAATACAAACACCTTGATTGCCGAAGACTGTACTGTGTGAAGTAAGCTAGTTCTGTTCTTGGAATGAGTTGCTTTCTTACGAATAGTCTTCAGTGCAGAAAGATCAAACTTTGCTAATTTGTGTACTCTAACAAGATGAACAACTTGGTAGATTAGCTTCATATCTAATGTAGTTTGTTTAGAAAACAAACACCTTCATTGCCAAAGATTGTACTGTATGAAATAAGCTAGTTCTGTTCTCGGAATGAGTTGCTTTCTTATGAAGATTCTTCAGTGCAGCAAGATCAAACTTTGCTAGTTTGGTTAATCTAACAAGATGAAAAACTTCATAGATTAGCTTCATTTCTAAATTAGTTTGTTTAGAAAACAAACACCATTGTTGCCAAAGATGGTACTTTGTGAAATAAGCTAGTTCTTTCTCAGAATGAGTTGCTTTCTTAAGAAGAGTCTTCAGTGCAGCAAGATGAAACTTTTCTAGTTTGTGTAATCTAACAAGATGAACAACTTCGTAGATTAGCTTCATTTGTAACGTTGTTTATTTAGAAAACAAACACCTTCATTGCCGAACACTGTAGTATGAGAAATACGCTAGTTATCTTCTTGGAATGAGTTGCTTTCTTACAAACAGGCTTCAGTGCAGCAAGATCAAACTTTCCTAGGTGGTGTAATCTAACAAGAAGTCCAACTTAGTAGAATTGCCACATTTCTAAAGTAGTTTGTTCAGAAAACAAACAACTTCATTGCCGAACACTGTACTGTGTGAAATAAGCTAGTTCTGTTCTCAAAATGAGTTGCTTTCTTATGAACAGTCATCAGTGCAGCAAGATCAAATTTCCTACTTTGTGTAATCTAAGCATATGAACAAGTTGGCAGATTAGCTCCATTTCTAAAGTTTGTTTATAAAACAAACACCTTCGTTACCCTAAGACTGTACTGTGTGAAATAAGCTAGTTCTTTCTCGAATGATTTCCTTTCTCACGAAGACCCGTCAGTGCAGCAAGATCAAACTTTGTAAGTTTGTGTAATCTAAAAAATGAACAACTTGGTAGATGAGCTTCATTTCTAATGTAGTTTGTTTAGAAAACAAACACCTTCATAGCCGAAGACTGTACTGTGTGAAATAAGCTAGTTCTTTTCTCAGAATGAGTTGCTTTCTTACGAATAGTCTTCAGTGCAGCAAGATCAAACTTTGCAAGTTTGTGTAATCTAACAATTTGTACAACTGAGTAGATTAGCTTCATTTCTAAAGTTGTTTGATGAGAAAACAAAAGCCTTCATTGCCGAACACTGTACTGTGTGAAATAAGCTACTTCTATTTTAGGAATGAGTTGCTTTCTTACAAGGAGTCTTCAGTGCAGCAAGATCAATCTTTCCTAGTTTGTGTAATCTAACAAGATGTAGAACTTAGTAGATTAGCTTCATTTCTAACATAGTTTGATTAGAATCAAACACCTTCATTGTCGAAGACTGTGCTGTGTGAAATAAGCTAGTTCTGTTCTCGAATGTGTTGCTTTCTTACGAAGAGACTTCAGTGCAGCAAGATCAAACTTTCCTAGTTTGTGTAATCTAAGAAGATGTACAATTTAGTAGATTAACTTCATTTCTAACTTAGTTTGTTTAGAAAACAAACACCTTCATTGCCGAACACTGTACTGTGTGAAATAAGCAAGCTCTTTCTCGGAAAGAGTGACTTTCTAATGAGGAGTCTTCAGTTGAGCAACATCAAACTTTCCTGATTTGTGTAATCTAACAAGATGAACAACTTCGTAGATTATCTTCATTTCTAACGTAGTTTATTTAGAAAACAAACACCTTCATTGCTGAACACTCTACTGTGTGAAATAAGCTAGTACTGTTCTTGGAATGAGTTGCTTTCTTAGGAAGAGTCTTCTATGCAGCAAGATCAAACTTTGCTAGTTTGTGTAATCAAAAAAGATGTATGACTTAGTAGATTAGCTTCATTTCTAAAGTATTTGTTTAGAAAATAAAACATCTTCATTGCCGAACACTGTACTGTGTGAAATAAGCTAGTTCTGTTCTCAGTATGATTTGATTTCTTATGAAGAGTCTTCAGTGCAGCAAGATCAAACTTTGCTAGTTTGTGTAATCTAACAAGATGAACAACCTGGTAGATTAGCTTCATATCTAACGTAGTTTGTTTAGAAAACAAACACCTTCGTTTCCGAACACTGTACTGTATGAAATAAGCTAGTTATTTCTCGGAATGATTTGCGTTCTTCTGAAGAGTGATCAGTGCAGCAAGATCACACTTTGCTAGTTTGTGTACTCTAACAAGATGTACAACTTATTAGATTATCTTCATTTCTAACGTAGTTTGTTTAGAATACAAACACCTTGATTGCCGAAGACTGTACTGTGTGAAGTAAGCTAGTTCTGTTCTTGGAATGAGTTGCTTTCTTACGAATAGTCTTCAGTGCAGAAAGATCAAACTTTGCTAGTTTGTGTACTCTAACAAGATGAACAACTTGGTAGATTAGCTTCATATCTAATGTAGTTTGTTTAGAAAACAAACACCTTCATTGCCAAAGATTGTACTGTATGAAATAAGCTAGTTCTGTTCTCGGAATGAGTTGCTTTCTTATGAAGATTCTTCAGTGCAGCAAGATCAAACTTTGCTAGTTTGTGTAATATAACAAGATGTACAACTTGGTAGATTAGCTTCACCTCTAATGTAGTTTGTATAGAAAACAAACACCTTCATTGCCAAAGTTTGAACTCTGTAAAATAAGGTAGTTCTGTTCCCGGAATGATTTGCTTTTTTACGGACAGTCTTCAGTGCAGCAAGTTCAAACTTTCCTAGTTTGTGTAATCAAACAAGATGAACAACTTAGTAGATTACCTTCATTTCTAACGTAGTTCGTTTAGAACACAACCACCTTCACTGCCGAACACTGTACTGTGTGAAAAAAGCTAGTTCTGTTATCGGAATGAATTTCTTTCTTACAAAGAGTCTTCAGTGCAGCAAGATCAAACTTTCCTAATTTGTGTAATCTAATAACATGAACAACTTGGTAGATTAGCTTCATTTCTAACGTAGTGTGTTTGGAAAAGAAACACCTTCATTTGCAAATACTGTACTGTGTAAAATAAGCTAGTTTTCTTCTCGGAATGAGTTGCTTTCTTATGAAGAGTCTTCAGTGCAGGTAGATCGAACATTCTTGTTTGACTAATCTAACAGGATGAAGAACTTCGTAGATTCGCTTCATTTCTGTTCTCAGAATTAGTTGCTTTCTTACAAAGTGTCTTCAGTGCAGCAAGATCAAACTTTCCTAGTTTGAGTAATCTAACAAGATGTACAACTTGGTAGATTAGCTTCATATCTAATGTAGTTTGTTTAGAAAACAAACACCTTCATTGCCAAAGATTGTACTGTGTGAAATATGCTAGTTCTGTTCTCGGAATGAGTTGCTTTCTTACTAAGAGTCTTCAGTACAGCAAGTTCAAACTTTCCTAGTTTGTGTAGTCAAACAAGATGAACAACTTCATAGATTAGCATCATGTCTAACGTAGTTTGTTTAGAAAACAAACACCTTCATTTCCGAAGATTGTACTGTGTGAAATAAGCTGGTTCTGTTCTCAGAATGAGTTGCTTTCTTATGAAGAGTCTTCAGTGCAGCAAGATAAAAGTTTGCTAGTTTGTGTAATCTAACAAGATGAACAACTTGGTAGATTAGCTTCATTTCTAACTTAGTTTGTTTAGAAAACAAACACCTTCATTTCTGAAGATTGTACTGTGTGAAATAAGCTAGTTCTGTTCTCAGAATGAGTTGCTTTCTTATGAAGAGTCTTCAATGCAGCAAGATAAAACTTTGCTAGTTTGTGTAATCTAACAAGATGAACAACTTGGTAGATTCGCTTCATTTCTAACGTAGTTTGTTTAAAAAACAAACACCTTCATTGCCAAAGATTGAACTGTGTCAAATAGCTAGTTCTGTTCTCGGAATGAGTTGCATTCTTATGAAGAGTCTTCAGTGCACCAAGATCAAACTCTCCTAGTTTGTGTAATAAAACAAGATGAACACCTTAGTAGATTAGCTTCATTTCTAACGTAGTTTGTTTACATTTCTAACGTAGTTTGTTTAGAGGTAGGGCCTCACTGTAGCTCAGGCTGCTATGGAAGTCACATTCTCTCTCTCTGTCTGTCTCTCTGACTCCTTCTAACTATCCTATAAATAATAAAAATAATATGAACTGGAGCGATGGCTTAGAGGTTAAGGCGCCTGCCTCCTAAGCCTAAGAATGCTGGTTCCAATCTCCCGCGATTCCAATCTCCAGGTCCCACGTTTATCCAGATCCAAAGTGAGGCAAGGGCACATGTGCCACCATGCTCATCTTATTTTTTCTTTATTTATTTGAGAGCAATAGAGAAAAAAGAGAGAGAGAGAGAGAGAGAGGCAGGTAGAGAATGGGCATGCCAGGGCATCCAGCCCCAGCACACGAACTCCAGACCAGTGTGCTTCCTTTTGCATCTGGCTTGATGTGGGTCCTGGGGAACTGAGCCTCAAACTGTGGTCCACGGGCTTCGCAGGCCAGTGCTGAACCACTGAGCCATCTTGCCTCCAGGCCTGCTCACCTTCTTTATACCACATAGAGTTTCCAGGAGCATGATCACAGGAATCCATTCTACCTAAACTTTAGTCAAATTGTAAGCCCGAAACGTGTGTGTGTGTGTGTGTGTGTGTGTGTGTGTGTGTGTGTGTGTGTGTATGTGTGTGTGTGTTGGAGAAAGAGAGAGACAGAGAGAGAGAATACATAAGATGGGGCCATGCGTCTAGAGTTTGTCTGCAGCAGCTGGACGCCCTGGCGCCCCCATTCTCTCTCTGTCTCTGACTCCTTCTATCTCTCCTATAAATAATAAAAATAATAAAATGAAATAATAATAATAATAATAAAATCAAATATATTTGTAGTGGCTCCCACCCCTTTCATCCCAGCAACACTGGGAGGGAGGCAGAGAGTGAGGAGGGTTGTGGCTGTGAGTTCGAGTCCACCCTGAGACAACAGAGTGAATTCCAGCTCAGCCTGGGCTACAGCCTGTCCCTACCTCGAAAACCAAAAAAACCACAAAAACCAAAGAAATAAATGTAACATCTACCATAAGTACAGTGTCATGCAGCAAAAAGCAGGAGGAGGTGTTTAGTTCATGATCTGTACATACATATATATATATATATATATATATATATATATATATATATATATTATGATATGTTTTTCTTTCATATATTATATATTATACATAATATATACACATATAAATACATATTTAAATTTATATATAAACTTATATGTAAATATGTGAGTTCATATATGAATATACATGTAAATTTATAGCAATATGATACATATATAAATTTCTATGATATATATTTACATATATAATATGTATAATATATTATTACATGTATTACAGATTATTATACATTATATATAATACATAAAATATACTTATACAAACATATGTAATTATATGTAAAGATATAAATTTCTATAGAACATAATAGGATTAGGGTTGAGGCCATATGTAAATTTATATCCATAAATACATATGTATGTATATAATTTGTGGGGGTGCGAGGTAGGGACTGGCTCTAGCCCAGGCTGACACAGAATTCACTGTGGCCTCTCAGGCTGGCCTTGAACTCACTGCCACGAACTTTCTAAGATGTACTTATTCACAATTGGTGTCCAGGAAACGTGGGAATAACTTCTAAGAATTATCAATCTCAGAATTAAATCCTTCTCATGTCCTAACATACATAATATGAGCCAGCAAGCATTCATTGGATCTCAGTTGAAGGGAGGCTTCAATGTTGTCGACTTTTCACGTGATGACACCAGGTGACACTGGCCTTGTGTCTGTGGAATTTTCTTTCCCAGGAGATCTTCTGGAAAGCTTCTGAAACTAACTCTGAGTTTTTTTCATCATGACAAAGGCTTGCATAGCTGTCTGTGTCTCTCCTGCGTAGAGAGAGCTCATAGGGTTTTTCTCTAATTTTCAAAGCATATCGAGTCCTCTCCTTAGCGGGACCCAATAGACATTTGCCAAATGTGCTTTATGGCCTGGACCAGAGTGAGACCCTACCTTGAAAAACCAAAAAAAAAAAAAAAAAAGTGCTTTATGTAATCGCTTCGCTTGCAACTATTCCCTGCATTTAGGGTATGTAAGGTGAAAGCTTCTGTCCAATTCAATCGTAGTTTATTTTATTTTATTTTATTTTATTTTATATTTTTTATTTATTTTATATTTTTGCTTTCTTTTCTTTTGCTCTTTGGTTTCTTTCTTTCTTTCTTTCTTTTGTTTGTTATTTTGGTTTTCGATGTAGGGTCTCACTCGATCTGAGGCTGAACAGGAATTCACCATGGCGTCTCAGCGTGGCCTCGAACTCTCTGCCATCCACCTACCTCTGCCTACCAAGGGCTAGGATTCAAGACATGCGCCTCCATGCCCAGCTATATTTTGTTTTTTTCATGGTAGGGTCTCACTCTACCCAGGCTGCACTGGAACACACGATGTTATCTCAGGCTGGCTTTGAACTCACACCTAAGCATGTACATCTGCCTTGTCAGTTCTGGGGATCAAGGTGCATTGAACCACGTCAAGCTCAAAGGATTTAGTGGACTCATGCCTCCTGATGGTGGAAAATCACAGACAAAAATCTCGAGATCGCATCATAGGTCAAATTTCACACATAGTTTTTTCAATACTTGTAATTGAAGTGAGATGCCCCGGAAGGGAACGTATGATTGCGAGATACTTGTCCCCAATGCTAATGAGATCCTGTCCTGGCAAGTAAAGGTGTAATTCTACTTGGAAACCTTTTAAAGTGTTTCCAGACAGTGGAATCACAGTCTGAAATGATATTTTCCGAGAAGCATAAAGCGTAACTATGCACTTGCTCTTTCTCTTCAACGTCAGATTGGGAGTTTTAATTCTTTTGTGCATCACGACAGGCCACCACAAATTCTCACTGTGTTAATAGGGGTCCTGGTGTTGTGTACTGACCATGCTTTCATTCCTGATTGCAAGTGTGACTGAATGAACAGATGGCATATTGGCGATGTTTCCATACCTTGCCCTTGTTGTGGTCCATCACCACACCTGCATCCACTGTGTTGTCAGGAAGGTTCTCAAGCGCATCCTTGTGGGGACACTGGACCTCAGGGTACGCTTTCCAAGTTTGAGGTTCTTGATTCCTTCTGCCCACTCTTCAGCTCCTAAGGCTTATAAGGAATTAAAAGGAATTTCTGGGCTGGAGAGAATACTTAGGGGTTAAGGCGCCTGCAAACAAACTCCAGATGTGTGCGCCCCCTTGTGTATCTGGCTTACCTGGGTCCTGGGAAGTTGAACCTGTGTCCCGTGGCTTTGGAGGCAAGTACTTTAACTGCTATGCCATCTGCAGTCCTAAAATTATTTTTTTGTTGTTTTTCAAAGTAGAGTCTCTCTCTAGCCAAGGCTAACCTGGAATTCACTATGTAGTCTCACGGCGGCCTTGAATGCATGGCGATCCTCCTACTTTTGCCTCCCAAGTGCTAGGATTAAAGGCGTGCACCACCACACCTGGCCTAAAATTAATTTTTTTTTAAATTATATTTTGAAAGCAGTGGGAGATGAGAGACAGGGCAAGAATGGCATACCAGTACCTCCAGGTGCTGCAAATGGACTCCAGATGCATGTGTCACTTTGTTTATCTGGTTTTATGTAGGTACTGGGGAAGCCAACCCAGGTCTTTAGTGTCTCTGCGAGCAAGTGTCTTAACAGCTGAGCCATCTCTCCAGCCCCCTGAAACACTTCTTCAAGAATGATATCTTAGCTGGGCATGGTGGCGCACACCTTTAATCCCAGCACTCGGGAGGCAGAGGTAGGAGGATCGCGGTGAGTTCAAGGCCACCCTGAGACTACATAGTTAATTCCAGGTCAGCATGGACCAGAGTAAAACCCTACCTCGTAAAAAAAAAAAAAAAAAAAAAAAAAAAAAAAAAAAAAAGATATCTTAATTGGTTTACCAATAGTAGGCTTATTCACATATCCTTGGTTTTGATTCATCCTCCCACCATCCCATCCCTCCCTCATCCCCCACCCCTATTTAAACCCTGTCCTACTGGGATTCCTCCACCACATTCAGGTCCCATGTGTTCCAGTGTCCTCTCACAGTAGCTGCCATTGCCTCATTCTAGCGTCTTGTTCTCTATAGACACTCTGACTTTCAGCTGCTCATCGAGAAATTTGAAGCTCGGATCTGCAAGTCAAGAGAGCATGCAGCTGTGGCGTTCTGTGATGGGAACTCTGGGATGAGGACCAGAAGCCTTGTCCACCTGAGCACCTGTCTCTGGAAGGCCAACCCAGGCTGGCTGCTGCGGGGAAGTTGCCTGTCACCCAGGTAAGGGCTCCTTGATCCTGTCTGTCATGAAGCCAGTGCTGGACAGTGAAGCTGCCTTGGACCTGCTTCTGTATCCAAGTTCAGTGACTCTCACTTCTAGTGTGACTTGTACTCCAAAAGTCAAAGAATGTGCTGTGACTCAGAAAGCCCAGCATTGATTTCAATCTTGCTAATTTTTTCATTTTCAGAAAAAATATTATTTCATTGTCTTTTGAAATCTTGGGATTTTTTTTCTCTGTTAAAATTGAACATATCTGTGGTGGTTTGATTCAGGTGTCCCCCATAAGCTTAGGTGTTCTGAATGCTAGTCTCCTCAGCTGATGGTAATTGGAAATTAAAGCCTCCTGGAGGCAGAGTATTGGGGGCGGGCTTATGGATATTATAGCCAGCTTCCCCTTGCCAGTGTTTGGCACACTCTCCTGTTGCTAGGGTCCATGTTATGTTGGCCAGGGGGTGATGTCTACTCTGCTCATGCCATCATTTTCCCTGACATCATGGAACTTTCTGCTCGAGCCTGTAAACCAAAGTAAACCTCTTTTTTCCCCACAAGCTGTTCTTGGTCAGGTGATTTCTATCAGCAGTGTGAGCCTGACTGCAACCGTAAAGTGGTACCGAGGAGTGGGATTTCTGCTGGACACCTGATTGTGTGGTTTTGGCCTTTTGGAGCTGATTTTCAAGAGGAATGTGGAAGGATTTGAAACCTCGGCCCAAGAGACACCTTTCAGTGCTGTATGTAGAGCTTGATGGACTATTCTGCTCACAGTTGAAAGGCCTGAATGCAGTAAGAACTATGGACTGTGAGGTTTGGCTTATGAGGGAGAGAAGGAGCTTTACTTGGACTTGGCTAGCAGTTCATGTGAGATGCTTGCTGTTATGCCCGTGTCCTGAGAAGTTGTGCAGGGTTGCTTGGCGTAGAAATGAACTGATGTGAGCAGAGGGATGTGACACAGAAAAAATGAAATCTTTGGGACTAAACTGATGCCTGTTCACCTGCAATTTTTTTGAGACATTATAACTTTTGAGATTGAGCCAGCTGAACTGCCCTGGGGCCACAGGAAGAATGTAGACTCTTTTGAAATCTCCTGAATGCTGAAGGAGTGCCCTGTTCTACGAAGTCTGCTTTATTCCCCCCTGGATTAACAAATTGTCACTCTAGCTCATATTATGGTGTATAAGAAATGTAGGAAAGAGAGGGTCATTGAGTTTGCAATGCGATCTTGTAATTTAGAAATGGCCATGGGCAGTGTGAAGCAGGTTTGCTGGATGCCTGCTTGGAGATCCCATGGGGCCAGGAGGATGGACCTCGGGTTGTAGTGGAGACCCAGTGGAGATGCCGGGAACATGAGATGGCTGCCCAGCGGGGCTGCCAGCCCCAGATGAAGTTTTCCAGGCCCGTGAGTAGCCTAGCTGGAGGGGTGGAATTTGAACTCCAGAGGCTTGTTGCTGGTTAGAATCATCACTCTTGGATATTTGTCATTGACTAGAGTTGTTGGACCTGGAGCTACAGAGTTTGATGTTTGCCCTGGTTTTAAATCTTGTATTGGTTGAATATTTCTGTGCTTTGCCCAATGCCACCCTTTTCAGTGGGAATGTTTATTCTGTGTCATTTTGGGGTTTGGGAAGGACTTTTTTGGGTATTATGGCTCAGTTAAAAGACCTTGGATTATGGGGATGTATGAACATCATTAGGATTCATAAAAACTATGGGGACTTTGAAAGTTGCATGAATGCATTGCATTTTACATCATGTATGGTTATCAGTTTATGGGGACCAGGGGTGGGATGTGGTGGTTTGATTCAGGTTTCCCCCATAAACTTAAGTATTCTGAATGCTAGTCTCTCCAGCTGATGGCAATTGAAAATTAAAGCCTCCTGGAGGTAGAATATTGTTGGGGGAAGGCTTATGGGTATTAGAGCCAGCTTCCCCTTGCCATGTTTGACACACCCTTTTGTTGCTATGGTCCACTGTATGTTGGCCAGGGGTGATGTCTACACTCTGCTCATGCCATCATGGAGCTTTCCCCTCGAGCCTGTAAGCCAAAGTAAACCTTTTTTTTTTTTTTTTTTTTTTTTTTTTTTTCTTCAAGCTGCTCTTGGCTGGGTGATTTCTACCAGCAATGCGAACCTGACTGCAACATCATCCCATTACAAAACATTTTATTCACTTGTTTGATAGGGAGAGAGAGAGGAAGAGGCAGATAGACAGAACAGGCACACCAGGGCCTTCAGCCACTGCAAAGGAATTTCAGGCACATGCTCCACCTTGTGAATCTGGCTCATGTGGGTCCTAGGGAAACAAACGTGGGTCCTTAGGCTTTGCACGTAAGTGCCTTAATTGCTAAGCCATCTCTCTAGCCCTAGCATCCCATTTTTATTGGCTATTTTATTTCCTTTATTTTTTCTCTCAAGATTGCTTGAACTATCTGAGGTCGTTAGTGCTTCCAAATTAATTTTAAGAGGTGTGTGTGTGTGTGTGTGTGTGTGTGTGTGTGTGTGTGTGTCAAATGGTGGTCAGGTCTTGGTGGGGATTGCATTGACTCTGTAGATTGATTTTTTTGTTGTTGTTCATTTTTTTGCTTGTTTTTTTTTTTTTTGAGGTAGGGTCTCACTCTAGCTCAGGCTGACCTGGAATTCATTTGGTAGTCTCAGGGGGGCCTCAAACTCACAGTGATCCTCCTACCTCTGCCTCCCAAGTGCTGGGATTAAAGGTGTGCACCACCACACCCGGTTTGTAGATTGCTTTTGGTTAGAGCCGGTTTCACAACATGGATGCTTCCAATCCATGGGCATGGGAGGGGAGGTCTGTTACTAGTGTTCTCTGGAACTTTCCAGGTTATTGGCCTATTACTCAAAGAACTGAAGGACGGTGCACATAGGTAGTTTAGCAGCAAGAAACTTCATGAGGAGCAAAGTGATGATGAAGGATTAGCACACTGCCCAAGGGCAACAGGCACTGGAGTGGAGAGTGCTCACAGGCCCAGGGACATGGTCAGGGCCATTGCTCTGCAGTAGTGTTAGGTGGGGATGGGTCATTTGCCTGGGACATAGTTTGGTGCTCTGGTTTCAGTTACAGACAGTTTTCCTTTTCTCTACAGTGCATGGGACTTCACATGATGCATTTATTTTTTTTATCATATTCATACATAGGCATACAATAATAAATAGGGCTTTCTTCCTGAAAGGTCACTTAAAGGACACAACAATATGCATGTACCCTAAAACCCTTCAGGCTGGGTGGCCCCTACTGTTCTGATTCCTAAGCTATCTTAGAATGTATTTGAATGGGTGCTTATCGCAAACAATGGCTCCAAGGGGAGGAGAAAATGGTTCTGTTATGTGGCTCCAGGTGTACATGTAAGTGTAGCTCAGTGCAGGTTGAGTTCCAGGTTGCTAGGTGCCTTGTATAAGAGAAGGGTGTGCTTGCAGCTCAGGTCAAGCAATGTCCAAGGTGCCTGAATTACTGGCTGTGCCTGCCTGCCTCTGATCCTTATGTATTCTAATGCTTTCTTCAGTTTCTTAAGTGTTTTAAAATTTTCACTTCCATGTTTAGTTTTTGTTGTTGTTGTTGTTGTTGTTGTTGTTTTTTGATGCAGGGTCTCAATCTAGGTCAGGCTGACCTGGAATTCACTCTGTAGTCTCAGGGTGGCCTCAAATTCAACAGCGATCCTCTTACCTCTGCCTCCCAAATTCTGGGATTAAAGGCATGCATGACACACCCAGAGCCAGGGTTAGGTTTATTCTCAAGTTGTGTGTATGTGTGTCCATTCATCTTTCTGTCTACCTCATCTACCTATTTGTGGCAATTACGAATGGGATTGTTTCCCTGGTTTCATCCTCTTGCTGTTTGCTATTGCCTTTACATGGGTACTGGGGAATCAAACTTGGGCCAGCAGGCTTTGCAAGCAAACACCTTTCACCTCTGAGCCATCTCCACAGCCCATATTGGATATTGGTATATAGGAAGGGTACTTACTATTTTTTGTTCTAAATTTGAAAAATAATTCATGAGGGTTGGGGATTTAGCTCAGTGGATGAGCACTTGCCTAGCAAGCACAAGAGCCTACGTTCGGTTCACAGCACCAAAAACAACAATGATAATAATTCGTGTATTTATTTGGGGGAGAGAGAATGAATGAATGAACATGAGCAAGCCAGGACCTCCAATTCATCAGGTATTACAAGCAAGCATCTTTGACCACTGAGAAATCTCCAGCCCTTTTAAAAACTTTTCATTGAGGCTGTAGCAATGGCTTAGCAATTAAGACACTTGCCTGTGAGGCCTAAGGACCCAGGTTTCGATTCCCCCGGACCCATGTAAGCCAAATGCACAAGGTGGCACATGTGTCTGGAGTTCATTTGCAGAGGCTGAGGCCATGGTGTGCCCATTCTTTCTTTCTCTCTCTCCCTCTTTCTCTTTCTCTCAAATAACTGCATAAAAATTTTAAGTAACTTTATTGACAGTTTCCATAAATGAAGACAATATAACATGATCATAACCCTCCCTTCCCCCACCATGATCCTCCTGCATTGAATCTTCTAACTAGTTTCTCTTCAATGTTGATGTCTTCATGTTTTTCCCTCCTATCATGCAGGCCTTGTGGAGGTAACATTAGCCACCTTAAAAATCATGAATATCCTAGACACGTTGTGTGATAATTTTTTAGCTTAATTTTATTTATTGGCAATGTGTATAATGTATTTTGACCATAATCATCTCCCATTACCTTCTTTTCTTTGTCCCACTGAACTCTTCCTCCTTCCCACCGAGTAGTCCCTCTTCTACGTGGATGTCTTTGTGACTGTGTGTGTGAATGTTTGAGTTACACAGTGTAATGAGGGTTGCTTACACAGGCATAATGGTGTTTACTTTCTAGAGTTCATGCAACCTTCCAGTGTCTGCAACATTGAATAAAATGTCTCCCCCTTCCCCAGCAGCCACTATGTTTTAAAATATTAATCCCTTTTATTTCTTTTCATAGCCCATTTTTAATTGGGTCATTTGTCTTTTTCACGTGTAGTTTTTGGAGATCTTTACGTAGCCTAGATATTAATAATCTGTCAGATGTATCACTTGGAAAGATTTTCTCCATTCTGTGGTCTGGGAAGATGGGTTCATTCTGGTGTATATTTCCAAGAGGGTAGTCTGGCATAGTGCAGAAATACATTGGCAGAATTGGGAAGCACCTGCTCACATCACATCACATCCCATCAGCAAGCAGAGAGGGGACAGGAAGTGAAGCTGAGCTGTAAGACCTCAAGCCTGTCCTCTAATGACTGACCTCTTGTCCCTGCTCCTGAAGGCTCCACAGCCCTCCAGTGCAGCCCCAACATTTGAGACATTCAGACAGCAGCATGACCCTCATAACTTAACCAACTATCAGACTACCTAAGCCTGTCTGGGGTCCCAAAGAAGTGCTGCAGTCAAATGATAAATGATTGGCTGTGTGACGGCCATGACCACGCTTGAGAATCTGTCTTGCCAGAGCTGTGTGATCTCCAGCAAGTTATTTTTGTTTTTTTACCTCAATTTCTCTCATTTGTGTGTTATGACCAGTAAATGGAACTTTTTCATAAGTCGAGTTCTTTCTGTTCAAGCCTTTTACTTTTTTATATTTGCATGTATTTTGTTTTTCTTCCTCCTTTCACAAGGACATCAAATGAAATATATTTCATATTAAATACCTGTTATCTCCTCATATGATTTAGTTTTCTTTTCCCTCAATCAGATGTACCACCTTGTATTCACTTTCTTTTTAAAAGCTTGTGGTCCACTTTAGTTGATCCCTACTTAAGCTTTCCATCAGTTCTTTCACCCAGTGTGGACAGGTTCTGAATCCATTTCCATCTCCACCACTGGCATCTTGTACCTAAACTTATGACTACCCTCCTTCCCTTATTCCAGTCATAGTCCCCTCCTGATCCACCCTCCACCCTGACAAGAATCAGGTCCTGAACTTCTGACTCCCCTCCTTCCTCCTTCCATTATTCCAGTCATAGTCCCCTCGCCCTCCATCCTCCAACCTGACACATAAGCAGGTCCTGAACTTATGACTACCTTCCTTCCTTCCATTACTCCAGTCATAGTCCCCTCCCCCTACATCCTCAACTCCGACACATAAGAAGCCACTCAAATTGAGACTTCAGTGGACCGTGGTGAGCATTCATCTCCCAACTTCCGTTCAGTTTTTGGGCTGAGCAAACGTCAGTACTGATGAAATGCTCCATGACACTGATTTTTATTTATTACTTGAATACCTGTTTCCTGTGTGTCCAGCACCTGCCAGATTGTGGAAAGACATTCCTGTTTTATGGGAGTCACAGTGTGCAGTATCAGGATGGGCTCTTCCAGGTGACAGCCATCACTCCATGGGACAATGAAGAGGTTTAACTCCTTCCAGGGATAGAGAAAACAATCTGAGAAGTACATTTAAAACAGAGGTCCAAAGCGCAGGGAGTCATTATCCTGGTGAACGTGCTGATGAGGGATGTGGTAGGGGGAGGTTATGACACAGAATATAGTTTGTTCAAAGGCAAGAAGAACAGTGGTCTATTCCAGGAATCAACATTTTAGTATAGCTGAATAGAAGCCAGAGTTTAAGATCAACAGTAGCAGGAGACCAAAGGGAAAAGAAGGCAGGGACTTTTTTGCCACCGATTTCAGTGATCATAGACCTTGAGAAGCATAGCAGTTGGGCTCATGTCAGACAGATCTTTGAACTCTGAATTTCTTCTCCATGGCCATAGGCGTATAATTGAATGTCTTTACACGTGTGTTCTAGTCAGAAGAGGAAGAATGGGTACCTTGGACTTAATTCTTACTTGCGGTCTGTATCCGCTGTTTTGGACATTGGCGTATTGGGCATTTCTCTGTGTTTGAGGTACTGGGACAGAACCCAGAGCCTCTCGTATACTTGGCAAGTGCTCTACGTTGAGCTATCCCCCCAGTTCTCTCCATCAGACTTTCTGCTTTTTACCATTTAATATTCACATCATGGAATAGCTTTCCTTTTCCAGACCTCCTTATTATAGCCTGACTTCCTTTGCCACATGCCTATAAGATAACAAGTGTGCTGACCATCTTGGGTCAGGTGCGTGTGGAGGTGCACATGGTGTGTCTGGCAGCTGTACTTTCCTCTGCAGTTACTCACTGGCACTGTGGGTCTGTGTCTATCTTGCAAGCATGGTTAATGGGAAGTGTTCTGGGAGCTCGATCATTGGTTATGTGCTGTTTCATTGGATTTATGATCTTTCAAGGCTGAAGGCTTAAAGCACACAGAAAACTCACTAAAAGAAAGTTACTATGAGGACTTGCTTCAAAACAGTCAGCTCACATTCCCCAAGGTTCTTTGTGCCCTGCTCCACTGTTGCTGTGAGTGAGTTTGTTTTTCATGCTGACATGTTTATAGTCTAAATTTCAGCTTTGGAGTTCAGTATCATAACAAGCATCAGGGTGATGACTGCAGAGTTCATATTCACTAGTAGGGCTGATGTGGGAACTGAACAGACAGTAACAGCCATCTAGTCATCCACTGACCAGAGAGAGATGTCCGAAATCTCTGGTTTTGTGGTCTTTGTTCGTTCATTGCCAATATAAGGAAATTTTGACACTTTACAGTTAGTTACAGAAATGGCTTTCAAAAGATAATTTCACAAATGACCAAAACATCCAGTTTCATTTTTGAGTATCTGATACTGAAATAAGAAAAGGAAAACTTTTTTTCTCTGCAGACCTATATGAGGGCAGCCCCCTGAAACTGCATTATGTGATCACCTTAAGTGCTCAGGTGATAAAGAGGTATGTTCCTTTGTTACCTGAGGCTAGAGTAATGACTATACTACAGAGACTTGGAGAACCTGGTCATGCGCCACCTTGTGCATATGGCTTACTTGGGTCCTGGGGAATTGAACCAAGGTCCTTGGGCTTTGCAGGCAAATGCCTTAACTGCTAAGCCATCTCTCCAGACCTGGCTTGTGCTTTTATACTTACTCTGCTTCTAGTCTCAAGATAGACCAATGACAGCCAGGCATGGTGGTGCACCCCTTTAATCCCAGCATTCGGGAGGCAGTGGTATGAAGACTGATAGGAGTTTGAGGCCATCCTGAGACTACATAGTGAATTCAAGGTCAGCCTAGACTAGAGTGAGACCCTAGCTCCAAAAAAGAAAGATAGAATCCACTCACATCACATCCTCTCAATTCCCCTATCTAGAGAGAATCTTTATAGATATGAAAGCCATGGTTCATCATATGCATGACAAACCACTTGTCCCATTTTATTATTTATATATTTTACTTATTTGTGTGAGAGACAGGCAGATTGAGAGAGAGAGAGAGAGAGAGAGAGAGAGTACATGTTTGCTAGGTCCTCCAGCCACTGCAATGGATGGCATCTGGCTTTAGGTACAGGTGTATCAAACCTGGGTCCATTGGCATTGCAGGCAAGTGTCTTAACTGCTAAGCCATCTCTCCAGCCCCAACTCATCCCATTTTAGATATTCCTGTGGGGGTCCACCCCTTTGCCATCCTGCCACAGGAGGGTTTCATGGGACACTGACTTATGTGGCCTCTACCAGGACATGGACTGACCTTCCTACTCTTTGTTTTTTTTGAGATAGGGTCTCCCTCTACCCCAGGCTGACCTGGAATTCACTATGTAGTCTCAGCGTGGCCTTGAACTCACTGCAGATCCTCCTACTTCTACCTCCTGAGTGCTGGGATTAAAGGCATGTGCCACATACTTGCCTTTAATTTTTATTTGAGAGAGAGAGAATAGGTGTGCCAAGGCCTCTAACCACTGCAAACAGATTGAAGATGCATGCATCACCTTGTACATCTGGCTTACATGTGTCCTGGGGAATCGAACCTGGCTCCTTTGGCTTTGCAGGCAAGTGCCTTAACCACTAAACCATCTCTCCAGCCCCACATTTTTTTGTTTTGTGTTTTTGAGGTAGAATCTCACGGCAGCCTAGGCTGACCTGGAATTTACTCTGTAGTCTCGGGGTGGCCTTGAACACACAGGGATCTCCTACCCCTGCCTCCTGAGTGCTGTGATTAAAGGCATGTGCCATCATGACTGGCTAAGACACTTCGAAAACTTTTTTATTAAGAACCTACCATGGCTGCACATGGTGGTGGTATACGCCTTTAAGCCCAGCACTTGGCAGACAGGTAGGAGGATCAACATGAGTTCGAGGCCACCCTGAGACTACAGAGTCAATTCCAGGTCAGTCGGAGCTACAGAGAGAACCTACCTCGAAAAACCAAAAAAAAAAAAAAAAAAAGGATGCTATCTGGTACTTCCTGTGCTACGATCCTAGAAGGGGTTAACTCTGAGATTTGTACATCTCAGAAGTTGTTACCACTTTTTCTGAAAACACATTGAGAACAAGTCCATCCCAGATCAAAGGAAAGACAACTGTGTATGTCGTGACCTCAGCCTGGAATGGGCCTGGTAGTTTGGATTCTAAAAATTTTTATTTATTTGTTTGTTTGTTTATTTATTTATTTATACATTTATTTATTTATTTATGAGAGAGAGGAAGAGAATGGGTGCACCAGGGCCTCCAGCCACTGCAAACAAACTCCAGATGCATGCACCCCCTTGTGGATCTGGCTTACATGGGTCCTGGGGAATCAAACTGGGGTCCTTCAGCTTTGCAGGAAAACACTTTAACTACTAAGCCATCCCTCCAGCTCCCCTTTTTTTTGAGGTAGTGTCTTGCTCTAGCCCAGGCTGACCTGGAATTCACTATGTAGTCTCAGGGTGGCCTTGAACTCACAGTGATCCTCCTCAGTCTGCCTCTCGAGTGTTGGGATTTAAAGGAGTGCACCACCATGCCCGGCTTAGCTTGGGAGGTTCAAGAAGCACCCCAATAGTATGCTGTCACGTAAGTGCGACAAAAAGGGAATGAAAGGTGCAGAAAACACGATAGTGGCTATAAACATAATATCCCGCTGCCTTCTGGAATACACTGAGCTGCCAATGCAGACTTTGGTTGACAGTCCATTTGTCCTATACAGAGGCAGTGAGATCCAAGAACAACCAAAATTGATCAACAATTCCAGAAAAGATACCTGAACCCCTATCAAAAAATGAGCCAAAAGCCTGGCATGGTGGCAGACGCCTTTCATCCCAGCACTAAGGAGCTAGAGATAGGAGGATCTTTGTAAGTTTAAGACCACCCTGAGACTACATAGTGAATTCCAGGTCAGTCTGAGCTAAGGTGAGACCCTAGCTGGAAAAACCAACATAGGACCCAGGTGAAACATATAGGTATTGATGAGATGAGCCACAGTGCTGCTAGCTTTCAGGGAGAGTTTGAAAACCTGTGCCAGTGCGATGGGGAGATGCACAAAATGTGTTGAAGCAGGTTTCTAGAGCTGCTAAGAACTCACTATTAGAACAGACTTAACACACGGCCACCGATGCCCAGGAAATTGTGTGGAAGAGAAGGGGGAAGAGGCAGAGGGTGTGCAGCAATATGTGGAGGCCTTGACTCCCCCCACTGACAGACTGCTGCTCCCACAACTCATACCCCATAACCCCATGGTGAATACCCACTGGGCCACAGGGATAGACCCTCCGTGGGATGGTGGCAGGTGTAGGGAAATGATGGTGTCAACATAGGGTGTGTCCTTACAAAATTTCTACTGAAATCCAATAAATAAATACTAAATAAACTGCGTGTGGTGGTGCATGCCTTGAATCCCAGCACTCAGGAGGCAGAGGTGGGAGGATCACCATGAGTTTGAGGCCACCCTGAGACTATATAGTAAATTCCAGGTCAGCCCCTACCTCGAAAATCCAAAAAATAAAATCAAAGACATAAATAAATAAAAATTAAACAAAATTTCCATTGTGACTGGGGTTCAATCTGTGGATAGGAATCCCTTGGTCCCAGGTCAGTGTTGACAAATAAACACTGCTGCTCCACGTCAGTCTGGGAGTCTTGCCTCTCTGTCAAGCATCCTGCACAGACATCCTTGTGGGCTTAAGGAAAGTTGATTGATTCTCATCTTCAGTGACAGTGATGATCCAGTAAAGTAAATGAACTTAAATCTCCTCTCACATTTTTTGCTTATTTTATTAATTAATTAATTTATTTATTTCAGACAGAAAGAGGGAAAGAGAAAGAAGGAGAGTGAGAATGTGTGGGCCAGAGCCTGTAGCCTCTGCAACAAACTCCAGACGTGTGCACCACATTGTGCATCTGGTTTATGTGGGGAATCGAACCAGGGTCCTTAGGCTTTGCAGGCAAATGCCTTAACTGCTAAGCCATCCCTCCAGCCTTTTTTTTGCTGGGGGGGGGTGGTTCAAGGTACAGTCTCACTCTAGCCCAGGCTGACCTTGAATTCACTCTGTAGTATCAGGCTGGCCTTGAACTCACGGTGATCCCCCCACCTCAGCCTCCTGAGTGCTGGGATTCAAGGCATGTGCCACCATGCCGGGCCTCCTGTAACAATTTGTTTGTTTGTTTGTTTGTTTGTTTGTTTGTTTGTTTGTTTGTTTTGAAGCAGCGTCTCACTCTATTCCAGCTGACTTTGAACTCCTGGTGATATTTCTCCCTCAGCCTTACATGCATTTTCCCAGTCGGGATGTGTTATTGCTACAGAAACACACCCCGCATAGCCCGTTCACCCATATTTCATGCACCCCAGTTACCACAGCCTTTAAACTTCTTCTTTTTAAAAAAGATTTATTTATTTATTTATATTTTGTGTTTTTCGAGGTAGGGTCTTACTCTGGCCCAGGCTGACTTGGAATTCACTCTGTAGTCTCAGAGTGGCCTCAAACTCACGGCGATTCTCCTACCTCTGCCTCCCGAGTGCTGGGATTCAAGGCATGCTCCACCACAACAGGCAGGCTTTAACCTTCTAACTGATGGGGTGAATTTTAAGATATTGTTCCATTTCAAGATAAGATTCAGTCTAGCACCTGATCCATGATTAAGCAGTGTATTTTCAGCCAATCAATCTGACAACTTACTGTAAAACGAAGTTTCTCTCCCCTAGGGTGAAGGCAAGGTCCAACTGAAAGCAAATACCAGCAAGATGCAGGGACTCTCCGTGTGGAAACAATAACAAGACCCCCAAAAAGCACATGAAGCAGACTCTCACTCTCTCCCCATTAGGAATACCTGCAACCTTTTCATTTTATCTGTGATATGATCAAGAGTGATGATCATAAATGAATCAGTGCAGCTGAGAAAAAATTTGGTTGAGGGTGGATGGGAATCATAACTGTAAAAATCTTAAGAAGTAGTGCTGGAGGGATGTCTTAGCGGCTAAGGCCTTTGACTGCAAAGCCAAAGGACCCAGGTGCAATTCCCCAGGATCCACATTAGCCAGATGCGCAAGGGGGCACATGCATCTGGAGTTCATTTGCAGTGGCTGGAGCCTCTGGCGTGCCCATTCTCTTTTCTCTCTCTCTCTCTCTTTTTCTGTGAAATGAATGAATGAATAAGTGTAAGAAGCATTGCTCTAGATCATGAATGAAAGTAGCCTGTTGCTGTGTGGGTCACGCAGTTTGGTAAATGCATTATTCCCCTGGCAATCCCTAGGCCTTGGATGGAAGGGGGAATTGGCAGCAGGCTCTTGGGGTCCCCCATCTTAGTGAAGTGCTGCCTGGGGAATAATCCATGAAGCACACAGTATGTTGTGCTCAAGCCAGCCTTTTTGTGTGAGCTTTAAAAAACTTTTGGGGCTGGAGAGATGGCTTAGTGGTTAATCACTTGCCTATGAAGCCTAAGGACCCCAGTTCAAGACACAATTCCCCAGTACCCGCGTAAGCCAGGTGTACAAAGTGGCGCATGCATCTGGAGTTCATTTGCAGTGACTGGAGGCCCTGGCACACCCATTTCTTTTCTCTCTCTCTCTCTCTCTCTCTCTCTCTGCCTCTTTCTCTCTCTGCCTGTTGCTAATAAACAAATAAATATTTAAATAAACTTTTCATTTTCTTTTTTTAAATTTCATTTATTAATGTATTTGAGAGAGAGTGGCAGATGGGCATGCCAGGCACTCTAGCCACTGGAAAAGAACTCCAGATGTGTGACCCCCTTGTGCAGCTGGCTTACATGAGTCCTGAGGAAACGAACCTGCGTCCTTTGGCTTTGCAGGCAAGCACCTTAACCACTAAGCCATTTCTCCAGCCCTTGTGAGCCTTCTTTGTGTGTGTGTGTCCAGTAGGTCCTACTAGCTACCGCTGTATGTGAGGGTGATGGGGAAATTGTTTCCAGCCGGGCCTGAAACTTAGTACTGTATGCCGGGTGGTATTCAGCTCTGACCTTTCTTTCTTCTTCTGTTTTTTAAAAATATATATTTTTTTTTTTTCGAGGTAGGGTTTCACTGTAGCTCAGGCTGACCTGGAATTCACTATGTAGTCTCAGGGGGCCTTGAACTCATGGCGATCCTCCTACCTCTACCTCCCAAGTGCTGGGAATAAAGGTGTGTGCCACCACACCCGGCTTTTAATATTTTTATTTATTTTAATTTTACATTCATGTTGGTGCCTTCGGTAGCCTCCTCCCTGTCCTCTCCCCTCTTAAAGGACCCTCCTCATTGGGGAATGTGGGTCATGCACTATGGGGGTAGCCAACAGTTATGGGGAAAAGGCAGTGTCTCTGTGCATAATGACCCAACGTGTGGCTCTAACACTCTTTCTGCCCCCTTTTCCGTATATTTCTCTGCAGCTCTGACCTCTCCGGCCTCCAGGTAAAGCAGGGTGCATACTCATCAGTTCCAGGAAGTTCTTCCTCTTCTTCCTCATCCTCCCTCTGACCCCCCAGATTGAGAGCTGAGGATAGAGCTGCCAGGTATTGGGAGTCTGGGCCTGTGAAGGAAGAGGGCTCTGCTCCTAAATGCTGCTCTCATGTGGTAGACTTAGAGAGGGCCCTCTGGTCAGGAAAGGAGAGTTGGACAGAGCAAACCTGATGATCTGCCTGTCCTTTCCCTAGCACAGCTGTAACAAAGTACCACCATCCTCATCTCTTCGAATAGAAATTGCTGCCGGGCATGGTGGTGTACACCTCTAATCCCAGCACTCGGGAGGCAGAGGCAGGAGGAGCACCGTGAGTTCAAGGACATCCTGAATTCTGGGTCAGCCTGGGCTACAGTGAGGCTATACCTCAAAAAACCAAAAAAAAATAAATAAATAAATAAATAATGAACAAACAAAAAATGAATAAAATAAAATAAAGAATAGAAATGTGCTCTCTCCTAGCTTGAGGTCCAAGATGTTGGCAGTCCCTTTCTCTGTATCGATTTAGAAGGGAGGGCTGTGCTCCAGGCCATGTTCCCACTGCTGTATTTTCTCAGCCTATGCCAGCAGAGCCCCAGTGTCCATGGGTTATCTTCCCAGTGTGTTTCTGTACCTGCATCTTCCTCTTCACTTATTAGGCCACAAGGCCATGTGAGTTTTCTTCTGTAACTTTCACAACTTCCACGTATAAGTTTTTAAAAAAATTATTACATTTATTTAAGAGAGAAAGTAACAGAGACACAGAGAGAGAGAGAGAGACACGGGGGGAGCATGCAAGAGAAAGCATGCTCATGCCAGGACCTTCAGTCACTGAAAACTAACTGCAGAAGCATGTGCCATCCTATGCATCTGGCTTACATGGTTCCTGGGCAATAGAACCGGATCCTTTGGCTTTGCAGGCAAGCACCCCAGCTCATGTATAAGTTTTGATTTGGGTTTCTATGTGGCTAGTTTTTTTAAATTTTTTTTTTTATTTGAGAGAGAGAGAGAGAGACAGACAGTGAGAACGGGCACACCAGGGCCCCCAGCCACTGCAAACGAACTCCAGACACATACGCCTGCTTGTGCATCTGGCTTATGTGGGTCCTGTGAAATTGAACCTGGGTCCTTTGGCTTTGCAGGCAAGCGCCTTCACCACTAAGCTATCCCTCCAGAACTTTTCTTTTGTTTTTCTGAGGGGTGTCACTGTAGTTCAGGCTTACCTGAAATTCACTCTGTAGTCTCAGGGTGGCCTTGAACTTACAGTGATCCTCCTACCACTGCCTCCCAAGTGCTGGGATTCAAGCCATGCGCCACCACACCCAGCTTATTTAGTATTTCTTTATTGGATTTCAGTAAAAAATGTTTTATTTATTTAATTATTTGAGACAGAGAGAGGGAGAGAGCAAGAATGGGCATGCCAGAGCCTCTAGCCACTGCAAACAAATGCTAGACATATGTGCCACCTTGCACATCTGACTTACTTGGGTCCTGGGGAATCCAACTTGGGTCCTTGGGTTTTTCAGGCAAGTGCCTTAACCACTAAGCCATTTCTACAGCAAGGAATATATATATATATAAATTATTTGAGGTAGGGTTTCACTCTAGCTCAGGCTGTCCTGGAATTCCCTCTGTAGTCTCAGGGTGGCCTTGAACTCACCATTATCCTCCTACCCCTGCCTCCCCAGAGTTCTGGGATTCAAGGCTTTCACCACCATGCACGGCTTAAGATTTTTATTATTAAATTATTATATTTATTGAGGAAAGTACACAACCAAGGAAAGGCACCCACGTGGCTGGAGAGTCCACCATGGAGGGTCTGGCAAAAAACTGCAGAAAGAGAAGAAAGAAGAGAAAGTTCAATGAGTTCCTGTCATGTGAGTGCCCAGTGCCTCTCCAGCTCCTCTCTACACTCCACAAATGCCACCCACTTACTGTGGTGGCTACAGATTAGAAGGGATAGAAATGACCTTGTAGGAGATGCTGAGGAAATGTAACCCTTGTGGATGGGTGTGTGGCAGGTGTAGGTGTTCTGAGGTTAAGGCTCTGCCCCACCCTGGGTGGCCAAAGGACTGGTTCCTGGCAGTGGAGGGGTTGTGCTTCACACAGGTGTTTCCCACTGCTGAATCAGGCTGCACACACAAGCTTATGAGAGGAGCACAGGTGTGTGGCAGGGCGAGGTGAGCCAGGTGGCTTAACTCGGGCATGCAGGGATTTGGAGCCCCACCCTGGTGTTAGAGAGTGTAGAAAGCAGGTTCTGGGCCTGGCCAGGGCCAAGACACACGGACCTCATCTTCACACTGCCTCAGCCGGTCGTTGAGTTTTACTTTCTCTCTTTAGAGTGAGTTCTGAGAATGTGGACATGCGTAGACAAGCAAAGGATGCAGTTCCTGGTTTATTATAATGACTTACTCTCTAAAAGTGAAGGCACATCCCATACAGGAAACAATGTTTCAGTCAGTCAGAGCATAGTACGTGTGCGCTCAAGGTCAAGGCTGATGACAAAGGGCCGAGAAGGCTCCATCTGTACATCTATGCCACCGGGTTTAAGGAAAACCCTGGGGGCTTATATTTTTATTTATTTGAGGGAGCGGGAAAGAGAGAGAGAGGGAAATGGGCACACAAGGGCTTCCAGCCACTGCAAACAAACTCTAGATGCGTGTGCATTGGTTCTGGGGAATCAAACCAGGCTCCTTTGCCTTTGCAGGCAAGCACCTTAACCACTAAGCCATCTCTCCAGCCAAACCCTGGGGCCTTTTTAAAAAATATATTTTTATTTATTTATTTGAGAGAGAGAGAGATTGGGTGTGCCAAGGCCTCCAGCCACTGCAGATGAACTACAGATGCATGCGCCCCCTTGTGCATCTGACTGGGGGCATTTTAAAAATGATTTTAAGGCCTGGCGTGGTGGCACATGCCTTTAATCCCAGCACTTGGGAGGCAGAGTTTGGAGGATAGTGGTGAGTTAATGGCCACCCTGAGAATACAGAGTGAATTCCAAGTCAGCCTGAGCTAGAGTGAAACCCTACATTGAAAAAAAAAAAAAAAAAAAAAAAAAAGATTTTAAAACGTCAAATGGTGCTGAATGGAGGAAATTGTTTTGCACTGATGGATATTAGGGAGCAGGAATCCTTGGGCTGCTTAAGAGTTTTCTCAAAGGTCTGCTTGGGTTCTGATATTGTCACCATGCCCTGGTTAGGAGGAATGCCTAATTGACTTCTTCCCCCATCTATGCCAGGATCATAAACTAAATTGTCTTGACTTAGCAACATATGAGATGGCTAATGCCAAAATGTGACTTATATTGAAAATGTCACTGGCGGTGGGAACACATCTCAGTGTCCCCACCTTTGCTCTCTGAAGGCCTTCCACTCAGGTGCAGCTGGGATTCTTAATACAGTTGAATGGAATTAGTGAGCCTGTGTTACGAGAATGGAAAGATGATTGAGGAGAGTCAGTTGTGGGCCTCAGGAGAATGCCCCCAAATTCTTCAGCAGCATTGCATCAGTGACTAGGGGGCTTTTGGAGTTACTTGTTTGAAGGAGGGGGGCTACTCATTTCCTTATATAATGATTTTATGGTCCGTGTGTTGTGGCTCACACCTTTAATCCCAGCACTCAGGAGGCAGAGGTAGGAGGATCGCCATGAGTTCCATACCACCCTGAGACTCCACAGTGAATTCCAGGTCAGCCTAAGCTACAGTGAGACCCTACCAATGTAACCATAAGGCTCCTAACCAATATTTTATGTATTTATATATTTATGTATGTATTTATTTATGGGAGAGAGAGAATGGGTGCACCAGGGCCTTTAGCCACCACAAACGAATTCCAGATGCATTCACCACCATGTGCATCTGGCTTACGTGGGGCCTGGAAAATTGAACCAGGGTCCTTAGGCTTCACAGGCATGCACCTTAACCATTAAACCATCTCTCCAGGCCCCAATAACGTTTTTAAAAATTAAAGTAAGTTTGCTATGCATAGACCACAAAGACATTCAAGAATGAGGTATGGCTGGTTGTGGTGGCACACACCTTTAATCCCAGCCCTCAGGACGCAGAGGTGGGAGGATCACTGTGAGCTCAAGGTCAACCTGTGCTAGAGGGAGACCCTACCAGGAAAAAAGACACAATGTGGTAGGGAGGGCTGTTATCCTCCAGATATAACCTGATGCCAGCAGAGCATGCCTTCTCCTATCAGGCCTGTCAAAGTAATCGAGCAGAGGGCTGGAGGGTTGGCTTAGTGGTTCAGGCGCTTGCCTGCAAAGCCAAAGGACACAGGTTCGATTCCCCAGGACCCACATTAGCCAGATGCACAAGGGGGAGCATGCATCTGGAGTTGGTTTGCAGTGTCTAGAGGCCCTGGCACATCTATCTCTCTCTCCCTCTTTCTCTGCTGAATAAATAAATAGATTTAAAAATTAAAAAAAAAAAAACTAATCGAAGCCAGTTGTGGTGGTGCATGTCTTTAATCCCAGCACTCAGGAGGCAGAGGTAGGAGGATCACTGTGAGTTTGAGGCCTCCCTGAGACTACATACTGAGTTCCAGGTCACTTTGAAATAGAGTGAAACCCTATCTCAAAAAAAAAAAAAAATGGAGCAGAGCCATGCAGTGAGAAGTAACCAGGTCTATGGAATTGGCAATGGAGCTATTATTCACACCACTGGTAAAAGGAGGGGCGAGGGTCATGAGCCACTTCCCTGGAATTGTAGCCATTACTCCTTCCTGCCTCCCTGGGCTGCTAAGTAGAGGGTGTGGTCCATTTTTCCTACCTGATGGGGGAGACCTGGCAGTAATGCAGCTGTTTTGGGGTCACCCACACACTCCTGTAAATCACACCCCACTTGTGCTCTGTAAGTCAACCAGTTAATTTGATTGGTTCACCTGGTTGGAATTTGGTGGAATTGTGAGCAGTGACAGCGCTAGGATATGGCTTCATACTGTCACTCTCAGCAGGGTTAGTAGTTACACTCATATTCTAGGGGCCTCAACTCAGGATAAAACCCAGGATTAGTGACTTCCTCCCAGTGATTGTGTGTGAGTAATTGAAAGGTAAACATAAGACTGAGGATTCACAGTGTTGATATGTGTTTGCATATTGTCAATGTTGTGTGTGTACCGATCTGAGTATGGCAATAGAATGAGGAAGCTGTTTATATCTGATGAGTGCTTTTGCACCTATGAATTTGTGGCATCCCCAGATTCTTGTCTTAGGAATTTAAAGAAGTGAAATTCTGGGCCTGGAGAGATGGCTTGGTAGTATAACTTAAAATCAGGTATGGTTATATCACCTGCCTGATTTTTGTTGCACAAAATTGTTTTGGCTTTTCCAGGTTTTTTTGTGTTTCCAGATGTAATTTAGTATTTTTTTTTCTATTTCTGTGAAGAACGCTATTGGAATTTTATTGGGGATCGCATTAAATGTGTAGATTACTTTTGGTAAGATTGACATTTTCACAATATTGATTCTTCCAATCCAGGAGCATGGGATGTCTTTCCATTTCCTTGTGTATTCTGTAATTTGTCACTCAAGTTTTTTTAAAGTTCTCATTTTAGAGATCCTTCACTTCCTTGGTTAAGTTTATTCCAAGGTTTTTTTTTTTTTTGAGGCAATTGTGAATGGGAGAGATTCCCTGATTTCATCCTCTGCATGTTTGTTGTTAGAATCATATCATCTGCAAATAATGATAATTTGATCTCTTCCCTTCTGATTTGTATCCCCTTTATGGGTGTCTCTTGCCTTATTGCTATGGCTAAGACTTCCAGTACTGTATTAAATAGTAGTGGGGAAAGTGGACACCTTTGTCTTGTTCCTGAATTTAGAGGAAAAGCTTCAAGTTTTTCCCCATTTAGTATTATGTTGGCTGTAGGTTTGTCTTAAATAGCTTCTATTATGTTGAGATATGTTCCTTCTATTCCCAGTTTCTGTAATACTTTCACCATGAAGGGGTGTTTGATTTTGTCGAATGCCTTTTCTACATCTATTGAGATGACCATGTGATTTTTGTCCTTCAGACCATTTATATGGTGTATTACATTTATGGATTTGCGTATGTTGAACCATCCCTGCATCTCTGGGATAAAGCCTACTTGGTCAGGGTGAATAATCTTTCTGATATATTCTTGTGTTCTGTTTGCCAGTATTTTGTTGAGAATTTTTGCATCTATGTTCATGAGGGAGATTGGTCTATCATTTTCTTTTTTGATCTGTCTTTTTCAGGTTTGGGTATCAGGGTGATGCTGGCTTCATAGAAGGAATTTGGTAGAATTCCTTCCTTTTCTATTTTATGGAAAAGTTTGAGAAGCATTGGTGTTAGATCTTCCAGGAATGTCTGGTAAAATTCAGCAGTGAATCCATCTAGGCCTGGGCTCTTTTTTAGTTGGGAGATTTTTTATGACTGCCTGGATCTCTGTTATAGGTCTATTTAAATGGTTTATCTCATCTTGATTTAATTTTGGTAGGTCATATGAAGCAAGGAAATCATCCATTTCTTTCAGGTATTCAAACATAGAGGCATATATATTCTTAAAGTATGTCCGTATGATTTTCTGAATTTCTTTGGTATCTGTTGTGATGTTGCCTTTTTCATCTCTAATCTTATCAATTTTTGTCTCTTCTCTCTTTCTTTTGGTCAGATTTGCTAAGGGTTTGTCAATCTTGTTTATCCTTTCAAAGAACCAACTTTTTGTTTCATTGATTTTTTAATTGTTTTTTTTGGTTTCCATTTCATTAATTTCTGCCCTAACCTTTATTATTTCTTCCCACCTACTGATTTTTGGTCTGCCTTGTTCCTCTCTGTCCAAGGCCTTAAGGTGAAGCATTAAATTGTTTAGTTTTGAACTCTCTAATTTCTTAATATAGGCACTTAGAGCTATAAATTTCCCTTGTAGGACTGCCTTCATTGTGTCCCATAGGTTTTTGTATGTTGTATTCTCATCATCATTTGATTCTATGAATTTCTTGATTACCTTTTTAATTTCTTCAATGACCCATACATCGTTCAATAATGTACTGTTTAGTCTCCATGAATTTCTATATGCTCTGTAGTTTTTCTTGTTGTTGATTTGCAGTTTAATCCCATTGTGGTCAGATAGCATACAAGGGATTATTTCAATTTTCCTGTATTTGTTAAGATTTGATTTGTGCCCTATCATATGGTCTATTTTAGAGAATATCCCATGTGCTGCTGAGAAGAATGAATATTCTGCAGCATTTGGATGGAATGTTCTGTATATATCTGTTAGGTCCATTTGTTCCATGATATCATTTAATGCAGATGTCTCTCTGTTTATTTTTTGTTGGGTAGACCTGTCAAGTGATGAGAGCGGGGTATTGAAGTCACCCACTACTATTGTGTTGGGAGTTATCTCTGACCTTAAGTCCGATAGTGTTTGTTTGATGAAATTGGGGGCCCCCATGTTGGGAGCATATATGTTTAGGTTTGTGATGTCCTCCTTTTGGAGTATTCCTTTAATCAGTATAAAGTGACCTTCTTTATCTTTCCTCACTAATGTTGGTTTGAAGTCTATCCTGTCAGAAATTAGGATGGCAACCCCTGCTTGTTTTCTAGGTCCATTTGCTTGATATACCTTTTTCCAACCTTTCACCCTCAGAATGTTTCTATCTTTTAATGAGAGGTGAGTTTCTTGGAGGCAACAGATGGTAGGATCCTGCTTTTTAATCCATTCTGCCAGTCTGTCTTTTGGTTGGGGCATTGAGGCCATTGATATTAAGAGTTATTATTGAAAGATATGTATTTGATCTCTCCATTTTTCTTGTTTTGTAGTTCTTCCTGGTTTTCGTTTTACTCACTTGTTCTAACTGTTGAGTATGATTTATTTTTTCCTATTTCCTGCTGTGTGTGTTTTGCTTTTTTCTTCAGCATGAATAATTCCTGCAAGTATTTTCTGTAGAGCTGGTTTAGTTGCCATAAATTCCTTTAGCCTGTCTTTGTTGTGGAATGTCCTTATTTCTCCATCAATTTGGATAGAAAGCTTTGCAGGATAAAGTAATCTTGGTTGGCAGATTTTGTCTTTCAGAACTTGGAATACATCACTCCAGGCCCTTCTGGCTTTTAAAGTTTGTGTTGAGTAATCTACTGTGACCCTGATGGGTTTCCCCTTGTAGGTCATTTGCTTTTTCTCTCTCACTGCTTTCAATATATTTTCTTTGGTAGTAGTTTAATTATAACATGGTGAGAAGCGGATCTTTCTAGGTTTTCTGTTTGGTGTTCTAAATGCTTCTTGTATCTGCATTGCCATTTCTTTCACAATTTGGGGAAAATTTTCTCCTATGTTTTTGTGGAAAACACCTACTAAGCCTCTGGATTGAAATTCTTCCCCTTGTGCTATACCTTGAATTCTTATGTTTGATCTTTTCATAGTGTCCCGTGTGTCTTGGAGTTCCCATTCATACCTTTCTATTAGCTTGTCTTTCTCTTTGTTGAACTGTGATAGGTCTGCCATCTGGTCTTCTAGTTTAGATATTCTGCCCTCTCCTTCATCCATTCTACTAGTGAGACTTTCCACAGAGTTTTTTATTTCACTGACTGTGTTCTTCAGAGCTAGGATTTCAACCTGGTTTTTCTTCAGTAGTTCTATTTCCTTATTCATATCCTCTAATGACCTTTTTATTTCCTTAAACTGTTTTTCTGTAATCTCTTTCAAGAGTTTGTTTTCTTCTTTAATTCCTTTGTTTTCTTCTCGTATTGCTTTCATTTTTTCTTTTATTTCTTTGAGTATAGATATCATCTTCCTTTGAAATCTTTCTCAGGAATTTCATCTAAAACAGTCTCATTGGTGAACAATTCTGATGGATTTGTAATTTTTGGTGGGATTGCATTGTCTTCATTCTTTGTGTTTCTTGTATTATAATGTAGTGACTTTTGCATCCTGGATTGATTTAATGCTTAGGTTTTCTAGTTATCTGCAGTGTTCTTAGGTGTGGATATGGGTTTAAGGTGCCAAGTGTAGCACTTGTACCCAGGTCCACCTGAGAGGTAATCCTAGATGTTGACTTTGCTTGGTAAGCAAGTATTGTAGTGGACTGGTGGAACAATTGAGTAGCAAGTTCTAAACTTCAGTTGAGCCAAATACACATTCAATTCACATGAGCACAGAGTATACATGTGTGGGAATTGAAACAAAGAGTCTTATAAAGTCAAAATCCTTAAGGATGTGTTTCTTCCACACCCTTAATCTTGTCAGCTAGGTATCAGACACTGCCCCCAATAATGACAGAAGCAAAAGATAAAGGCCCTTTAAATCCAAAAGTATTACAGGCAGCAATATTCAACACCTCATATTCAGCTTATTTGAAAATGGTAAGGCCAACCACAAATGTGTAACCCATGACCTGTCCTGACCTGGAAAGAGAGGACAGCAAGTTCAAACCTTGCTTGTTTGGGTAGTCTAACAAGATGTACACTATAGTAGATTCCCCTCATTTCTATAGTAGTTTGTTTGGAAAACAATCATCTTCATTGCTGAACATTGTACTGTGTGAAATAAGCTAATTGTGTTCTCGGAATCAGTTGCTTTCCTATGAACAAAGTTGAGTGCAGCAAGTTCAAATTTTCCTTGTTTGTGTAATATAACAATATGTACAACTTAGGAGATTCACCTCATTTCTAAAGTAATTTGTTTAGAAAACAAACATCTTCATTGCTGAGCACTGTATTGTATGAAATAAGATAGATTTTTTTCTCGGAATGAGTTGCTTTCCTACAAAGAAGTTTGATAGTAGCAAGTACAAACTTTCCTAGTTTGTGTAATGTAACAAGATGTACAACTTAGTAGATTTGCCTCATTTCTAAAGTAGTTTGTTTAGAAAAGAAACATCTTCATTGTCAAACACTTTCCTTGTTTGTGTAATCTAAAAAGGTGTACAACTTAGTAGATTCATTTCATTTCTAAAGTAGTTTGTGTAGAAAACAAACATCTTCATTTTCATTTTTTTTATTAGCATTTCTTATAATTGTTGTCTTAATGCCATAGACTTCTGACAGAGGAAAAAGATTTATTAAAGTTCCTTCCAGCTCTAAGAGTCTTTTCTTTTTAATATATATATTTCTGATTTTACATTCATAGTATTGGTTCCATTGTCCTCCCACTTTCAAAGGGACCCTCATCAATGGGGAATGTGGATCGTGCATTGTGAGTTAGGCCCCAGTCTCTGTGCATAATGCCCTAACTTGTGACTCTAACAATCTTTCCGCCCCCTCTTCCGCGAGTTTCCCTGAGCCACATTGGGGTCATTTTAGTTCTGCTTCCTTGATGAGGTTTTCGGAGCCTCTGTGTCTTTGGATATCTGGCTTAGTTGGAGTTGGATGTTCTCTGTGTTTATCTCCTTCAGCCTTTTTCTGCTGTTGCGATCGCCTTGAGCGCTGTATTCTTGCCCTTCCCCTGCGTTGTTCTATGATTTCAGCTGGTGAGGTGTGGTTAGCTGATCCTCCCTTCAGGTTCATTGTCCACCTGAAAAGAGATAAGCAAATTCTCCAACGGAGAGAGAAGTTAGTACTAGATAGAAGGGATAACCATATATGTTTTGAAGGGAACTTTATATGCATTGGCTCTCTTCTAGCCCACATTTGGTGGCCTCTAGATCTTGGAGACTGAGCTCATTTTTTGTACATGGCTTTGACTTATTTCCCAGTTCCAGCAATGAGTTCCATTCCACTGAATGGATTTATTAGCCAAATCAAGAGCAGTTGGTAACCCACCATGGCTGTTTGCCACTACTGCACTTGTATGAGCATTGTTTCCTGCTGGGTATCTTAGACTGCAAGTTGTTTGGACCAATGTCAGACATTTTCCCCCAGTTGCTCGTGTAGCACCCTCTGGTACTAGACTAGCTAACTGTCTGGGGACTGACCTTCTTCCAGATTCTGGCCAGGTCTCTCTCTGTGTTTGGTCTCACACACGTATGCTGTCTTCGACAGTAGGGTCTTACCATTAACCTTTGGTGGGTCACCAAGTACTCTGACCGAAGTCTGTCTTTTTTGGGGAACCTTGTAGGTGTTTCAGATCAACAGCTCATTGTGGAAGTTAACCCCCTGCTGGCACTGGGAGTTATAAGTCTGCACCTAGGAAGGTGAGGGAGGAAAAAGATATATAATGTAAAAAAGAAAGTGAGTATAGAGAGGAGAGAGAGAGAGAGAGAGAGAGAGAGAGGGAGGGAGGGGAGGGGAGAGAGAGAGGGAGGGAGGGAGGGAGAGAGAAAGAAGAGAAAGAGAAGCAGGACAAGATTAAAGTTGGCCTTCATCATGTTCTGTCCAAGTTCCTGTGGTTCGAGTATTCCCTCTGTAGGCCTGCTGAAGGATCACTGTTTTAGCCTGTTGTTCAGAGTAAAGGGTTTTGTAGTATTTTTCCCTTTTGGGTCCCAATTTGTATCCCCCCCTCGTCCTCCCTCCCACTCTCTCATTCCCTCCCACCTTTACCCTCCCTCCATCCCACCCTCATTCTTGTGTCGTCCTCAGAGTGTTTATTAGGTTTGGCCACATGTCACGTAGAATCCAGTTAGGGGCGACAGATAAATGAAACCATGCAACGATTATCTTTTTGTGCTTGGGTGAGCTCACTGAGGATGATCTGTTCCATGTTTGACCATTTTTTTTTCAAATTTCCTTATTTCATCTTTCCTTACTGCTACGTAGAATTCCATAGTATAGATATACCACATCTTTGTTATCCATTCATCTAGTGATGGACACCTGGGTTGATTCCAGCTCTTTGCTATTATGAATTGAGCAGCTATAAACATAGTTGAGCAAATGTTTCTGATCTGAGGCTTGGGGCCTTTAGGGTAAATGCCCAATAAGGGAATAACTGGATCCATTGGTAAGTCTATGGTCATCCTTTTCAATAGTCTCCATATAGCTGTCCATAGTGGTTGAACCATGTTACATTCCCACCAACAGTGAAGACTTGTTCCTATTTCTCCGCAGCCTCGCCAGCATTTGTTTTCATTGTTTTTTTTTAATGTTAGCCATCCTTACTGGGGTAAGGTGGAATCTCTTAGTTGTTTTAATTTGCATTTCCCTAATGATTAGGGATGTTGAACAGTTTCTTAAATGTGTGTTTGCTATTTGTATTTCTTCCTCTGAGAACTCCCTGTGCAGTTCTATGCCCCACTTTGTGAGTGGGTGGTTTGGCGATTTATTGTTTAGGTTTTGGAGTTCTTTGTAGATTCTAGAAATTAGGCCTTTGTCAGTTGTATAGCTGGTGAAAATTTTCTCCCATTCTGTGGGTATTATGCTGGCTTTGGTTATAATATTTTTGTCAGTGAAAAAGCTTTTCAGCTTCATGAGATCCCAATGGTTGAGTGATTGTTTAATTTCCTGAGCTGCTGAGGTTTTGTTCAGGAAATCTTTTCCCACTCCTATATCGTGGAAGTTTCCTCCTATTTTTTCTTCCAGTAGTAGCAGAGTTTCTGGTTTTATATTAAGGTCTTTTATCCATTTGGACTTAATTTTTGTGCATGGAGAGATGTGTGGGTCGAGTTTCATTTTCCTACATATGGTTGCCCAGTTTGTCCAGCACCATTTGTTGAAGATGCTGTCCTTTTTCCATTCGACGTTGCTAGGGCCTTTGTCAAATATCAAGTAGCTGTAGTTTCTTGACCCAAAGTCTGGGTCTTCAATTCTGTTCCACTGGTCTATATTCCTGTTTTTGTGCCAGTACCAGGTTGTTTTTATTACAATGGCTTTGTAGTATAACTTTAGATCAGGTATGGTGATGCCTCCAGAGGTGTTTCTTTTGCTGAGGATGAGCTTGGATATCCGAGCCCTTCTGCCTTTCCATATGAATTTTAAGATACTTTTTTCTATCTCATTGAAGAAGGAAGTTGAGATTTTTATTGGCATTGCATTGAATCTATAAAGTGCTTTTGGTAAAATTGCCATTTTCACAATGTTAATTCTACCAATCCAGGAGCATGGGAGGTCTTTCCATTTTTGTAGGACCTCCTCAATTTCTTTTTTGAGAGTTTTTATGTTTTCATTGTATAGGTCGTTCACTTCCTTAGTTAATGTTATTCCAAGGTATTTTATTTTCTTTGTTGCAATTGAAAATGGGACGATGTTAGTTATTTCTTTTTCTGTCTCTTTGTCCTTTGCATACAAAAAGGCTACTGATTTCTGTGCATTGATTTTGTATCCTGCTACTTTGCTGAAGGTGCTAATCACCTTTAAGAGTTTTGAGATGGAAGTTCTCGGGTCACTTATGTATAGAATCATGTCATCTGCGAATAGGGCTAACTTAACTTCTTCCTTTCCAATTTGTATCCCTTTGATTTCTTTCTCCTGTCTCATTGCTTGAGCTAATACTTCTAGCACTATGTTGAAGAGCAGAGGTGAGAGTGGACACCCCTGCCTTGTTCCTGAGCTCAACGGAAATTCCTTCAGTCTCTCCCCATTAAGAATTACTTGGGCTTTAGGTGCTTTATATATAGCCTTTATTATGTTGAGATATGGGCCATCCATACCTATTCTCTCCAATGTTTTGATCATGAAGTGATGTTGTATTGTATCAAAGGCCTTTTCTGCATCTATCGAAATGATCATGTGGTTTTTGTGTTTCAGCTTGTTTATGTGGTGTATTACATTGACAGATTTCCATATGTTGAACCACCCCTGCGTTCCAGGGATGAAGCCTACTTGATCAAGGTGGATAATGCTTTTGATGTACTGTTGAATTCGTTTTGCAAGAATTTTGTTCAGGGTCTTTGCGTCTATGTTCATCAGAGAAATGGGCCTATAATTTTCCTTACTTGTGGCGTCCCTGCCTGGTTTTGGAATTAGGGTGATACTAGCTTCATAAAAAGAGTTAGGGATCTCTCCCTGTTCTCCTATTGTGTGGCACAGTTTGAGAAGAATTTTTTCAGTTCTTCCATGAAGGTTTGGTAGAATTCTGCTGAGAAACTATCTGGTCCTGGACTCTTCTTTTTGGGGAGGTGTTTTATTACCTCTTCTATCTCGAACGGTGTGATGGGTTTGTTTAGGAACTTAATCTGCTCTAGGCTTAGCTTTGGTAGGTGGTATGTGTTTAGGAATTCATCCATTTCCTCCATATTTTCCTGTTCTATGGAGTAGAGGTTTTTCAAATAAGTCCTAATAACTCTTCCTATTTCGTTCATGTCTGCTGTGATCTCTCCCTTTTCATTTCTAATTTTGTTGATTTGAAGTGTTTCTTTTTTCTGCTTGTTCTATTATTGGATGAGTTGCTTTCTGTACTGTGTCAAATAGCTAGTTCTGTTCTTGGAATGAGTTGCTTTCTTACAAAGAGTCTTCCATGCAGCAAGATCAAACTTTGCTAGTTTGTGTAATCTAACAAGATGAACAACTTGGTAGATTAGCTTCCTTTCTAAGGTACTTTGTTTAGAAAACAAACACCTTCATTGCCTAAGATTGCACTGTGTGAAATAAGCTAGTTCTGTTCTTGGAATGAGTTGCTTTCTTACGAAGAGTCTTCAGTACAGCAAGATCAAACTTTGCTAGTTTGTGTAATCTAACAAGATGAACAACATGGTAGATTAGCTTCATTTCTTACATAGTTTTTTTCAAAAACAAACACCTCCATTGCCAAACACTGTACTCTGTGAAATAACCTAGTTTTGCTCTCGGGATGAATTGCTTTCTGACGAAGAGTCTTCAGTGCAGCAAGATAAAACTTTGCCAGTTTTTGTACTCTAACAAGATGTATAACTTGGGACATTACCTTCATTTCTAACGTAGTTTGTTTAGAAAACACACACCTTCATTGCTGAACACTGTACTGTGTGAAATAAGCTAGTTCTGTTCTCAGAATGAGTTGCTTAATTATGAAGAGTCTTCAGTGCAGCAAGATCAAACTTTCCTAGTTTGTGTAATCTAACAAGCTGTACAATTTAGTAGATTAGCTTCATTTCTAACGTAGTTTTTTTTGAAAACAAAACACCTTCATTGCCTAAGACTGTACTGTGTCAAATAGCTAGTTCTGTTCTCGGAATGAGTTGCTTTCTTATAAAGAGTCTTCCGTGCAGCAAGAACAAACTTTCCTAGTTTGTGAAATCTAAAAAGATGTAGAACTTAGTATATTAACTTCATTTCTAACGTAGTTTGTTTAGAAAATCAACACATTCATTCCCGAAGAATGTACTGTGGGAAATAAGCTAGTTCTGTTCTCGGAATGAGTTGGTTTCTTAACAAGAGTCTTCAGTGCAGCAAGATCAAACTTTGCTAGTTTGTGTACTCTAACAGGATGTACAACTGAGTAGATTAGCTTCATTACTCACATAGTTTGTTTAGAAAACAAACACATTCATTCGCGAACACTGTACTGTTTGAAATAAGCTAGTTCTATTCTCGGAATGAGTTGCTTTCTTAAGAAGAGTCTTCATTACAGTAAGATAAAACGTTTCTTGTCTGTGTAATCTAACAAGATATACAACTTGGTAGATTAGCTTCATATCAAATGTAGTTTGTTAAGGAAACAAACACCTTCATTACCGAAGATTGTACTATTTGAAATAAGCTAGTTCTGTTCTTGGAATGAGTTGCTTTCTTACAAAGAGTCTTCAGTGCAGCAAGATCAAACTTTGCAAGTTTGTGTACTCTAACAAGATGAACAACTTGGTAGATTAGCTTCATGTCTAACATAGTTTGTTTAGAAAACAAACACCTTCATTGCTGAATACTGTACTGTGTGAAATAAGCTAGTTCTGTTCTTGGAATGAGTTGCTTTCTTATGAAGAGTCTTCATTGCAGCAAGTTCACAACTTAGTAGAGTAGGTTCATTTCTAACGTATTTTGTTTACAACACAAATGCCTTCATTGCCGAACACTGTAATGTGTGAAATAAGCTAGTTCTGTTCTCGGAATGAGTTGCTTTCTTACGAATAGTCTTCAGTACAGCAAGATCAAACTTTGCTAGTTTGTGAACTCTAACATGATGTACAACTTAGTTGATTAGCATTGTTTCTAAAGAAGTTTGTTTAGAAAACAAACACCTTCATTGCTGAACACTGTACTGTGTGAAATAAGCTAGTTCTCTTCTCAGAATGAGTTGCTTTCTTACGTAGAGTCTTCAGTGGAGCACGATCAAACTTTGCTAGTTTGTGTAATCTAACAAGATGAAAAACACGTGGTAGATTAGCTACATTTCTAACATAGCTTGTTTAGAAAACAAACACTTCATTTGCAAAGATTGTACCTTGTGAAATAAGCTAGTTGTGTAATCTAACAAGATGAATAACTTGGTAGATTAGCTTCATTTCATTTTGTTTTGAAAACAAACACCTTGATTGCTGAACACTGTACTGTGTGAAATAAGCTTGTTGGATTCTTGGATGAGTTGCTTTCTTACCAAGAGTCTTCAGTGCAGCAATATCAAACTTCTCTAGTTTTTGTACTCTAACAACTTAGTAGATTAGCTTCATTTCTAACATAGTTTGATTAGAAAACAAACAAGCAAGATCAAACTTTGCTCGTTTGTGTAATCTAACAAGATGTACAACCTCGTAGATTCTCCACATTTCTAAAGTAGTTTGCTTAGAAACAAACATCTTCATTGCCAAACACTGTACTGTGCGAATTAAGCTAGTTCTGTTCTCGGAATGAGTTGCTTTCTTACAAAGACTCTTCAGTACAGCAAGATCAAACTTTGCTAGTTTGTGTAATCTAACAAGATGAACAACATGGTAGATTAGCTTCATTTCTTATATAGTTTTTTTTTCAAAAACAAACACCTTCATTGCCAAACACTGTACTGTGTGAAAAAAAGCTAGTACTGTTCTCAGAATCAATTGCGTTCTTCAGAAGAGTCTTCAGTGCAGCAAGATCAAACTTTCCTAGTTTGTGTAATCTAACAAGATGAAAAACTTGGTGGATTAGCTTCATTTCTAACGTAGTTTGTTTAGAAAACAAGCACCTTCATTTGCGAAGATTGTACTGTGTGAAATAAGCTACTTTTGTTCTCGGAATGAGTTGCTTTCTTACGAAGAGTCTTCAGTGCTGGGGGTTCAAACTTTTCTAGTTTGTGTAATCAAACAAGATGAACAACTTAGTAGATTATCTTCATTTTTAACGTGGTTTGTTTAGAAAACAAACACCTTCATTGCCTAACACTGTACTGTGTGAAATAAGGTAGTTGTGTTCTAGGAATGATTTGCTTTATAACTAAGATTCTTCAGTGCTGCAAGATAAAACTTTCCTAGTTTGTGTAATCTAACAAGATGAACAACTTGGTAGATTGGCTTCATTTCTAATGTAGTTTGTTTAGAACACGAACACCTTCATTTCCGAAGATGTGTGAAATAAGCGAGTTCTGTTCTCGGAATGAGTTGCTTTCTAATGACGAGTTTTCAATGCAGCAAGATCAAACTTTGTTAGTTTGTGTAATCTAACAAGATGAACAACTTGATAGATTAGCTTCGTTTCTAACATAGTTTATTTTGAAAACAAACACCTTCATTGCTGAAGAGTGTACTGTGTAAAATAAGCAAGTTCTGTTCTTGGAATGAGTTCCTTTCTTACGAAGAGTCTTCAATGCTGGGGGTTCAAACTTTTCTAGTTTGTGTAATCAAACAAGATGAACAAATTAGTAGATTACCTTCATTTCTAATTTAGTTTGTTTACAAAACAAACACCTTCATTGACGACACTGTACTGTGTGAAATAAGCTAGTTCTGTTCTTGGAATGACTTGCTTTATAACGAAGAGTCTTCAGTGTAGCAAGATCTAACTTTCCTAGTTTGTATAATCTAACAAGATGAACAACTTGGAAGATTAGCTTCATTTCTAACATAGTTAGTTTAGAAAAGAAACACCTTCATTGCCGAACACTGTACTGTGTGAAATAAGCTAGTTCTGTTCTCGGAATGCGTTGCTTTGTTACGAACAGTCTGCAGTGAAGCAAGTTCAAACTTTCCTAGTTTTTGTAATCAAACAAGATGAACAACTCAGTAGATTACCTTCATTTTTAACGTAGTTTGTTTAGAACACAAACACCTTCATTACCGAACAGTGTACTGTGTGAAATAAGCTAGTTGTGTTCTAGGAATGATTTGCTTTATAACTAAGATTCTTCAGTGCAGCAAGATAAAACTTTCCTAGTTTGTGTAATCTAACAAGATGAACAACTTGGTATATTAGCTTCATTTCTAATGTAGTTTGTTTAGAACACAAACACCTTCATTTCTGAAGATTGTACTGTGTGAAATAAGTTAGTTCTGTTCTCAGAATGAGTTACTTTCTTATGAAGAGTTTTCAATGCAGCAAGATCAAACTTTGCTAGTTTGTGTAATCTTACAAGATGAACTACTTCGTACATTAGCTTCATTTCTAACATAGTTTGTTTTGAAAACAAACACCTTCATTGCCGAAGGGCGTACTGTGTAAAATAAGCTAGTTCTGTTCTTGAAATGAGTTGCTTTCTTACGAAGAGTCTTCAGTGCAGCAAGATCAAACTTTCCTAGTTTGTGTAATCTAATAAGATGTACAACTTAGTAGATCCTCCACATTTCTAATGTATTTTCTTTGGAAAACAAACATCTTCATTGCCGAACACTGTACTGTGTGAAATAAACTAGTTCTGTTCTCGCAATGAGTTCCTTTCTTATGAAGAGTCTTCAGTACAACAAGTTCAAACTTTCCTAGTTTGTGTAATAAACAATGTGAACAACTTAGTACATTAGCTTCATTTCTAAAAGAGTTGGTTTAGAAAACAAACACCTTCATTGCCGAATACAGTACTGTGTAAAATAAGCTAGTTCTATTCTTGGAATGATTTGCTTTCTTACGAAGAGTAATCAGTGCAGCAAGATCAAACTTTGATAGTTTGTGTACTCTTACAAGATGTACAACTTAGCAGATTAGCTTCCTTTCTCAAGTAGTTTGTTTGAAAACAAACACCTTCATTGTCGAAGTCTGTGCTGTGTCAAGCTAGTTCTGTTCTCGGAATGAGTTGCTTACTAATGAAGAGTCTTCAGTGCAGCAAGATCAAACTTTCCTAGTTTGTGTAATCAAACATGTTGAAGAACTTAATAGATTACCTTCATTACTAACATAGTTTGTTTAGAACACAAACACCCTCATTGCCGAAGATTGTACTGTGTGAAAAAACGTAGTTTGCTTCTCGGAATGAGTTGCTTTCTTATGAAGAGTTTTCAGTGCAGCAAGATAAAACTTTGATAGTTTCTGTAATCTAAAAAGATGAACAACTTGGAAGATTAGCTTCATTTCTAACATAGTTTGTTGAGAACACAAACACCTTCATTGCTGAACACTGTACTGTTTCAAATGAGCTAGTTCTGTTCTTGGAATGAGTTGCTTTCTTACAAAGAGTGTAGTGCAGCAAGATCAAACTTTGCTAGGTTGTGTAGTCTATCAACATATACAATTTAGTTGATTAGGTTTGTTTTTAACGTAGACTGTTTTGAAAACAAACACCTTCATACTGAAGACTGTACTGTGTAAAAAAAGCTAGTTCTGGTCTCAGAACGAGTTGCTTTCTCACGAAGAGTCTTCAGTGCAGCAAGATCAAACTTTCCTGGTTTGTGTAATCTAAACAGATGAACCACTTAGTAGATTAGCTTCATTTCTAACGAAGTTTGTTTAAAAAACAAACACCTTCACTGCCGAAGACTGTACTGTGTGAAGTAAGCTAGTTCTGTTCTCGGAAGGAGTTGCTTTCTTACGAATACTCTTCAGTACAGCAAGTTCAAACTTTCATAGTTTGTATAATCAAACAAGATGAACAACTTAGTAGATTAGCTTCACTACTAACATAGTGTGTTTAGAAAACAAACACCTTCATTGCCGAACACTTTACTGTGTGAAATAAGCTAGTTAAGTTCTCGGATTAAGTTGCTTTCTTAAGAAGAGTCTTGAGTGCAGCAATTTCAAACTTTCCTAGTATGTGTAATCAAACAAGATGAACAATTTAGTAGATTAGATTCATTTCTAACGTAGTTTGTTTAGAAAATAAACACCTTCATTCCCGAACACTGTACTGTGTGAAATAAGCTAGTTCTGTTCTAGGAAATGTTGCTTTATAATGAAGAGTCTTCAGTGCAGCAAGATCAAACTTCCCTAGTTTGTGTAATCTAACAAGATGAACAACTTGGTAGATTAATGTCATTTCTAACGTAGTTTGTTTAGAAAACAAATACCCTCATTGCATAAGACTGTACTGTGTGAAATAGCTAGTTCTTTTCTTGGAATGAGTTGCTTTCTTATGAAGAGTCTTCAGTAAAGCAAGACCAAACATTCCTGGTTTGTGTAATAAAACAAGATGAACAACTTAGTAGATTAGCTTCATTTCTAACGTAGTTTGTTTAGAAAACAAACACCTTCATTGCCGAATACTGTACTGTGTGAAATAAGCTAGTTCTGTTCTTGGAATGAGTTGCTTTCTTACGAAGTTTCTTCAGTGCAGCAAGATCAATCTTTGCTAGTTTGTGTACTCTAACAAGATGTGCAAGTTAGTACATTAGCTTCATTTCTAAAGTAAGTTGTTTTGAAAACAAACACCTTCATTGCCAAAGATTGTACTGTGTGACATAATCTAGTTCTCATCTCAGAATGAGTTTTTTTCTTATGAAGAGTCTTCAGTGCATTAAGTTCAAACATTCCTAGTTTGTTTAATCAAACAAGATGAACAACTTAGTAGATTAGCTTCATTTCTAACGTAATTTGTTTAGTACAGAAACAGTTTCATTTCCAAACACTGTACTGTGTGAAATAAGCTAGTTCTGTTCTTGGAACGAGTAGCTTTCTTACGAAGAGTCTTCAGTGCAGCAAGATCAAACTTTGCTAGTTTACGTACTCTAACAAGATGTACAACTTAGTAGATTAGCTTAATTTCTAACGTAGTTTGTTTAGAAAACAAACACCTTCATTGCCAAACACTGTACTGTGTGAAATAAGGTAGTACTGTTCTAGGAATGACTTGCTTTATAACGAAGACTCTTCCGTGAACAAGGATCAAACTTTCCTACTTTGTGTAATCTAACAAGATGAACAACTTGGTAGATTAGATTCATTTCTAACATAGTTTGTTTAGAAACCAAACACCTTCATTTCCGAAGATTGTACTGTGTGAAATGAGCTAGTTCTCTTTTCAAAATGAGTTGCTTTCTTATGAAGAGTTTTCAATGCAGCAAGATCAAATTTTGCTACTTGGTGTAATCTAACAAGATGAACAACTTGGTAGATTAATTTCGTTTCTAATGTAGTTTGTTTTGAAAAAAAAAAAAAAAAACCTTCATTGCCGAATACTATACTGTGTAAAATAGGCTAGTTCTGTTCTTGGAATGAATTGCTTTCTTACGAAGGGTCTTCAATGTAGCAAGTTCGAACTTCCTAGTTTGTGTAATCTAACAAGATGTACAATTTAGTAGATTAGCTTCATTTCTAAAGTAGTTTGTTTTGAAAGCAGACACCTTCATTGCCTAAGAATGTACACTGTCAAATGAATAGTTCTGTTCTCGGAATGAGTTGCTTTCTTACGAAGTCTTCAGTGCAGCAAGATCAAACTTTCCTAGTTGATGTAATCTAAAAAGATGTAGAACTTAGTAGATTAACTTCATTTCTAACGTAGTTTTTTTAGATAACAAACACATTCATTCCCGAAGATTCTACTGTGGGAAATAAGCTCGTTCTGTTCTCAGAATGAGTTGCATTCTTATGAAGAGTCTTCAGTGCAGGAAGATCAAAGTTTGCTAGTTTCTGTAATCTAACAAGATGTACAACTTGGTAGATTAGCTTCATGTCTCACGTAGTTTGCTGAGAAAACAAACACCTTCATTGCTGAACACTGTATTGTGTGAAATAAGCTAGTTTTGTTCTCGGAATGAGTTGCTTTCTTATGAAGAGACTTCAGTGCAGCAAGATCAACCTTTGCTAGTTTGTGTAATCTAACAAGGTGAAAAACGTTGTAGATTAGCTTCATTTCTAAGGTAGTTTTTTTTTAGAAAACAAACATCTTCATTTGCGAAGATTGTACTGTGTGAAATAAGCTAGTTCTGTTCTCGGAATGAGTTCCTTTCTGATGAACAGTCTTCAGTGCAGCAAGATCAAACTTTGCTAGTTTGTGTAATCTAACAAGATGTAAAATTTATTAGATTAGCTTCATTTCTGATGTAGTTTGTTTTGAAAACAAACACCTTCATTGCAGAACACTGTACTTTGTGAGATAAGCTAGTTCTGTTCTTGGAATGAGTTGCTTTCTTACGAAGTGTCTTCAGTGCAGCAATATCAAACTTTGCTAGTTTGTGTAATTTAACAAGATGTCCAACTTGGTAGATTAACTTCTTTTGTAACGAAGTTTGTTTTGAAAAAAAAAAAAACACCTTCATGGCTGAAGACTGTGCTGTGTCAAATAAGCTAGTTCTGTTCTCGGAATGAGTTGCTTTCTTATGAAGAGTCTTCAGCGCAGCAAGATCAAACTTTCCTAGTTTGAGTAATCTAACAAGATGTACAATTTGGTAGATTAGCTTCATATCTAATATAGTTTGTTTAGAAAACAAACACCTTCATTGCCAAAGATTGTACTGTGTGAAATAATCTAGTTCTGTTCTCGGAATGAGTTGCATTCTTACGAAGAGTCTGCAGTACAGCAAGTTCAAACTTTCCTAGTTTGTGTAATCAAACAAGATGAACAACTTCATAGATTAGCTTCATTTCTAACGTAGTTTGTTTAGAAAACAAACAACTTCATTGCCGAAGATTGAACTGTGTGAAATAGGCTATTTCTGTTCTCGGAATGAGTTTCTTTCTTACGAAGAGTCTTCAGTGCAGCAAGATCACACTTTGCCAGTTTGTGTATTCTAACAAGATGTACAACTTACTAGATTAGCTTCATTTCTAATGTAGTTTGTTTAGGAAACACACACATTCATTACCGAAGATTGTACTGTGTGAAATAAGCTAGTTCTGTTCTTGGAATGAGTTGCTTTCTTACGAAGAGTCTTCGGAGTAGCAAGTTCAAACTTTCCTAGTTTGTGTAATCAAACAAGATGAACAAGTTAGTAGATTAGCTTCATTTCGAACGTACTTCATTTAGAAAACAAACACCTTCATTGCCAAACATTGTACTGTGAGTAATAAGCTAGTTCTATTCTCGGACTGAGTTGCTTAATGATGAAGAGTCTTCAGTGCAGCAAGATCAAACTTTCCTAGTTTGTGTAATCTAACAAGATGTGCAATTTAGTAGATTAGTTTCATTTCTAACGTAGGTTGTTTTGAAAACAAACACCTTCATTGCCTAAGACTGCTTTGTGAAATAAGCTAGTTCTGTTCTCGTAATGAGTTGCTTTCTTACGAAGAGTCCTCAGTGCAGGAAGATCAAACTTTGTTACTTTGTGTACTCTAACAAGATGTACAACTTAATAGATTAGCGTCGTTTCTAAAGTAGTTTGTTTAGAAAGCAAACACCTTCATTGCCGAAGACTCCGCTGTGTCAAATAAGCTACTTCTGTTCTCGGAATGTGTTGGTTTCTTATGAAGAGTCTTCATTGCAGCAAGATCAAACTTTGTTAGTTTGTCTAATCAAAGCGGATGAACAACTTCATAGATTAGTTTCATTTCTAATATAGTTTCTTTAGAAAACAAACACCTTCATTGCCGAAGATTGTACTGTGTGAAATAAGCTAGTTCTGTTCTCGGAATGAGTTGCTTTCTTATGAAGATTCTTCAGTGTAGCAAGATCAAACTTTGCTAGTTTTTGGAATCTAACAAGATGTACAACTTTGTAGATTAGCTTCATTTCTAACGTAGTGTGTTTAGAAAACAAACACCTTCATTGCCAAAGATTGAACTGTGTGAAATAAGGTAGTTCTGTTCCCGGAATGAGTTGCTTTTTTAAGGACAGTCTTCAGTGCAGCAAGTTCAAACTTTCCTTGTTTGTGTAATCAAACAAGATGAACAACTTAGTAGATTACCTTCATTTCTAATGTAGTTTGTTTAGAACACAAACACCTTCATTGCCGAATACTGTACTGTGTGAAATAAGCTTGTTCTGTTCTCAGAATGAGTTGCATTCTTACGTACAGTCTTCAAAGTAGCAACTTCAAACTTTCATAGTTTGTGTAATCTAACAAGGTGAACAATTTAGTAGATTACCTTCATTTCTAACGTAGTTTGTTTAGAAAACAAACACCTTCATTGCCAAGCATGGTACTGTGTAAAATAAGCTAGTCCTGTTCTCGGAATGAGTTGCTTAATTATGAAGAGTCTTCAGTGCAGCAAGATCAAACTTTGTTAGTTTGTTTAATCTAACAAGATGACAAACTTGGTAAATAAGCTTCATTTCTAAGGTAGTTTGTTTAGAACACAAACAACTTCATTGCCGAACACTGTAATGTGTGAAATAAGCTAGTTCTGTTTTCAGAATGAGTTGCTTTCTTACGAAGAGTCTTCCATGCAGCAAGATCAAACTTTGCTAGTTTGTATAATCTAAAAAGATGTAGTATTAAGTAGATTAACTTTATTTCTAATGTATATTGTTTAGAAAACAAAAACATTCATTGCAGTAGCCTGTATTGTGGAAAATAAGCTCGTTCTCTTCTCGGAATGAGGTGGTTTCTTACGAAGAGTCTTCAGTGCAGCAAGATCAATCTTTGCTAGTTTGTGTAATCTAAGAAGATGAAGAATTTGGTAGATTAGCTTCATTTCTAAAGTAGTTTGTTTAGAAAACAAACACCTTCATTACCGAAGATTGTACTGAGTGAAATGAGCTAGTTCTGTTCTCAGAATGAGTTGCTTTCTTAGGAAGAGTCTTCCTTGCAGCAAGATCAAACTTTGCTAGTTTGTGTAATCTAACAAGATGAACGACTTGGTAGATTAGCTTTGTTTCTAAAGTAGTTTGTTTTGCAAACATACACCTGCATTGCCGAAGACTATCCTGTGTCAAATAACTTAATTCTGGTTTCGGAATGAGCTGCTTTCTTACGAAGAGTCTTCAGTGTAGCAAGATCTAACATTCCTGGTTTGTGTAATCTAAAAAGATGTAGAACTTAGTAGATTAACTTCATTTCTAACGTAGTTTATTTACAAAACAAACACATTCTTTGCTGAAGCCTGTTCTGTTGGAAATAAGGTACTTCTTTTCTCTGAATGAGTTCCTTTCTTACGAAGAGTCTTCAGTGCAGCAAGATCAAACTTTGCTTGTTTTGTAATCTAACAAGATGAACAACTTGGTAGATTAGCTTCATTTCTAACGTAGTTTGTTTATAAAACAAACACATTCATTGCCGAAGATTGTACTGTGTGAAATAATCTAGTTCTGTTCTCGCAATGAGTTGCTTTCTTACGAAGAGTCTTCAGTGCTGCAAGTTCAAACCTTCCTAGTTTGTGTAATGAAAGAAGATGAATAACTTAGTAGATTAGCTTCTTTTCTTTTCTTTTCTTTTTAATTGGTTTTGCAAGGTAGGGTCTCACTCTGGCACAGGCTGACCTGGAATTAACTATATAGTCTCAGTGTGGCCTTGGTCTCTGGGCAATCCTCCTACCTCTGACTCCCGAATGGTGGGATTAAAGGAGTGCGCTACCATGCCCGGTGATGAGCTTCATTTCTAACATACTTTCTTTAGAACACAAACACTGTCAAGGCCAAACACTGTACTGTGTGAAATAAGCTAGTTCCGGTCTTGGAATGAGTTGCTTTCTTACGAAGAGTCTTTAGTGGGCAAGATCAAACTTTGCTAGTTTGTGTACTCGAACAAGATGTACAACTTAGTAGATCGGCCTCATTTCTAACGTAGTTTGTTTAGAAAACAAACACCTTCATTGCCAAACACTGTACTGTGTGAAATAAGCTAGTTCTGTTCTTGGAATGAGTACCTTTCTCACGAAGAGACTTCAGTGCAGCAAAATCAAACTTTACTAGTTTGTGTACTCTAACAAGACGTACAAGTTAGTAGATTAGCTTCATTTCTAACATAGTTTGTTTAGAACACAAATAGCTTCTTTGCCGAACACTGTACTGTGTGAAATAAGCTAGTTATTTTCACGAAATGAGTTGCTTTCTTCCAAAGAGTCTTCAGTGCAGCAAGTTCAACCTTTCCTAGTTTGTGTAATCAAACAAGATGAACAACTTAGTTGATTAGCTTCATTTCTAACGTAGTTTGTTTAGAAAACAAACACCTTCATTGCCAAAGATTGTACTCTGTGACATATGCTAGTTCTGTTCCCAGAATGAGTTGCTTTCTTACAAAGAGTGTTCAGTACAGAAAGTTCAAATTTTCCTAGTGTCTGTAATCAAACAAGATGAACAACATAGTAGATTACCTTCATTTCTAACGTATTTTGTTTAGAACACAAACACCTTCATTGCCGAACACTGTACTGTGTGAAATAAGCTAGTTCTGTTCTTGGAATGACTTGCTTTTTAACGAAGAGTCTTCAGTGCAGCAAGATCAAACTTTGCTAGTTTGTGTAATCTAACAAGATGTACAACTTAATAGATTAGCTTCATTTCTAACGTAGTTTGTTTAGAAAACAAACACCTTCATTGCCAAACACTGTACTTTGTGAAATAAGCTAGTTCTCCTCTCGGAATGAGTTGCTTTATAACGAAGAGTCTTAAGTGCAGCAAGTTCAAACTTTCCTAGTTTGTGTAACCTAACAAGATGAACAACTTGGTAGATTAGCTTCATTTCTAACGTATTTTTTTTAAAAAAAAAACAAACACTTTCATTGCAGAACACTTAACTGAGTGAAATAAGCTAGTTCTATTCTCGGAATGAGTTGCTTTCTTACGATGAGTCTTCAGTACAGCAAGTTCAAACTTTCCGAGTTTGTGTAATCAAACAAGATGAACAACTTAGTAGATCAGCTTCATTTCTAACGTAGTTTGTTTAGAAAACAAACACCTTCATTGTCAAAGGCTGTACTGAGTCAAATAGCTAGTTCTGTTCTCGGAATGAGTTGTTTCATTACGAAGAGTCTTCAGTGTGCAAGATCAACCTTTGCTAGTTTGTGTAATCAAAGAAGATGAACAACTTGGTAGGTTAGCTTCATTTCTAACATAGTTTGTTGAAAAAACAAACACCTTCATTTCCAAAGATTGTACTGTGTGAAATAAGTTATTTAAGTTCTCGGAATGAGTTGCTTTCCTATGAAGATTCTTCAGTGCAGCAAGATCAAACTTTGCTACTTTGTGTAATCAAACAAGATGAACAAAGATTGCTTCATTTCTAACATAGTTTGTTTACAAAACAAAGACCTTCATTAAAGAAACACTGTACTGTGTGAAATAAGCTAGTTCTATTCTTGGAATAAGTTGCTTTCTTACCAAGTGTATTCAGTGCAGCCAGATCAAACTTTGCAAGTTTGTGTACTCTAACAAGATGTACAACTTAGTAGATTAGCTTCATTTATAACGTAGTTTGTGTAGAAAACAAACACCTTCATTGCAGAACCCTGTACTGTGTGAAATAAGCTAGTTCTGTTCTCGGAATGAGTTGCTTTCTTAGAAGAGTCTTCAGTACAGCAAGATCAAACTTTGCTTGTTTGTGTAATCTAAAAAGATGAATAACATGTTAGATTAGCTTCATTTCTAACGCAGTTTTTTTTTTAGAAAACAAAAAGCTTCATTGTCGAAGATTGTACTATGTGAAATAAGCTAGTTCTGTTCTCGGAATTAGTTGCTTTCTTAATAAGAGTCTTCAGTGTAGCAACTTCAAACTTTCCTAGTTTGTAAAATCTAATAAGATGAACAACTTAGTAGATTTGCTTCATTTCTAACCTAGTTTGTTTTGAAAACAATCACCTTCATTGCCTAAGACTGTACTGTGTCAAATAATTGGTTCTGTTCTTAGAATGAGTTGCTTTCTTACGAAGAGTCTTCAGTGCAGCAAGATCAAAGTTTCCTAGTTTATGTAATCTAACAATATGTGCAACTCAGTAGATTAGCTTCATTTCTAACTTAGTTTGTTTTGAAAATAAAAACCTTCATTGCTTAAGGATGTACTGTGTCAAATAGCTAGTTCTGTTCTCGGAATGGGTTGGTTTCTTATGAATAGTCTTCAGTGCAGAAAGATCAAACTTTATTAGTTTGTGTAATCTAACAAGATGTACAACTTGGTAGATAAGCTTCATATCTAAGGTAATTTGTTTAGAAAACAAATACCTTCATTGCTGAAGATTGTACTGTGTGAAATAAGCTAGTTCGGTTCGGAGAATGAGTTGCTTTCCTACGAAGAGTCTTCAGTGCGCAAGATCAAACTTTGCTGGTTTGTGTACTCTAACAAGATGTACAACTTAGTAGATCAGCCTCATTTCTAACGTAGTTTGTTTAGAAAACAAACACCTTCATTGCCGAACACTGTACTGTGTGAAAAAAGCTAGTTCTGTTCTTGGAATGAGTAGCTTTCTCACGAAGAGTCTTCAGTGCAGCAAAATCAAACTTTACTAGTTTGTGTACTCTAACAAGATGTACAAGTTAGTAGATTAGCTTCATTTCTAACATAGTTTGTTTAGAAAACAAACACCTTCATTGCAGACCACTGTACTGTGTGAAATAAGCTAGTTCTGTTCTCGGAATGAGTTGCTTTATAACAGAGTCTTCAGTGCAGCAAGATCAACCTTTCCTAGTTTGTGTAATCTAACAAGATGAACCACTTGGTAGATTAGCTTCATTTCTAACGTAGTTTGTTTAGAAAATAAACACCTTCATTGCCGAAGATTGTACTGTGTGAAATAAGCTAGTTCTGTTCTCGGAATGAGTTGCTTAATTATGAAGAGTCTTCAGTGCAGCAAGATCAAACTTTGCTTGTTTGTGTACTCTAACAAGATGTGCAACTTAGTAGATTACCTTCATTTCTAACGTAGTTTGTTCAGACAACAAAAACCTTCATTGCCAAACACCGTACAGTGTGAAATAAGCTACTTCTCTTCTCGGAATGAGTGGCTTAATTATGAAGAGTCTTCAGTGCAGCAAGTTCAAACTTTGCTAGTTTGTCTAATCTAAAAAGATGAACAACCTGTTAGATTAGTGTCATTTCTAATGTAGTTTGTTTAGAAAACAAACACCTTCATTGCCCAAGATTGAACTGTGTGAAATAAGATAGTTCGGTTCTTGGAATGAGTTCCTTTTTAGAAAGAGTCTTCAGTACAGGAAGTTCAAATTTTCCTAGTTTGTGTAATCAAACAATTTGAACAGATGAGTAGACTAGCTTAATTTCTAACGTAGTCTGTCTTGAAAACAAACACTTTCATTGCTGAACACTGTACTGTGTGAAATAAGCTAGTTCTGTTCTCGGAATGAGTTGCTTCTTACGAAGAGTCTTTATTGCAGCAAGTTGAAACTTTCCTAGTTTGTGTAATCATACAAGATGAACAACTTAGTGGATTACCTTCATTTCTAACTTAGTTTGTTTAGAACACAAACACCTTCCTTGTGGAACACTGTTCTGTTTGAAATAATCTAGTTCTGTTCTCAGAATGAGTTGCTTTTTTACGCAGTCTTCAGTGCAGCAAGATCAAACTTTCCTTGTTTGTGTAATCTCACAAGATAAACACCTTGGTAGATTAGCTTTATTTCTATCATAGTTTGTGTAGAAAACAAACACCTTCATTTGCGAAGATTGTACTGTGTGAAATAAGATACTTGTGTTCTCGGAATGAGTTGGTTTCTCATGAAGAGTTTTCAGTGCAGCATGATCAAACTTTGCTAGTTTGTGTAATCAAACAAGATGAACAACTGAGTAGATTAGCTTCATTTCTAATGTAGTTTGTTAGGAAACAATCACCTTCATTGCCGAACACTGTACTGTGTGAAATATGCTAGTTCTGTTCTCGGAATGAGTTGCTTTCTTATGAAGAGTATTCAATGCAGCAAGTTCAAACTTTCGTAGTTTGTGTAATCAAAGAAGATGAATAACTTAGTAGATTACCTTCATTTCTAACGTAGTTTGTTTATAACACAAACATCTTCATTGCCGAACACTGTACTGTCTGAAATAATCTAGTTCTGTTCTCAGAATGAATTGCTTTCTTATGAAGAGTCTTCAGTGCAGCAAGATCAAACTTTGCTAGTTTGTGTAATCTAACAAGATGAACAACTTGTTACATTAGCTTCACTTCTAACATAGTTTGTTTAGAAAACAAACACCTCCATTTGCGAAGATTGTTTTGTGTGAAATAAGCTAGTTCTGTTCTGAGAATGAGTTCCTTTCTTATGAAGAGTTTTCACCGCAGCAAGATCAAACTTTGACAGTTTGTGAAATCTAACAAGATGAACAACTTCATAGATTTGCCTCGTTTCTATCGTATTTTTTTTAAAACAAACACCTTCATTGCTGAAGAGGGTAGTGTGTAAAATAAGCTAGTTCTGTTCTCGGAATAAGTTGGTTTCTTAAGAAGAGTCTTCAGTCCAGCAAGATAAACTTTCCAGGTTTGTGTATTCTAAAACGATGTAGAATTTAGTAGATTAGCTTCATTTCTAACATAGTTTGTTTTGAAAACAAACACCTTCATTGCCTAAGACTGTACTTTGTGAAATAAGCTAGTTCTGTTCTCGGAATGAGTTGCTTTTTTACGAACAGTCTTCAGTGCAGCAAGATCAAACTTTCCTAGTTTGTGTAATTAAACAAGATGAACAATTTAGTTGATTAGCTTCATTTCTAACATACTTTGTTTAGAAAACAAACACCTTCATTGCCAAACACTGTACTGTGTGAAATAAGCTAGTTCTGTTCTTGGAATGAGTTGCTTTATTACAAAGAGTCTTCAGTGCAGCAAGATCAAACTTTGCTAGTTTGTGTAATCTAACAAGATGTACAACTTAGTAGATTAGCTTCATTTCTAACGTAGTTTGTTTAGAAAACAAACACCTTCATTGCAGAACACTGTACTGTGTGAAATAAGCTAGTTCTGTTCTCAGAATGAGTTGCTTTATTACAAAAGAGTCTTCAGTGCAGCAAGATCAAACTTTCCTAGTTTGTGTAATCTAACAAGATGAACAACTTAGTAGATTAGCTTCATTTCTAACGTAGTTTGTTTAGAAAACAAACACCTTCATTGCCAAACACTGTACTGTGTGAAATAAGCTAGTTCTGTTCTTGGAATGAGTTGCTTTCTTATGAAGAGTTTTCAGTGCAGCAAGATCAAACTTTGCTAGTTTGTGTAATCTAAAAAGATGAACAACTTAGTAGATTAGCTTCATTTCTAATGTAGTTTGTTTAGAAAACAAACACCTTCATTGCCCAACACTGTACTGTGTGAAATAAGCTAGTTCTGTTCTTGGAATGAGTTGCTTTCTTACAAAGAGTCTTCAGTGCAGCAAGATCAAACTTTGCTAGTTTGTGTAATCTAACAAGATGTACAACTTAGTAGATTAGCTTCATTTCTAATGTAGTTTGTTTTGAAAACAAACACCTTCATTTGGAAACTGTACTGTTGAAATAAGCTAGTTCTGTTCTCAGAATGAGTTGCTTTCTTCTGAAGAGTCTTCAGTGCAGCAAGATCAAACTTTCCTAGTTTGTGTAATCTAACAAGATGTACAATTTAGTAGATTACCTTCATTTCTAATTAGTTTGTTTAGAAAACAAACACCTTCATTTCCTAACACTGTACTGTGTGAAATAAGCTAGTTCTGTTCTCAGAATGAGTTGCTTTTTTGTAAACAAGAGTCTTCAGTGCAGCAAGATCAAACTTTCCTAGTTTGTGTAATCTAACAAGATGAACAACTTGGTAGATTAGCTTCATTTCTAACATAGTTTGTTTAGAAAACAAACACCTTCATTTGCTGAAGATTGTACTGTGTGAAATAAGCTAGTTCTGTTCTCGGAATGAGTTGCTTTCTTATGAAGAGTCTTCAGTGCAGCAAGATCAAACTTTGCTAGTTTGTGTAATCAAACAAGATGAACAACTTAGTAGATTAGCTTCATTTCTAACGTAGTTTGTTTAGAAAACAAACACCTTCATTGCCAACACTGTACTGTGTGAAATAAGCTAGTTCTGTTCTTGGAATGAGTTGCTTTCTTATGAAGAGTCTTTCAGTGCAGCAAGATCAAACTTTCCTAGTTTGTGTAATCTAACAAGATGAACAACTTAGTAGATTAGCTTCATTTCTAAAGTAGTTTGTTTAGAAAACAAACACCTTCATTTACCGAACACTGTACTGTGTGAAATAAGCTAGTTCTGTTCTTAGAATGAGTTGCTTTCTTTATGAAGAGTCTTCAGTGCAGCAAGATCAAACTTTGCTAGTTTGTGTAATCTAACAAGATGAACAACTTAGTAGATTAGCTTCATTTCTAACGTAGTTTGTTTAGAAAACAAACACCTTCATTTGCCAAAGACTGTACTGTGTGAAATAAGCTAGTTCTGTTCTGAGAATGAGTTGCTTTCTTATGAAGAGTCTTCAGTGCAGCAAGATCAAACTTTCCTAGTTTGTGTAATCTAACAAGATGAACAACTTGGTAGATTAGCTTCATTTCTAATGTAGTTTGTTTAGAAAAACAAACACCTTCATTGTTGAAGACTGTACTGTGTGAAATAAGCTAGTTCTGTTCTCGGAATGAGTTGCTTTCTTATGAAGAGTCTTCAGTGCAGCAAGATCAAACTTTGCTAGTTTGTGTAATCTAACAAGATGAACAACTTAGTAGATTAGCTTCATTTCTAATGTAGTTTGTTTAGAAAACAAACACCTTCATTGCCGAAGACTGTACTGTGTGAAATAAGCTAGTTCTGTTCTCAGAATGAGTTGCTTTCTTATGAAGAGTCTTCAGTGCAGCAAGATCAAACTTTCCTAGTTTGTGTAATCTAACAAGATGAACAACTTAGTAGATTAGCTTCATTTCTAATGTAGTTTGTTTAGAAAACAAACACCTTCATTTCCAAAGGTTGTACTGTGTGAAATAAGCTAGTTCTGTTCTCAGAATGAGTTGCTTTCTTCTGAAAGTTTTCAGTGCAGCAAGATCAAACTTTGCTAGTTTGTGTAATCTAACAAGATGAACAACTTAGTAGATTAGCTTCATTTCTAACGTAGTTTGTTTAGAAAACAAACACCTTCATTGCCAAAGATTGTACTGTGTGAAATAAGCTAGTTCTGTTCTCAGAATGAGTTGCTTTCTATGAAGAGTCTTCAGTGCAGCAAGATCAAACTTTCCTAGTTTGTGTAATCTAACAAGATGAACATATTGGTAGATTAGCTTCATTTCTAACGTAGTTTGTTTAGAAAACAAACACCTTCATTGCCGAAGATTGTATTGTGTGAAATAAGCTAGTTCTGTTCTCAGAATGAGTTGCTTTCTTATGAAGAGTCTTCAGTGCAGCAAGATCAAATTTTGCTAGTTTGTGTAATCTAACAAGATGAACAACTTAGTAGATTAGCTTCATTTCTAACGTAGTTTGTTTAGAAAACAAACACCTTCATTGCCGAACATTGTACTGTGTAAAATAAGCTAGTTCTGTTCTTGGAATGAGTTGCTTTCTTATGAAGAGTCTTCAGTGCAGCAAGATCAAACTTTCCTAGTTTGTGTAATCAAACAAGATGTACAACTTAGTAGATTAGCTTCATTTCTAACGTAGTTTGTTTAGAAAACAAACACCTTCATTGCCGAACACTGTACTGTGTGAAATAAGCTAGTTCTGTTCTTTGAATGAGTTGCTTTCTTACAAAGAGTCTTCAAAGTGCAGCAAGATCAAACTTTCTTAGTTTGTGTAATCAAACAAGATGAACAAATTAGTAGATTAGCTTCATTTCTAACGTTGTTTGTTTAGAAAACAAACACCTTCATTGCCAAAGACTGTACTGTGTGAAATAAGCTAGTTCTGTTCTTGGAATGAGTTGCTTTCTTAGGAAGAGTCTTCAGTGCAGCAAGATCAAACTTTGCTAGTTTGTGTAATCTAACAAGATGAACAACTTAGTAGATTAGCTTCATTTCTAACGTAGTTTGTTTAGAAAACAAACACCTTCATTGCCAAACACTGTACTGTGTGAAATAAGCTAGTTCTGTTCTCAGAATGAGTTGCTTTCTTATGAAGAGTCTTCAGTGCAGCAAGATCAAAATTTGCTAGTTTGTGTAATCTAACAAGATGAACAACTTGGTAGATTAGCTTCATTTTCTAATATAGTTTGTTTAGAAAACAAACACCTTCATTGCCTAAGTTTGTACTGTGTGAAATAAGCTTGTTCTGTTCTCGGAATGAGTTGCTTTCTTATGAAGAGTCTTCAGTGCAGCAAGATCAAACTTTCCTAGTTTGTGTAATCAAACAAGATGAACAACTTGGTAGATTAGCTTCATTTCTAACGTAGTTTGTTTAGAAAACAAACACCTTCATTGCCCTAAGACTGTACTGTGTGAAATAAGCTAGTTCTGTTCTTGGAATGAGTTGCTTTCTTTATGAAGAGTCTTCAGTGCAGCAAGATCAAACTTTGCTAGTTTGTGTAATCAAACAAGATGAACAACTTGGTAGATTAGCTTCATTTCTAATGTAGTTTGTTTAGAAAACAAACACCTTCATTGCCAAACACTGTACTGTGTGAAATAAGCTAGTTCTGTTCTCAGAATGAGTTGCTTTCTTACAAAGAGTTTTCAGTGCAGCAAGATCAAACTTTGCTAGTTTGTGTAATCTAACAAGATGAACAACTTGGTAGATTAGCTTCATTTCTAACGTAGTTTGTTTAGAAAACAAACACCTTCATTGCCAAAGATTGTACTGTGTGAAATAAGCTAGTTCTGTTCTCAGAATGAGTTGCTTTCTTACAAAGAGTCTTCAGTGCAGCAAGATCAAACTTTCCTAGTTTGTGTAATCTAACAAGATGAACAACTTAGTATATTAGCTTCATTTCTAACGTAGTTTGTTTAGAAAACAAACACCTTCCTTGCCAAACACTGTACTGTGTGAAATAAGCTAGTTCTGTTCTTGGAATGAGTTGCTTTCTAACGAAGACTCTTCAGTGCAACAAGATAAAACGTTCCTAGTTTGTGTAATCTAACAAGATGAACAACTTGGTAGATTAGCTTCATTTCTAACCTAGTTTGTTTAGAAAACAAGCCCCTTCTTTTCCAAATATTGTACTGTGTCAAATAAGCTAATTCTATTCTCTGAATGACTTGCTTTCTTAGGACGAGTTTTCATTGCAGCAAGATCAAATTTTCCTAGTTTGTGTTATCTTACAAGATTAACAACTTGGTAGATTAGCTTCATTTCTAATGTACTTTGTTTAGAAAACAAACACCTTCATTGCCAAAGATTGTACTGTGTGAAATAAGCTAGTTCTGTTCTCAGAATCAGTTGCTTTCTTACAAAGAGTCTTCAGTACAGCAAGATCAAACTTTCCTAGTTTGTGTAATCAAACAAGATGAACAACTTGGTAGATTAGCTTCATTTTTAACGTAGTTTGTTTAGAAAAAAAACACCTTCATTGCCAAATCTGTACTGTGTGAAATAAGCTAGTTCTGTTCTCGGAATGAGTTGCTTTATAACAAAGAGTCTTCAGTGCAGCAAAATCAAACTTTCTAGTTTGTGTAATCTAACAAGATGAACAACTTAGTAAATTAGCTTCATTTCTAACGTAGTTTGTTTAGAAAACAAACACCTTCATTGCCTAACACTGTACTGTGTGAAATAAGCTAGTTCTGTTCTTTTAATGAGTTGCTTTTTATGAAGAGATTTCACTGCAGCAAGATCAAACTTTGCTAGTTTGTGTAATTTAACAAGATTAACAACCGAGTAGATTAGCTTCATTTCTAACATAGTTTGTTTAGAAAAAAACACCTTCATTTTCCAAACACTGTACTGTGTGAAATATGCTAGTTCTGTTCTCAGAATGAGTTGATTTCTTACGAAGAGTCTTCAGTACAGCAAGATCAAACTTTGCTAGTTTGTGTAATCTAACAAGATGAACGATTTGGTAGATTAGTCTCATTTCTAACGTAGTTTGTTTAGAAAGCAAACACCTTCATTGCCGAACACGGTACTGTGTGAAATAAGCTAGTTCTGTTCTTGGAATGAGTTGCCTTCTTACGAAGAGTTTTCAATACAGCACAATCAAACGTTGCTAGTTTGTTTAATCTAACATGATGAACAACTTGGTAGAATAGCTTCATTTCTATCGTAGTTTGTTTTGAAAACAAACACCTTCATTGGTGCAGAGTGTACTGTGTAAATTAAGCTTGCTCTGTTCTCAGAATGAGTTGCTTTCTTATGAAGAGTCTTCAGTGCAGCAACATCAAACATTGCTAGTTTTTGTAATCTACCAAGATGAACAACATGGTAGATTAGCTTCATTTCTAACGTAGTTTGTTTAGAAAATAAACAACTGCAATCCAGAAGATTGTACTGTGTGAAATAAGCTAGTTCTGTTCTCGGAATGAGTTGCTTTCTTATGAAGAGTCTTCAGTGCAGCTAGATCAAACTTTGCTAGTTTCTGTAATCTAACAAGGTGAAAAACATGGTAGATTAGCTTCATTTCTAACGTAGTTTGTTTAGAAAACAAACACCTTCATTGCCGAAGATTGTACTGTGTGAAATAAGCTAGTTCTGTTCTCGGAATGAGTTGCTTTCTTACGAAGAGTATTCAGTGCAGCAAGTTCAAACTTTCCTAGTTTGTGTAATCAAACAAGATGAACAACTTAGTAGATTAGCATGATTTTTAACATAGTTTGTTTAGAAAACAAACACCTTCATTGCCGAACACTGTACTGTGTGAAATATGCAAGTTATGTTCCTGGAATGAGTTCCTTTCTTACGAAGAGTCTTCAGTGCAGCCAGATCAAACTTTGCTAGTTTGTGTACTCTAACAACATGTACAACTTAGTAGATTAGCTTCATTTCTAACATAGTTTCTTTAGAAAACAAACACCTTCATTGGTGAACACTGTACTGTGTGACATAAGCTAGCTCTGTTCTAGGAATGATTTGCTTTATAATGAAGAGTCTTCAGTGCAGCAAGATCAAACTTTCCTAGTTTGTGTAATCTAAGAAGATGAACAACTTGATAGATTAGCTTCATTTGTAACGTAGTTTGCTTAGAAAACAAACACCTTCATTTCCGAAGATTGTACTGTGCGAAATAAGCTAGTTCTGTTCTCGGAATGAGTTGCTTTCTTATGAAGAGTTTTCAATGCAAAAAGATCAAACTTCCCTAGTTTGTGTAATCTAACAAGATGTACAATTTATTAGATTAGCTTCATTTCTGACGTAGTTTGTTTTGAAAACAAACACCTTCATTAACTAAGACTGTACTATGTCAAATAGCTAGTTCTGTTTTCAGAATGAGTTGCTTTCTAACGAAGAGTCTTCAGTGCAGCAAGATCAAACTTTCCTAGTTTGTGTAATCTAAAAAGATGTAGAACTAGTAGATTAACTTCATTTCTAACGTAGTTTGTTTTGAAAACAAACACATTCATTGCCGAAGCCTATGCTGTGGGAAATAAGCTAGTTCTGTTCTCAGAATGAGTTGCTTTCTTACGAAGAGTCTTCAGTGCAGCAAGATCAAACTTTGCTCGTTTGTGTAATCTAACAAGATGAACAACTTGGTAGATTAGCTTCATGTCTAACGTAGTTTGTTTAGAAAACAAACACCTTCATTGCCTAAGACTGTACTGTGTCAAATAGCTAGTTCTGTTTTTGGAATCAGTTGCTTTCTTACGAAGAGTCTTCAGTGCAGCAAGTTCAAAATGTCCTAGTTTGTGTAATCAAACAAGATGAACAACTTGGTAGATTAGCATCATGTCTAACGTAGTTTGTTTACAAAACAAACACCTTCATTGCTGAATACTGTACTGTGTGAAATAAGCTAGTTCTGTTCTTGGAATGAGTTGCTTTCTTACGAAGAGTCTTCAGTGAAGCAAGATCAAACTTTGCTAGTTTGTGTACTGTAACAAGATGTACAACTTAGTAGATTAGCTTTGTTTCTGAAGTAGTTTGTTTTGAAAACACCACCTTCATTGTCGAAGACTGTGCTGTGTCAAATAAGCTACTTCTATTCTCGGAATGAGTTGATTTGTTATCAAGAGTCTTCAGTGCAGCAAGATCAAACTTTCCTGGTTTGTGCAATCTAACAAGATGAACAACTTGGTAGATTAGCTTCATTTCTAATGCAGTTTGTTTAGAAAACAAACCCCTTCATTTCCGAAGATTGTACTTTGTGAAATAATCTGGTTTTATTTTCAGAATGAGTTGCTCTCTTATGAAGAGTTTTCAATGCAGCACGATCAAACTTTGCTAGTTTGTGTAATATAACAAGATGAAGAACTTGGTAGATTAGCTTCATTTCTATCATAGTTTGCTTTGAAAACAAACACCTTCATTGCCGAAGAGTGTACTGTGTAAAATAAGCTAGTTCTGTTCTCGGAATGAGTTTATTTCTTACGAAGAGTCTTCAGTGCAGCAAGATCAAACTTTGCTTGTTTGTGTACTCTAACAAGATGTGCAACTTAGTAGATTATCTTCATTTCTAACGTAGTTTGTTTAGACAACAAAAACGTTCATTGCCGAATACTGTACTGTGTGAAATAAGCTAGTTCTGTTCTCGGAATGAGTTGCTATCTTATGAAGAGTCTTCAGTGCAGCAAGATCAATCTTCCCTAGTTTGTGTAATCTAACAAGAAGAATAACTTGGTATATTAGCTTCGTTTCTAACGTAGTTTGTTTTGAAAACAAACACCTTCATTGCCAAAGAGCGTACTGTGTAAAATAAGCTAGTTCTGTTCTCGAATTGAGTTGCTTTCTTACAAAGAGTCTTAAGTGCAGCAAGATCAAACTTTCCTAGTTTGTGTAATCAAATAAGATGTACAACTTAGTAGATTAGCTTCATTTCTAACGTAGTTTGTTTAGAACACAAACACCTTCATTGCCTAAGACTGTACTGTGTCAAATAGCTAGTTCTGTTCTCGGAATGAGTTGCTTTCTTACGAAGAGTCTTCAGTGCAGCAAGATCAAACTTTCCTAGTTGGTGTAATCTAAAAAGATGTAGAACTTAGTAGATTAAATTCATTTCTAATGTATTTTGTTTAGAAAACAAACACATTCATTGCCGAAGCATTTCCTTTGGGAAATAAGCTACTTCTGTTCTCGGAATGAGTTGCTTTATTACAAAGAGTCTTCAGTGTAGCAAGGTCAAGCTTTCCTAGATTGTGTAATCTAACAAGATGTACAACTTGGTAGATTAGCTTCATTTCTAACGTAGTTTGTTTAGAAAACAAACACCTTTATTGCCGAAGATTGTACTGTGTGAAATAAGCTGGTTCTGTTCTTGGAATGAGTTGCTTTCTTATGAAGAGTTTTCAATGCAGCAAGATCAATCTTTGCTAGTTTGTGTTCTCTAACAAGATGTACAACTTAGGAGATTAGCTTCATTTCTAACGTAGTTTGTTTAGAAAACAAACACCTTCATTGCCCAACACTCTACTGTGTGAAATAAGCTAGTTGTGTTCTCGGAATGAGCTGCTTTATAACGAAGAGTCTTCAGTGCAGCAAAATCTGTTTCCTAGTTTGTGTTATCTAACAAGATGAACAATTTGGTTGATTAGCTTCATTTCTAACGTAGTTTTTTTAGAAAACAATCACCTTCATTTCCGAAGATTGTATTGTGTGAAATAAGCTGGTTCTGTTTTCGGAATGAGTTGCTTTCTTATGAAGAGTTTTCAATGCAGCAAGAACAAACTTTGCTAGTTTGTGTAATCTAACAAGATGAACAACTTGGTAGAGTAGCTTCATTTCTAACTAGTTTATTATGAAAAGAAACACCTTCATTGCCGAAGAATGTACTGTGTGAAATAAGCTAGTTCTGTTATCAGAATGAGTTGCTTTCTTACAAAGAGTCTTCAGTGCAGCAAGATCAAACTTTCCTAGTTTGTGTAGTCTAACAAAATGTACAACTTAGTAGATTAGCTTCATTTCTAACTTAGCTTGTTTAGAATACAAATACATTCATTGCCGAAGCCTGTACTGTGGGAAAAAAGCTAGTTCTGTTCTTGAAATGAGTTGCTTTATAATGAAGAGTCTTCAGTGTACCAAGATCAAACTTTCCTTCTTTGTATAACCTAACAAGATGTAAGGAAAGCCTGTAGGCCTGGTTTTGATTTCCCAGTGATACATGAATTTTGGGTTCATTGGACACCAGTGTACCAGTAATTTTGGGGTGTTCCCAGCTCCTTTTCCTGTGAACTTGAAGAATGAAATCCACCGACCTGAGGACAAGGTTCAGAAAGACTTGATTACAGTTTAAAACATTAGGAGGATGAAGAGAAGGGGGCTTAAGCCTTGGGAGGTGAGAGAGTTTTGAGAAGCCCCATGAGGGAGAGGGCAGAGATCTTGCCCAGAGAGGTAAGAAGAGGTTTGAGACACCCACCTTGATACTCAGGTCTGGATTTTTGTATGGGGAATGGTTTCGTGAGGAGGTGGTACCAGGTCGGCAGGTTGCTATGAACAAAGACCAGCTTTTACAGCTGGGCCAGTCATCTTAAGTGAGGGTCAGAGTTTCTGTCCTCTAGCAAGAGTGCAAGCTTAATCTAGAGATCTTTCCTGGAGGGTGCAACATCTGGGTTTCTGCAAGCTTAGTGACATTTCCTGCTTTTAGTCAAGGAATAAAACACCATTACTTTTGGGGACCTGTGAACCTGACTAAATAGCCAATTTCTGTCTCCTATCACCAGTACCTGTGTAAAGCTGTATGCAAAAAGTGGTGTATGTACCTGGAGTTCCTTTGCAGTGGCAGAGGGCCCTGGTGTGCCCATTCTTCTCCTCTCTCTCTCTCTCTCTCTCTCTCTCTCTCTCTCTCTGTCTTACTCTTACTCTTTCTTGAAGAACAGGAACAGAAGAAGGGCGGGAAGAAGGAAAGAAGGAAGAAAAACATTTTTACAAAAGAATTTTAACTCTGGTTCCACGTGGTTAATTACTTTTCTATTCTTTAGCTAAGAAGTTTATAAAGCACACATGTATATTTATGGAGGGAGATGCAAGTGTTTGGTAACTGACAACTCTAGCACATGCATTTGAGTTTTGGTGATAGGTGATGATAGGGTTATCCAAACTTTGAATTTTCTCTTTGCTCCAGAGGCATAAGGAAGTGATGGCAGGCCCTTCCTCCTAACAAGAAGCAACTGTTTAAAGAGAGTGTGAGGAATACTCTGTGGAAGTTGTTCCTGGCTCTCAGTGGTTTTGGACTCCTGTTTGTAATGTTTTATATCATTTACCTGAAAGTGAGTTTCGTCACAGGAAGGAGTAAACTGCTGCTCATGGGGAAAGAGCATTGCAGACTTCTGTCGGAGCTGGAGTACGACCTCGTAAGTCATGACAAGAGTGGGTTTTCATGAGATTGCTTCACGTAATGCACAGAGAGGGAGTTTCTTAAATATGGAGGATGCATTGCTTTGAACTTTAGTCTTGACAAGAAGTGAGTTGAAAGCCTCAGACCTGGAAAAGGTGTTCCCACTGTGCATCCGCTAACTAGTGCTATCTGTCCATGTGCACACCCCAGTCACTTTCCTGGGAAAAGGAAAAGGTGTTCCCACTGTGCACCTGCTAACTAGTGCTGTCTGCCCATGTTCACACCCCCACTGTCACTTTCCTGGGAAAAGGAAAAGGTGTTCCCACTGTGCACCCGCTAACTGGTGCTGTCTGCCCATGTGCACACCCCCACTGTCACTTTCCTGGGAAACATCTTTGACGCTCAGATGGAGGGAGTGCTGAGTGTGATGAGGGGACACCGCTGGGCTGTGCTCTGGACTGTCTCCATGCATGTGGGCAGTCCTGCAGTGGGTCAGGCAGGGCTCGTGCTTGTTTCTTGTCTTGACCTGTTCTCCTGCGAGCGCGTACAGGAGGTGAAGGGATGTTGGTCTTACTCCTGACCTTTCCCTGGGATGAACACGATGTAGCCAAGAACCTTCTCTGTTTTGTTTATTGCTTTTTAAAAGTTTTATTATTTATTTATTTATTTATTTATTGATTTGAGAGAGAGAGAGAGAGAGAATGGGCACGCCAGGACCTTCAGCAAATGAACTGTATGCACAAGTGCTCCCTTGTGCATCTGGCTTATGTGGGTCCTGGGGAATCAAACCTGGCTTTGCAGGCAAGAACCTTAACCATGAAGCCATCTCTCCAGCCCTTTTTTTTTTTTTAAATAAGGACTAGCACAGCATGCAAAGTAATGCCCAATGTGTGTTAATTGAATGAATAAATAGCTCTGTAGTGAGAATATTTATATTTTGAAAGCAAGGCATAATAAGATAGTATTTGGTTCTAAATGTCTTTTGGCAGTTTGTTGTGTTCCCTTCCATCCTCACAACCTCTCTCCTGTCCTACTTTCCTCCCTGCCTTTCTCTCTCTCTCTTTCTCCTTTTCTCCCTTTTTCTTTCACTTCTCTTCCTCTGTTCTTTCTTCCTTCCTTTCTTCATCTTTCATTCCCTTTCTCCCCTCCCTCCCTTCTTTCCTTCATTCCTTCCGTTCCCTGCCTGCCTGCTCTCTTTCCTTTCCTTTCCTTTCCTTTCCTTTCCTTTCCTTTCCTTTCCTTTCCTTTCCTTTCTTCTCTTCTCTTCTCTTCTCTTCTCTTCTCTTCTCTTCTCTTCTCTTCTCTTCTTCTTCTCTTGCTATGTAGCCAAAGTTGATCTTCACCTTGTGATCCCCTTGTCTTAGGTTCTTCTGTAGCCCAGGCTGGCCTGGAATTCATTATGTAGTCCAGGCTGGCCTTGAATGTAAAACGATCTCCTACCTCAGCCTCTGAGTGCTGAGATTAAAGGCATGAGCTATCACACCTGGT